>JAPXFY010000019.1:60703924-60743924 GCA_030674185.1 Monoplex corrugatus
AATGTATATATACTGTAGTCAGTTGAGAATCAGACAGCGACGAGTAAAGACGAAGAAGCATTGCCCTGTCTTCCGAGTTGGCTGTAGAAAGAACGAAACATGGTGTCAGAATCGTGATTACGAACTCTAACAAAAATCCAGAATATTGAAGACTAAAGTTCAACCATGGAAGATGAACAAGAAGAGAGAAAAGCCAGTCGACGACATGCCAAGATTCCCTTGCCTCCTAAACTTGATGTGAATGGAGGAAACCTGCAGAGCAGCTGGAAGAAATTCAAGAGGCTTTGGGACAGCTATGAAATTGTGACAACACAGACAGAAGAAGACTCAACATATAGAACAGCAGTTTTTCTTTCTTGCATCGGGCTGGATGCTATGGACATCTATGAAGGATTGGCATTTGCTAATGAAGCTGAAAGAAATGACATTGACACTGTTCTCCAGAAATTCGAAGAATACTGTGTGGGTTCAACAAATGAAACTTACGAAGCATTCAGATTCAACTGCAGACATCAAGCAGCAGGAGAATCTATCGAACAGTTTGTAGCAGAACTGCGAAGACTGATCAAGACCTGTAACTATGGTACACAGGAAGACAGACTGTTGAGAGATCAAATCGTACTGGGTGTACATGACGAGACTCTGCGATCAAAATTACTGGAAGTGTGACAGCTGACATTGACTGCATGTATTGATATGTGCAGAGCGCATGAATCAAGTCAACATCAAACCGTCCAAATGATGAGAAAAACGCAGGACACGCAGGAAGTCCAAGTTTTCAAAGAAAAGAAGACAGCAAAGCAGTATAGCAAAGGAAACAAACCAGAGTACAGAGAGAAATGCGGATATTGTGGTAGAAAGCACCCAAGAGCAAAAGAGAAATGTCCAGCATTTGGAAAAAAATGCAAAGCTTGTGGAGGAAATAATCACTTTGCTTCATGCTGCAGAACACCCAAGAAAAATCAAAAGAAAACAAGAGTTCGGCACTTCGAAGAAGAAGAGACTGACACTGAAAGCGATAATGAAATCCTCGGAATCGAAGACAAAACCAGAAAAAAGGAGAGAAATATACGAGCAAAAATGCTGATAAATGAGATGCCGGTAACATTTCTTCTTGACACAGGTGCAACAACAAACGTGATGTCTGAGAGCCTGTATAGAGAAGTCACAGGAGATGAAAGAAAGTCTGACCTGCAAGAGACTAAGAAGAAGCTGGTGATGTTCAACGGAACAGAAATGAAGCCTGTGGGGGAGATAGTGCTGCGAGTGAAAAACCCCAAGAACAGAAGGAAATACAAAGTCAACTTCGCGATCACCAAAACGGACTGTAAGCCAGTACTGGGACTGAAAGCTGTACAGCACATGCAATTGTTGACGATCAATGAAGAGAACATTGCAACGATAGCGGCGAATCAGAAAGAGGAGGAAAATGCAAAAAATGTGCTCACAAAGTACAACGATGTCTTTGAAGGAGAAGGAAAACTAGAAGGGAAATTACACCTAGAAACAGACCCCGGTATTGCTCCAGTGAAGATGCCTTGCAGAAAGTGGCCGATAGCAGTGCAAGAGAAAGTGAAGGACGAGCTGAAGAGGTTGAAAAAACTGGACGTGGTCACTAAAGTAGACACGCCAACGGAGTGGGTAAGCAGTTTGGTCGTAACAACAAAGAGCAATGGGAAAGTCAGACTGTGCATCGACCCTAAGCCACTGAACAAAGCCCTCAGGAGAAACGAGTACCCCATGCCAACCATTGATGACGTACTGCCTCTCCTCAAAGATGCAAAATACTTCACACACCTGGACGCGAAAAACGGGTTTTGGCACGTTGAACTGGACGAAGACAGCAGCTACCTGACAACATTTGAGACGCCTTTTGGCAAATACCGATGGAAACGAATGCCCTTTGGTATTTCACCTGCCCCAGAAGAATTCCAGAGGAGGATTGACATCGCTGTGGCAGGACTGCCAGGCGTGGTGGCGGTTCATGATGACATCTTTGTTTTTTGGCAGAGGACCAACCGACGAAGCAGGAGCACAAGTTCATGATACCAACCTGAACCGTTTGCTACAACGATGCCGAGAGACTGGAATCAAACTCAACAAGGAGAAGGTTGAGATGAAACGAACAGAGATATCATATTTGGGACACATCTTCTCAAGAGAAGGCTTGAAAGCCGACCCAAAGAAATTGGACGCTGTCCAACAACTCCCAGTGCCAGAAGACAAAGCAGCTGTGCAGAGACTACTCTGTGTAGTCGGATACCTTCAGAAATTTGCACCAAACCTGTCTGATGCAGCAGCACCACTCAGAGAACTGGTAAAAAAAGACGTCCACTTCAGATGGGATGAAGATGTCCACGGAGAAGCCCTGAAGAAAGTGAAGAAGATACTCTCTGAGCCACCGGTACTTCGCTACTTTGACTCTTCAGGAAAGCGTACAACCACCCTTCAGTGTGATGCTTCACAGTTTGGACTTGGAGCTTGTCTCATGCAGGATGGTCAACCGATTCAGTACGCATCACGAGCCTTGACCGAGACAGAAAAAAGCTATGCTCAAATAGAAAAGGAGATGTTGGCAATACTCTTCGGTCTGGAAAGGTTTGAGAGATACGTCTATGGAAGAGACATCCTGGTGGAGACCGACCACAAACCACTAGAGACCATTCACAAGAAGAGCCTGCTCTCAGCACCTAAGAGGATTCAGAGGATGCTACTCAGAACTCAGAAGTTCAGGTACACGGTAGTGTACAAGCGTGGATCTGAGATGCACCTGGCTGACACCCTCAGCAGAGCAGTCTGTGGAAAAGCGGAACAGCAAGTCACCCACAAGGAAGCCGTTTTCCTCACAGACCTGGAGAAAACAGACTCATTACAAGAACTGGCCATCAGCCAAGAGAGACTGAACAGTCTGCAGCAAGCAACTCAGGAAGATGCAACCATGAAAACCCTGAAAGCTGTCATTCTACAAGGCTGGCCAGAGGAGAAACAACAACTTTCATTACATTTACAAGAATACTTTCCTTTCAGGGAGGAACTGTCAGTCCACAACGGACTTGTCTTCAAAAGCCACAGAGTAATTGTACCTGAAAGCGAAAGAGCAGACATCCTTGAGAAACTTCATGCAAGCCACTCAGGAATTCAGAGCTGCATAAGAAGAGCACGTGAGGTAGTCTACTGGCTAGAAGCACATATCTACAAGACCGAAAAATACGCCGGTCTTGCCAGCACCCTGAAGAAAGCAGTTCTGCGGGTCAAAATCTTCGCCATAGAGGTCGGGGCAAGAGGGTTTGTGGGCACCTCCGCTTATGATCTCATGAAACAACTCGCCATTTCTGGGAAGAAGAGGACTAGAGCCCTTAAAGCGATGTCAGAGGCAGCAGAAAGGAGCTCAAGCTGGATCTGGGCAAGGAGGAACGAAGAAAGTGAACTTCATAAGGATTAAATTCCCTACAGATGATGTGTGCCCCGTTAGCACATTGGTAAAACCGCGTACCGCAGTTCTGAAGCGCAGAATCGCCCAGGTTCGATCCCCGGCGTGGGAAAAAAAAAAAAAAAAAAAATAGACAACAGCAGAAGGGCATCCAGGAGTCATGACCTGGATGTGGCCCGGCCCCCCGAGAGTGTAAGGAATTCAGGGCCGAAACACTTGTCTAAAGGGGGTTACTTCTCTGAAGACCTTCTGTTGTCTAGCTCTCCCTAGAGTTTCTTTCTACCTGCACATGGTCAGTCCATTGACTTCCGGGAATAGTTCGGAGGACATTCGGGAAAGACCGAAGGACACTGGGAAAGACTAGATCTGCGGGCTTTGTGGGTTGGCTTCCCACCTTGCCTTTGATAACATGCCACGAGTTTTTCAAATGAAAGATGCTCCCAGGATTCACCGAAAGGGGGAGAGAATGATGAATCCATCGGCACTGACTCCATCACGACTGGAAACGCACAACGGACCATGATTAATGACCAGTTGGAATTTCCGTGTGCGTGTGGAAGGAGATTCACCACCAAACGCGGCATGAAGATCCACAGGACAAAAATGGGCTGTTTGAAGACACATACGAACCAGCAGCAGCGCACTGCGATAGCAGGTGAGACGTTGGATGACCAAGGCCAGGAATTAAACCATAGTGCCAAGGACATCCACGCTGACGGTTCTGATGCGGATTTTGCACAAGCTCTTAACGCCAAACGTGGAAAACTCAATTTGCCGCCTGCCGGTGCAAAAGAACAATGGGAGAAATTAGATGAGGAACTTGTCCTTAAGCTGAATGCGCTAATAGGGAACAGTACGCTGGAACACAAACTTGACACATACGGAGACATCATATACTCTATCTGCAGGGACACTTATGGAGTGAAGCAGCCAAAGACAAAAACGCCTCCCCAGAAATCCAGAGGACAGCAACAGATGGAGAGCATCCGGAGGGAGAAAAGGAAGCTTAAAAAGCGAATGAAAACTGCCTCAGAATTCGAGAAGCAAGGGCTCCTGGAACTCTGGAAAGATCTGAAGGCCAAACACAATGCTCTCAGCAAAGTGGAATCAGCAAGGCGAAGAAAGAGCAAAAAGAAGAAGACTCAAGATCGTTTCTTCAAAGATCCCTTTGACTTTTCAAGAAAGCTGTTTGAACAACCCAAATCAGGGACTCTCACAGTGGGCAAGGAAACCCTAGAGCAGCATCTCAGGGAAACATATTCCGATTCTCAGCGCGAGGCACCACTTGAAATCCAGAATCTGGTTTGGCCTGCAGCGCCAGAAGGAAAATTCAATAACAAACCACCAACACTGGATGAAGTGAAGAACGTAGTAAAGAAAGCCAGAGCCAAGTCAGCACCTGGACCAAACGGAATACCATACCTGCTCTACAAGAAATGCCCAAAAGTGCTCGAGTGGCTCCACAAGATGATTCGATCAGCATGGAGGAACCAGAAGATCAGCGACCAATGGATGAGAGCTGAAGGAGTGTACATTCCGAAGGAGCAGAACTCCAGCAGCATCAATCAGTTCAGGCCAATATCACTTCTGAACGTCGAGGGGAAAATCTTCTTCTCTGTTATGGCAGCAAGATTGACAAAATACCTGACTGAAAACAAGTATCTGGATATGTCAGTCCAAAAGGGAGGCATACCAGGAATGCCTGGATGCTTGGAACATGCCACGTTGATTTGGGATGCCATCCAAAAAGCAAGAACAGAGAAGAGAGACATTGACGTAGTTTGGCTTGATCTGGCGAATGCATATGGATCAGTTCCACACGATATGATCCAGCTGGCTCTTGAAATGTATCACATCCCAGAAAACATCCGAACAATGCTGAGGAAGTATTTCCAAGGGTTCTCAATGCGGTTCTCTACCAAAGAATACACCACGGACTGGATAGACCTAGAGGTGGGCATTGCAATGGGCTGTGCAATCTCTCCCATACTGTTCGTGTTGGCAATGGAAGTCATCTTGAAAGCTGCAATGAAGAGTTCAGGTCCAGTGAATCTGGGAGATAGATACCAGATGCCTCCTCTGAAAGCTTTCATGGATGACACAACAGTCTTGTCCACGGATGAGGAAGAGACACCAAATCTTAAAGCAGCTGGATGAGCTGGTGGCCTCTTCAAGAATGAGGTTCAAACCTAAGAAATCCCGAAGTCTCTCACTGCGAAAAGGAAAAGTGGCAGATTCAGTCAAATTCATGGTAGCCAACCAAGCCATCCCCACTGTCACAGAAGAGCCAGTAAAAAGTCTCGGAAGATGGTATGATGACTCCCTGAAAGACACACAAAGGGGATGTGAAACCAAGCAAACAGCAGAAGAAGGCCTGAAGAAAATAGATAACTGCGGACTGCCAGGCAAATACAAAGTCTGGTGTCTACAGTTCATGCTGATACCAAAGCTGCTGTGGCCACTGCTAATCTATGACATTTGCACCAGCACAGTCGAAGCAATGGAAGCCAAAATCAACAAATACACAAGAAAATGGCTCGGTGTCCCACCTGGTCTCACTGATGTTGCATTCTACTGTCGTCAAGCAATGCTGAAGCTACCTCTCAAATCCATAGTGGAGGAATACAAAGTTGGAAAAGCAAGACTGTTGAGCATGCTGGAGGAATCGGAAGACAATATCGTGAGATCAGTTCATCCAAAGCTGAGAACTGGCAGAAAGTGGAAAGTCCAAGAGGCTGTAAACAATGCCAAGAGAAACCTCAGCATCAAAGAAATAATTGGACACACGCAAACCAACAGACAGGGACTGGGAGCAACAAAAATGCAGTGGTGGTCCAAAGCCAAAGGGAAGGAAAAAAGAGACATGATCATACAGGAGTTGAAGGAAGAAGAAGATGTCAAAAGAGTGCAGAAGGCAGTTCAGCAAGGTCAACAGGGCAATGGACAACATGGGACAGTGCACTCCAAAGAAGTCTCAGCTGGAACGATATGTGGCACATGGCTCCTCTAAGGATAAGCTTCCTCCTCAGATCTGTATATGACCTGCTCCCCTCGAATGCAAACTTAGTGAAATGGGGGAAAGCAGACGACCCAGCATGTCCGCTCTGTCAGAAGAAACAAACAGTGGAACATGTCCTAAGCTCTTGCAAAGTAGCGCTAGCCCAAGGAAGGTATACATGGAGGCACAACCAAGTTCTGAAAGTGATCACAGATGTGGTTAGCGAAAAAACCATGACCCCAAATGCACCAATTGCTATGACAACGTTCTACAAAGCAGGAGGGAAACAGGTCTGGCCCGAAAGTGCTATGACAACCAGCACATTGCCAAAGAGGTCTTCTGGATGGAGCAGTCGACTGGGAGTGTACAGCAGACCTCCCAGAGTGGAGAAATTACCCAGATGTCATCAGCAAGACAGGCATGAGACCAGACATCGCTCTCCACTCTGACTCCTCGAAACAAGTGATTCTGATAGAACTCACTGTGCCATACGAAAGCAGAATGGAAGAAGCACATATCTACAAGACCGAAAAATACGCCGGTCTTGCCAGCACCCTGAAGAAAGCAGGTCTGCGGGTCAAAATCTTCGCCATAGAGGTCGGGCAAGAGGGTTTGTGGCACCTCCGCTTATGATCTCATGAAACAACTCGCCATTTCTGGGAAGAAGAGGACTAGAGCCCTTAAAGCGATGGCAGAGGCAGCAGAAAGGAGCTCAAGCTGGATCTGGGCAAGGAGGAACGAAAAAAGTGAACTTCATAAGGATTAAATTCCCTACAGATGATGTGTGCCCCGTTAGCACATTGGTAAAACCGCGTACCGCAGTTCTGAAGCGCAGAATCGCCCAGGTTCGATCCCCGGCGTGGGAAAAAAAAAAAAAAAAAGACAACAGCAGAAGGGCATCCAGGAGTCATGACCTGGATGTGGCCCGCCCCCCGAGAGTGTAAGGAATTCAGGGCCGAAACACTTGTCTAAAGGGGTTACTTCTCTGAAGACCTTCTGTTGTCTAGCTCTCCCTAGAGTTTCTTTCTACCTGGCCCAGGATGAACATGGACATTGAAGGTTTTGTCAAAACATGCAGCGCCTGTAACACATACCAACGTGGTCAGCAGAAGGAACCACTTATCAGTACAGAGATCCCTGACCTGCCCTGGCAACACATCGCTTGTGACATTTTTGAACATAATGGCAATGAATACCTGGTCACGGTCGATCACTACTCTGATTTCTTTGAGATTGATTGGTTACAAACAAGAGAATCCAAAGAGGTCATCATCTGTCTGAAGAGACACTTGGCAAGACACGGAATACCAGAACGCCTGACAACAGACTGTGGAACTCAATTCACATCAAACCAATTTGAAAAGTTCAGAAAAATATATGGGTTTGAACACGTAACAAGCTCACCACACTACCCTCAGTCCAATGGAAAAGCAGAGAGCGCGGTGAAGGCTGCAAAGACGTGCATGAAGAAAGCAGAACACAACAATCAAGATCCCTTCCTCGCTTTACTTGAGCTGAGAAACATCCCGACAGAGACTGTAAACAGTTCGCCTGCTCAGAGACTGTTTGGCAGAAGAACACGAACACAAGTACCGACGTCAAAGACATTACTCCTACCTACAGTTGTACCAATCAAGAAAGAACTTGAGAAAAGGAAACTGAAGCAAGCGCATTACTACAACAGAAGCGCAGTAGAGCTGACAGAACTGAGTCCGGGACAGATTGTGAAATTCCAACCTCCAGGATCCAAAAAGTGGATCAGCGCCAAAGTAGACCAACAGATGAACACCCAGTCATACAACATTCGCACAGAGGACGGACGTCAGTACAGAAGGAATCGTCGTCAGCTACAAGACACAACAGAAACGGAACTTCAGCAGACAATCAACCCTCAACGACTTGTCCAGAGAAGGATGATTTCTGGAAGACATCAGGAAAGCGACACATCGGGCAAGCAACAGCAGATCATCGTACCATCAAAACAGATGCTGGAAGATAACAAGAAAACTGGAACTGGAACAGATGTCAGGACGCCAGCATCGTCTGTCCGTGAGAACTCATCTGATCAGTCACCAGTCATCAAAATGTCTGAGACAACCAGCATCAAGGAGCCAGATGAAGTTATCAAACAAACAAGGACAGGACAACCCGAACCAGTTAGTTCTCCTTACAGAACAAGATCTGGAAGACAAAACAAAAGGCCAGATTTTCTGAAATATGAATGAAACTGAAGACTACAATCAGATAAACTGAAAGCATTGCGAAATATGGACATGATGATGATGGATAGTATAATGATCAGAGATAAAATGAGGTGAATGAATGATTGGGCCTTGTGCGTGAGAATGAGTGTTTAAGTTAATGCTGTGATAAAGGTGGGAAACATTTATTTCGTATGGACTGAAAGATAGGAAAAATGATTAATTGATTTTGTTTCTTTAAAGAAAGGGAGATGTGACGTGTGTTGACAGTAAACAGCGTGCGGATAACAGCATGGCATGATATTCGTTTAAATGATAACTGATTGCTGTTCACTGTGAAATGTATATATACTGTTGTCAGTTGAGAATCAGACAGCGACGAGTAAAGACGAAGAAGCATTGCCCTGTCTTTCGAGTTGGCTGTAGAAAGAACGAAACACTCCCTCTGTTCTTCCTCCTTCTCTGGCGTTTACTCCCTCTTGTGCCCCCCCCCCCCCTCCCCTGTCCGAAGTTCCCTCCTTCTGTTTATAGCCTCTGTCTGATGTTTCCTCCCTTTGTTCCCCCTCCCCTCCGGAGTTCCCTCCCTCATTTCCCCCCCTCCAGAGTTCCATCCCTCCGTTTCCCCACCCAGAGTTCCCTTCCTCTGTTATCACCCCCGTCTGAAGTTCTCTCCCTCTGTTCTCTTCCCCCCCCCCCCATCCGGAGTTCCCTCCCTCATTTCTCCCCCCTCCAAAGTTCGCTACTTTCGTTTCTCCACCCAGAGTTCCATCCCTCTGTTCTCTCCCCCCCCCCTCCATCCGTCCTCTGTTTTCTCCCCATGCCGACTTCCCTCCCCCTGTTCCACCCCCCCCCCCCGCCATCTGGAGTTCCACCCCCTCTGTTCTTCCCTCCCCACTGGAGTCATTCCCTCTGTTTTCCCCTCTTCATGAGTTCTCTCCCTCTGTTCTTCCCCACTTCTGAGTTCCCTCCTTCTGTTCTACTTCCTGGAGTTCCCTCCCTCTGTTGTATCCCCTAGAGTTCACTCCCTCTGTTCTACTCCCATGGAGTTCTCTCCCTCTGTTCCCCACCCATCTGGAGTTCCCTCCCTCTGTTCTACCCCCTGGAGTTCACTCCCTATGTTCTACTCCCCTGGAGTTTTCTCTGTTCCCCACCCATCTGGAGTTCCCTCCCTCCGTTCTCCCCCCACTCTCAGTTCCCTCTCTCTGTTCTCCCCAATCCGATCCTATGCAATTCCCTCCATTCCTTTGTTTTCCCCACTCCGGAGTTCCCCCCTCTGTTCTCCCTCATTCTGCTTCGGAGTTCCCTCCCTCTGTTCTTCCTCACTCCACTCGGAGTTCCCTCCCTCTGTTCCCCACCCATCCGCAGTTCCCTCTCTGTTCTCCTCGATCTGATTGGATGCAATTCCCTCCATTCCTTTGTTTCCCCCCCCCCCTCCGGAGTTCCCTCCCTCTGTTCTCCCTTACTCCGCTCTGGAGTTCCCTCCCTCTGTTCTCCCCCCTCTGGAGTTCCCTCCCTCTGTTCTACACCCCCTGGAGTTCCCTCCCTGTGTTCCCCCACCAAATTGGAGTTCCCTCCCTCTCTTCCTCACCCATCTGGAGTTTCCTCCCTCTGTTCTCCCCCTCCAGTGTTCCATCCCTCCAGCCTCCCCCCAATCCAGAGATCCCTCTTTCTGTTCTCCCCCCCCCCCCATCGGATGTTCCCTCCCACTGTTCTCTCTCCCCCTATCTGGAGTCCCATCCCTCTGTTCTCTCCCCCCCCCCATCCGGAGTGTTCTCTCCCACTGTCCCCCCCCCCCCATCTGGAGTTCCATCCCTCTGTTCGCCACCCCCCATCCGGTGTTCCCTCCCTCATTTCTCCCCCTTCCAAAGTTTGCTCCCTTCGTTTCTCCACACAGAGTTCCCGCCCTCTGTTCTCTCTTCTCCCCCCCCCCCCCCCTGTCTGGAGTTTCCTCTTTTGTTCTCTCCCCATGCGGAATTCCCTCCCCCTGTTCCCCCCATCCGGAGTTCCCCCCTCTGTTCTTCACTCCCCACTGGAGTCCTCCCCTCCGTTTTCCCCTCTTCTTGAGTTTCCTCCCTCTGTCCCCCCTGTCCACCCATCGCTCTCTCTGTTCCCCCTACCATCTGGAGTTCACTCCCTGTTCCCTCCCTCTGTTTCCCCCACCCCACCCAGATTGCCCTCCATCCAACCCTTTTTTATCCCCCTCATTCAAAGTTCCCTCCGTCATTTCTCTCCTGTCCCTCCCTCCCCCATCTGGAGTTCCCTCCCTCTGCTCTCCCCCTCCCTCTGCTCTCCCCCTCCCCCGAGTTCCCTCCTTCCGTTCTCCCCACCTCCTGAGTTCCGTTCCTGCGTTTTCCCACCCAGAGTTTCCTCCTTCATTTATTACCCCCCCCCCCGGAGTTCCGCCTCTGTTCTCCCCCCATCCGGAGTTCCCTCCCCGTTTTCCATCCCCCATCCAGAGTTCCCTCCCTCTGTTCTCCACACCCCCCATCCAGAGTTCTCTCTCTCTGTTCTCCACCCTCCCCTATACGGAGTTCCCTCCTGTTTCATCCACTTACCCAGAGTTCCTCTTCATCTGTTCTCCCTTCCATCCAGAGTTACCTCCCTCTGTTCTCCCCCTTCTGGAATTCCTTCCTTCTGTTCTCCCTTCCATCTGGAGTTACCTCTCTGCGTTCTCTTCCCCCATCCCCATCTGGAGTTCCATGCCTCTGTTTCCATCCCTCTTCCCCCCCCCCTCCATACAACCTCAGTTCCCTCCTGGTCCCCCAATCATCCAGAGTTCCCTCCCTCTGTTCTCCCTCCCATCCGGAATTTCCTCTCTATGTTTCCCCCCTATTCAGAGTTCCCTCCCTCTGCTCCTCACACCCCGATTTCCGTCCCTCTGTTTTTCCCCCATCCAGCGTTCCCTCCCTCCCATCCGGAGTTCCTCTGCCCCCCCCCCCCCCCCACCTACGGAGTTTCCTGCCTCTGTTCTCCCTCTCATCTGGAATTCCCTATGTTTCCCCCCATCCAGAGTTCCCTTCATTTGTTTTCCCCCCATCCAGAGTTTCCTCCCTGTCCACCCCCCCCCCCAATCTGGAGTTCCCTCCCTCCCATCAGGAGTTCCTCTGTTCTCCCTTCTATCCGGAGTTCCTTCACTCTTTCCCCCAAAACCGCAGTTCCCTCTCCCCAACACCCTGGAGTTCCCTCGCTCTGTTCCCCTGCCTGAGTTCCCCCCTCCTGAGTTCCCCCCTCCTGAGTTCCCTCACTCTGTTCCCCCTTCCTGAGTTCCCCCCTTTGTTCCCCCTCCTGAGTTCCCTCCCTCTGTTCCCCCTTCCTGAGTTCCCCCCTTTGTTCCCCCTCCTGAGTTCCCTCCCTCTGTTCCCCCTCCTGAGTTCCCTCGCTCTGTTCCCCCTTCCTGAGTTCCCCCCTTTGTTCCCCCTCCTGAGTTCCCTCCCTCTGTTCCCCCTCCTGAGTTCCCTCGCTCTGTTCCCCCTTCCTGAGTTCCCCCCTTTGTTCCCCCTCCTGTGTTCCCTCCCTCTGTTCCCCCTCCTGAGTTCCCTCGATCTGTTCCCCCTCCTGAGTTCCCCTCCTGAGTTCCCTCCCTCTGTTCCCCCTCCTGAGTTCCCCCCTCCTGAGTTCCCTCGCTCTGTTCCCCCCTCCTGAGTTCCCTCCCTCTGTTCCCCCTCCTGAGTTCCCTCCCTCTGTTCCCCCTCCTGAGTTCCCTCCCTCTGTTCCCCCTCCTGAGTTCCCCCCTCCTGAGTTCCCTCGCTCTGTTCCCCCTGCATGAGTTCCCCCTGCCTGAGTTCCCCCCTTTGTTCCCCCTCCTGAGTTCCCCCCTCCTGAGTTCCCCCTCCTGAGTTCTCCCCTCCTGAGTTCCCCCTCCTGAGTTCCCTCGCTCTGTTCCCCCTGCCTGAGTTCCCCCCTTTGTTCCCCCTCCTGAGTTCCCTCGCTCTGTTCCCCCTGCTTGAGTTCCCCCTGCCTGAGTTCCCCCCTTTGTTCCCCCTCCTGAGTTCCCCCCTCCTGAGTTCTCCCCTCCTGAGTTCCCCCCTCCTGAGTTCCCTCGCTCTGTCCCCCCTGCCTGAGTTCCCTCGCTCTGTTCCCCCCTCCTGAGTTCCCTCGCTCTGTTCCCCCTGCCTGAGTTCCCTCGCTCTGTTCCCCCCTCCTGAGTTCCCTCGCTCTGTTCCCCCTGCCTGAGTTCCCTCCCTCTGTTCCCCCTCCTGAGTTCCCTCACTCTGTTCCCCCTGCCTGAGTTCCCTCGCTCTGTTCCCCCTGCCTGAGTTCCCTCGCTCTGTTCCCCCTGCCTGAGTTCACTCCCTCTGTTCCCCCTCCTGAGTTCCCTCCCTCTGTTCCCCCTCCTGAGTTCCCTCGCTCTGTTCCCCCTGCCTGAGTTCCCTCGCTCTGTTCCCCCTGCCTGAGTTCCCCCTTTGTTCCCCCTCCTGAGTTCCTCCCTCTGTTCCCCCCTTCCTGAGTTCCCCCCTTTGTTCCCCCTCCTGAGTTCCCTCGCTCTGTTCCCCCTGCATGAGTTCCCCCTGCCTGAGTTCCCCCCTTTGTTCCCCCTCCTGAGTTCCCCCCTCCTGAGTTCCCCACTCCTGAGTTCCCCCCTCCTGAGTTCTCCCCTTTGTTCCCCCTCCTGAGTTCCCCCCTCCTGAGTTCTCCCCTCCTGAGTTCCCCCCTCCTGAGTTCCCTCGCTCTGTTCCCCCTGCCTGAGTTCCCTCCCTCTGTTCCCCCTCCTGAGTTCCCTCCCTCTGTTCCCCCTCCTGAGTTCCCTCCCTCTGTTCCCCCTCCTGAGTTCCCTCCCTGTTCCCCCTGCCTGAGTTCCCCCCTGTTCCCCCTCCTGATTCCCTCCCTCGTTCCCCCCTCCTGAGTTCCCCTTTTGTCCCCCCCTCCTGAGTTCCCTCGCTCTGCCCCCCCCCCCCCCCGAGTTCCCTCGCTCTGTTTCCTCCCAAACCTGGAGTTCCCTTCCTACGTTACCACCGACCCAGAGTTCCCTCCTTCCGTCCCCCCCCCCCCCCGCCATTCAGTTTCCACCCTCTGTTCTTCCCCACCCAACCTGGATTCCCTCCCTCTGTCCCCTTCCCCCAAGTTCCCTCCCTGTTCCCACCCACACCCCTAAGTTCCCCTCCCTCCATTCCCCGCACACCCCACATTACCCACCCCGAGTTCCCTCCCTCTGTTCTCCCCCCCACCATCTGAAGTTCCCTACCTCTGTTCTCACCCCCCCCCCCCCATCTAGAGTTCACTCGCTCCGTTCTCTCCCTCCATCCAGAGTTCCCTCCCTCTGTTCTCTCCCCATCCGGAGTTCCCTCCCTCTAATCCCTACCCCCGAGTTTCCTCCCTCTTCCATCCCTCCACGTTCCCTCCGTTCCCACACCCTTTAGTTCCCTCCCTCCGTTCCCCTCACACCACACCACCCCACCCTGAGTTATCTCTGTTCTCCCCCCCCCCCCCCATCCGGAGTTCATTTCCTCCGTTCTCGCCCCATCTACAGTTGCCTCCCTTTGTTCACCTTTCTATCCAGAGTTCCTTCCTTCTGTTCTCCCTCCCATCCGGAGTTCCCTCCCTCTGCTGCCCCCCCCCCCACCTCCGCAATTTCCTTTCTCTGTTCTTCCCCCCATCCGGAGCTCCCTCCTTCTGTTACAAGATCTGAACAAAAGCGATACCTGGACAGGAAAAACGGCGTTAGCTGAAGGCAATTGATAGTAACACAGAAAGGTTACTAGAACTGTGTTCATACATCCCGACTCAGTGAAGTGTTAAAGACCCCCAAGATAACATACTGGCTCAGAAGCAAAGCAGGACCACCAGCATGGTATTAGCTCGATGTTCTTGTTGTTCTTGTTTTTGTTCTTCTCGTTCTTGCTTTTCTTGGCCGCTATCATCGTTATCGTCATCTTCGTCCTTTTTATTTTTCTTGTTCTTCGGGTTGTTTTCCCGTTGCTTCTCTTGTTCTTGTTCTTCGTGTCCTTGTTCTTGATCTTCTTGTTCTCGGTAGTATTGTTATTGTTATTGTTCTTGTTGAAAAAAGCTGACCACATATCTCCTCTCCTGGCACAACTTCACTGGCTCCCTGTATCAAAGCGCATACAGTACAAACTAGACACCATGTGCTACAAAAGCCTCAATAACGCAGCCCCCCGATTACCTGTCAAGCCTACTTGAGATCTATGTTCCCTCACGTACCCTCCGCTCTGCCTCCGATCCTCTGACTTTTCGCTTTCCACGCACTAAGCTCAATACCTATGGTCCACGAGCCTTCTCTGTTTCTGGTCCACTCTCCTGGAACAAACTTCCTCTCTCAGTCCGTCAGCAACCTACTTTTGTCTCCTTCAAGTCCGCTCTCAAAACTCACCTTTTCTCCTCCGCATAAAATCCTAACCTCACTCAACCCCCCCCCCCCCCCCACTCTGCAGCCTGTCTCCGCTCGGAGGGGAATCTCATGGTCATAATAATTATATAGGCCTAATTGTATATACTACACGTCATTATTTAAGGGCCAGGAACGTTTTTGAGTCAATTTTTGAAAGGAGAAATAACCTATTTTCTCTTACTCTTTTCTCCAATTCGTTGCCGTAACTGAATGGATAAGAGCTCAGACAACATTGCAGTTTCCTTTTGGCACGTGTTTGGGGATTTGCCGATTTGCAATGGGCGGCCCAAGGAAGACAATTTCCGCACGAAATTGTCGAATCTTCAGCAGGGTCTCTCTGACGACGCAGGCAAGGTAGCGACAAAATTCGCTTTGCACGTGCAAGGCAAGCCCTTTTTGAACACTACTCCAGCCAAAGTTGCCCGCAGACGAGGATAAAAAGGACCCGTTCTTGGTTCGTTTTAACCATGCTTGCAAGACGACGGATGACGGATGAGCAGCAGGGGAGAGCCCTCGCTCTGCTTGATGAAGGCCTAGCGCAGCGGGAAGTTGCTAGACGACTTGAAGTGTCGCATTCCACAATCCAGAGACTGCTGGAGCGCTTCAATGAGACTGGAGCAGTCCAGGAAAGGCGTCACACGGGTCGACCCAGAGTAACGACAAGACAGCAAGACCGCTACCTTGCCCTCTCCGTCCTGAGGGAAAGGGCATCCACTGCGGTGACCTTGAGGGGTCAGCTGAGGGACGCAACAGGTGCTAACATCAGCTGCAGCACGGTGAGAAGACGGCTACATGAGGCAAACTTGAGGTCACGGAGACCGGCCGTCCGACCCGTGCTGTCACCGGTCAACAGAGTGCGCCGCATGACCTGGGCCAGGGAGCACGTGACCTGGACAAGGCAACAGTGGGCCCGGGTCTTGTTTTCGGATGAGTCCAGGTTCACCCTGACCTTTAACGATGGCCGGGCTCGGGTGTGGCGACGTCAAGGGGAGAGGTTCGCTGACGCCACTGTCCAAGAGCATAACCGGTACGGCGGCGGGTCGGTGATGGTGTGGGGTGGCATGAGCCGTGGTACCCGGACCCCCCTGCTCCCCATTGACGGCATCCTGAACGGGGTCCGGTACCGGGACGAGGTTCTGGCGGCCGTGGCACTGCCTGCGCTTGTGGACCTTGGTCAAGGCGCCATCTTCCAGGACGACAATGCACCTGCGCATCGAGCACGCCTTGTGACCGACTTCCTGGAGCAGCATGAAGTCGTCCGTATGGCCTGGCCAGCGTGCTCACCTGACCTGAACCCAATTGAACACCTCTGGGATGTGCTCGGGAGGCGCATCAGGGACAACCACCCCCCACCGGGCACCCTGGCCAGGCTGGTCGACATCCTGCAGATCGAGTGGGCGGCCATCCCTCAGGACACAGTCCGTACCCTTGTGGGGTCGATGCATCGGCGCTGTGAAGCATGCATCCAGGCTCGGGGCGGACACACGCGATATTGAAAACAGATTGGCCAAATCTGACACTTTCTGTTTTTTGAAAAGGGGGGGATGTTCCTTTAAATGCATGTGCTGTTCACTAATGGGTCATTGTGCTAATTTCTTTTTCCAAAACAGGTGTGGAAATGATGAAATAAAACATAGAATCAATTCTAAACATTGTCAATTATTTCAACTTAAAATTAGAGAGGAAGGAAGAAGTGGCCCTTAAATTATGATTAGGAGTATATGCTATGCTCTCTATAATTTTCCATTGCTTTTATTCTTGCTTTTATTCTTTCTCCCCATTTATAGCCATGCGTGTGTGTGTGTGTGTGTGTGTGTGTGTGTGTGTGTGTGTGTGTGTGTGTGTGTGCGTGCGTGCGTGTGTGTGCGTGCGTGCGTGCGTGTCTGCTTCAGCGCTTAGATTTGATTTTATCAAGATTTTGCTCTATATAAATATTGTAATTATTGTAATTATTCTTGCTTTTGCTCTTCTTCTTATTGTGCTTTTTCTTTTTCTTCTTGTTTTTCTAGTTATTGTTTTTTGTTCTATTTCTATTTTTTTTGCTTTTTTTCTTCTTGCTGTTGTTTTTGTTCATCTTCTCGTTCTTCCTCTTCTTGGTTTTTTTCTTGTCCTTTTTGTTCTTGTTCTTGTTGTTCATGATCTCGTTCTTGTTCTTGTTTTTGTTCTTTTCGTTCTTGCTCTTCTTGGCCGCTGTCATATCATCGTTATCGTCATCTTCGTCCTTGTTTTTGTTATTGTTCTTGTTCTTCGGGTTGGTTTTCGTGTTCTTGGTCTGCATATTCTTATTCTTGCTATTATTATTTTTGTATTTGTTCTTGCTTTTTGTCTTCTTATTGTTCTTGTTTTTCTTGTTCTTGTTTTCTAATTGTTTTTTGTTCTTTCTTTACATGTATTTCTTTTTGTTTTTTGTTTGCTTTTTTCTTCTTGCTGTTGTTTTTGTTCATCTTCTTGTTCTTCCTGTTCTTGTCTTCTGTTGTTCAGCTCTTGTTCTTGTTGTTCGTGTTCTTGTTGTTCATGATGTCTTTCTTCTTGTTTCTGTTCTTCTAGTTCTTGCTCTTCTTGGCCGCTGTCATCGTTTTCGTCATCTTCGTCCTTGTTTTTGTTCTTGTTGTCCTTCGGGTTGTTTTTCATGTTGCTTTTCTTGTTCTTCGTGTTCTTGTTCTGGATATTCTTGTTTTTGCTATCATTATTATTGTTCTTGTTCTTGCTTTTGCTCTTCTTCTTATCGCTCTTCTATTCTTCTTGTTCTTGTTTTTCTAATATTGTTTTTGTTTTTTTTCTTTTTTTTCTTTTTCTTCTTGCTGTTGTTTTTGTTCATCTTCTCGTTCTTCCTCTTCTTGTTTTGTTGTTGTTCCTTTCCTTATTCTTGTTCTGCTCTTGCTCTTGTTGTTCCTGTTCTTGTTGTTCATGAGCTCGTTCTTGTTTTTGTTCTTTTCGTTCTTGCTCTTCTTGGCTGCTGTCATCGTTATCGTCATCTTCGTCCTTGTTTTTGTTATTGTTCTTGTTGTTCTTCTGGTTGTTTTTAGTTGCTTTTCTTGTTCTTCGTGTTCTTGTTCTCCATCTCCTTGTTATCGGTAGTATTATTATTGTTCTTGTTTTTGCTTTTGCTCTTCTTATTGTTCTTGTTTTTCTAGTTATTGCTTTTTGTTCTATTTTTTGCTCTTTTTCTTCTTTGTGTTGTTGTTGTTCATCTTCTCGTTCTTCCTGTTCTTGTTTTTTTGTTCTTGTCCTTCTTGTTCGTGTTCTTGTTGTTCATGATCTCGTTCTTGTTTTTCTTGTTTTGTTCTTCTCATTCTTGCTCTTCTTCGCTGCTGTCATCGTTATCGTCATCTTCGTTCATGTTTTTGTTATTGTTCTTGTTGTTCTTTGCGTTGTTTTTCGTGTTGCTTTTTTATTCTTCTTGTTCTTGCTATTATTTTTGTTATTGTTATTGCTTTTTGCTCTTCTTCTAACTGTTCTTGTTTTTCTTGTTCTTGTTTTTCTTGTTCTTGTTTTTCTAGTTGTTTTTTGTTGTTTATTTTTTGCTCTTTTTTTCTTGCTGTTGTTTTTGTTCATCTTCTCGTTCTTCCTGTTCTTGATTTCTGTTTTTGTTGCCGTTGTTCTGCTCTTTTCTTGTTCTTGTTCTTTTTGTTTTAGTTCTTCTAGTTCTTACTCTTCTTGGCCACTATCATCGTTATCGTCAACTTCGTCCTTGTTTTTGTTATTGTTCTTCTTCTGGTTGTTTTTCATGTTGCTTTACTTGTTCTCGTTCTTCGTGTTCTTGGTATTATTATTATTGTTCTTGTTCTTGCTTTTGCACTTCTTATTGTTCTTCTTGATCTTTTTGTTCTTGTTTTTCTGGTTATTGTTTTTGTTTTTGTTTTCTTTATTTTCTCTCTCTTTGTTCTGGCTGTTGTTTTTGTTCGTCTTCTCGTTCTTCCTCTTCTTGTTTTTTGTTCTTGTCCTTGTTCTTGTTTTGCTCTTGTTCCTGTTCTTGTTGTTCTGCTCCTGTTCTTGTTGTTCCTGTTCTTGTTGTTCAGGATCTCGTTGTTCTTGCTCTTTTTGGTTTTGTTCTTTTCGTTCTTGCTCTTCTGGGCGGCTGTCATCGTTATCATGATCATCGTCCTTGGTTTTGTTTTTGTTCTTCTTGTCCTTCGTGTTGTGTTTCATGTTGCTTTTCTTTTCTTGATCTGGATATTGTTGTTCTTGCTATCATTATTATTGTTATTGTTCTTGCTTTCGCTCTTCTTCTTATTGGTTTTCTTGTTCTTATTGTTCTTGTTTTTCTAGTTATTGTTTTTGTTCTTTCTTTTTGTTGTTACTTTTTTCTTCTTGTTGTTTTGTTCATCTTCTCGTTCTTTCCCTGCTTGTTTCTGTTCTTGTCCTTGTTCTTGTTGTTCTGCTCTTGTTGTTCGTGTTCTTGTTCATGAACTAATTGTTCTCGTTCTTCTTCTTTTTGTTCTTGTTCTTTCTCTTCTTGGCCACTGTCATCGTTATCGTCATCTTCATCCTTGTTCTGTTATTGTTCTTGTTCTTCGGGTTGTTTTTCATGCTGCTTTTCTTGTTCTTGTTCTTCGTGGTCATGTTCTGGATCTTGTTTTCGCTAATATTATTGTTCTTGTTCTTGCTTTTGGTCTTCTTTTTATTGTTGTTCTTGGTTTTATTGTTTTTGTTTTTCTAATTACTGTTTTCGTTTTTTTTTCCTTTTTTTCCCTTGCTCTTTTTCTTCTTGCTGTTGTTTCTTTTCATCCTATCATTTTTCCTGTTGTTTTTAGTTCTTGTCCTTGTTCTTGTTGTTCTGCTATTTCTTTTTGTTCCTGTTCCTGTTGTTCGTGTTGTTGTTGTTGTTTTTGTTTTTCTCGTTCTTGCTCTTCTTGGCCGCTGCCATCGTTATCGTCATCTTCGTACTTGTTTTTGTTATTGATCTTGATGTTCTTTGGGTTGTTTTTTATGTTGCTTTTCTTGTTCTTGTTCTTCGTGTTCTCGTTCTGGATCTCGTTCTTGCTATTATTAGTATTGTTCTTGTTCTTGCTTTTGGTCTTCTTCTTATTGTTGTTTTTGTTCTTATTATTCTTGTTTTTCTAGTTGATTTTTGTTGTTGTTGTTGCTTACTTTTCCTTTTTTGTGTGTGCTTTTTTCCTTCTTGCTGTTGTTTTTGCTCATCTTCTCGTTCTTCCTGTTTTTGTTTTTTGTTCTTGTCCTTGCTGTTCTCTTCTTCTTGTTCGTGTTCTTCCTGTTCGTGTTCTTCCTGTTCGTGTTCTTTCTGTTCGTGTTCTTGTTGTTCATGGTCTCATTTATCTTGTTCTTCTGTTTTTGTTCTTCTCGTTCTTGCTCTTCATGGCCACTGTCATCCTTATCGTCATCTTCGTCCTTGTTTTCGTTATTGTTCTTTGGTGTGTTTTTCATGTTGATTTTCTTGCTCTTGTTCTTCGTGTTCTTGTTCTTGGTATTATTATCATTATTGTTCTTGTTCTTGCTTTTGGTATTCTTCTTCTTCGTGTTCTTGGTCTAAAATTGTTTTTTCAGTTATTGTTTTTGTCTTTCTTTTTCTTTTCTTTTATTTCTCTTTTTCTTCTTGCTGTTTTTTCCCGTTCTTACCGTTTTCTTGTTCTTGTCATTGTTCTTGTTTTCCTGCTCTTGTTATTGTTGATCCTGTTCTTGTTGTTCGTGTTCTTGTTCATGGTCTCGTTGTTCTTCTTCTTGTTTTTGTTCTTCTCGTTGATTTTCTTGGCCGCTGTCATGGTCTTTTTCTTATTGTTGTTCTTGGTCTAATTGTTTTTCTAGTTATTGTTTTTGTTCTTTCTTTTCTCTCTCTCTCTTTCTTCTTGCTGTTGTTTTTGTTCATCTTCTCGTTCTTCCTGTTCTTGGTTTTTGTTCTTGTCCTTGTTGTTCTGCTCTTGTTCTTGTTGTTCCTGTTCTTGTTCATGATCTCGTTCTTCTTGTTCTTGTTCTTGCTCTTCGTGGCCGTTGTCATCGTTATCGTCATCTTCGTCCGTGTTTTTTGTTCTTGTACTTCTTGTTCTTGTTGTTCTGCCCTTGTTCTTCCCGTTCTTGTTGTTCATGATCTAGTTGTTCTTGTTTTTGTTCTTGCTCTTCTTGGATGTTGTCATCGTTATCGTCATCCATGTTTTGATTCTTCTTGTTCTTTGGATTGTTTTTCATGTTGCTTTTCTTGTTCTTTGTTTTCTTGTTTTGGATCTTCTTGTTCTTGCTATTATTATTATCATTGTTTTTGTTCTTGCTTTTGGTCTTCTGTTGTTCTTGTACTGATTGTTCTTGTTTTTCATAGATATTGTTTTTGTTCTTTCTTTTTAGTTTTTTTTTTTTTGCTCTTGTTTTTGTTCATCTTCTCTTTCTTCCTGTTCTTGTTTTTTGTTCTTGTTGTCGTTGTTCTTGTTCGTGATCTCGCATTTTTGTCCTTGTTTTTGTCCTTGTTCTTGTTGTTCTTCAGGTTGTTTTTCATATTGCTTTTCTTGTTCTTGTTCTCGTGTTCTTCTGGATCTTGTTCTTGCTATTATTATATTGTTCTTGTTCTTGCTTTTGGTCTCCTTATTTTTGTTTCTATTGTTCTTACCATTCTTGTTTTTGTTAGTTATTCTATCTTTTTTTTTTTTTGTTTGGGGGGGGGGGCTCTTTTTTCTTTTGCTGTTGTTTTTGTTCATTTTCTCGTTCTTCCTGTTCTTTTTTGTGTTCTTGTCCTTGTTTGCTCTTGTTCTTGTTGTTCGTGTTCTTTTTTCGTGTTTCTTGTTCATGATCTCGTTTGTTCTTGTTTTGTTCTTCTTGGCTTGCCGTTCATCGTTATCATCATCTTGTACTTTTTATTATTGTTCTTGATGTTATGTTGTTCGGGTTGTTTTTCATTGTTGTATTTCTTGATTCTTGATTCGTGTTCTTGATCTGGATTTCTTGTTCTTGCTATTGTTATTATTGTTCTTGTTCTTGCTTTTGCTCTTCTTTTTACTGGTTCATTTTTGTATTCTTTCTTTTTTTTTTCTTCCCCCCCCCCCCACCTTTCTTTTTTCTGTGTTTTTCTTTAATTTTTCTTTTCTTCTTGTTTTGTTTCTCTTTCTCTGTTCTTGATTTTTGTTCTTGTCTTGTTCCCTGCTTGTTGTTCTTGTTGTTCGTGTTCTTGTTGTTCGTGATCTCGTCCTTGTTCTTTTTCTTGTTTTTCTCGTCTGGCTGCTGTGACGTGTATTCGTCATCTTCGTCCTTGTTTTGTTATTGTTCTGTTTTCTAGCTTTTTTCAATTGCTTTTCTTGTTCTTGTTCTTCTGTTTTATTCTGGATCTTCTGTGTTCTTGCGATTGTTATTGTTTTCGTTCTTGCTTTTGGTTTCTTTGTTCTCTTGTTCTATTGTCTTTTTGTTCATTGTTTTTCTGTTCTTTCTTTTTGTTCTTCTCTTTTTTTTTTTTTTTTTTCTTTTTGTGTGCTCGTTTTCTTTCTGCTGTTTGTTTCATGTTTCATTTTCTCTGTTCTCGTTTTTTGTTCTTGTCCTTGTTGTGTTATTCTGTTCTTTTTGTTTGTTCTCGTGTTCATGATCTGTTGTTTCTGTTGTTCTTGCTCTTTCTTGGCCGCTGTCATCGTTATCGTCATCTTCGTCCTTGTTTTGTTATTGTTGTTCTTTGGTTGTGTTTTTCATTTGCTTTTCTTGTCTTTTTCTCGTGTTTCTGTGTTCTTGTTCTTGCTTTGATTCTTTTATTGTTTCTTGTCTGATTGCTTGTTTTTCCGTTTTTGTTTTTGGCTTGTTTTCTTTTGTTTTTGTTTTTCTTCTTTTTCTTTTTGCTGGTGTTTTTGTTCACTTCTTGTTTTTCCTTTTTTGTTCTTGTTGTTGTGCTCTTGTTCTGTTGATCCTTGCTCTATTTTTGTTCTTGTTTTGTGTTCTTCATGTCTCGTTCTTGTTCTTTGTTGTTCTTGCTCTTCTTCCGTGTATCTTTTCTTTTTTCTGGTATTGTTGTTTTTCTAGTCATTTTTTTTTTTGTTTTTTTTGCTCTTTTTCGTCTTGCTGTTGTTTTTGTTTATCTTTTCGTTCTTTTGTTCTTGGTTTTTGTTCTTGTCCTTTTGCCCTTGTTCTGTTGTTCGTGTTCTTGTTGTTCGTGTTATTGTTTTTCATGATTCGTTCTTTCTTTTCTTCTTCTGTTCTTGGCCGTTATCATCAGTTATCATCTTCGTCTTTGTTTTTGTTCTTGTTGTTTAATGTTCTTCGGGTTCGTTTTTTCATTTTTTTTTCTTGTTCTAGTTCTTCGTGTTCTTGTTATGATGTTCTTGTTCTTGCTATTATCATTGTTCTTGTTCTTGGTTTTGCTTTCTTCTTTATCTGTTCTTGGCTTTATTGTTTTTTGTTTTCCTAGTTACTGTTTTTCTCGTGGGTTTTTTTCTTTATAAAAAATTGTTTTGGTTCTTTTTTCTTCTTGTTCTTGTTGTTTTTGTTCTTTCTCGTTCTTTCCTGTTCTTGTTTTTGTTCTTGTTGTTTCTGCCTTGTTCTTGTTGTTCGTGTTCTTATTGTTCGTGTTCTTGTTGTTTGTGATCTCGTTTTCTTATTTTTCTTGTTTTTGTTCTTCTCTTTTGGCTGCTGTCATCGTTATCGTCATCTTCTCCTGTTTTGATTATTCTTCTTGTTCTTTGGGTTGTTTTTCAGTTGCTTTTCTTGTTCTTGTTCTTCGTGTTTTTGTTTTGGATCTTGTTCTTGCTTTATTATTATTATTGTTTTTGTTCTTGCTTTTGGTCTTCTATTGTTCTTGTACTTATTGTTCTTGTTTTTCATAGTTATTGCTTTTTGTTCTTTCTGTTTAGTTTTTTTTTCTTTTCTTTTTTGTGTGCTCTTTTTCTTCTTGGTGTTTTTGTTCTCTTCTCTTCTTCTGTTCTTGCTTTTTGTTCTTGTCCTTGTTGTCCTGGTTCTCTTTGTTTCTGTTCTTGTTCGTGTTCTTGTTGTTCGTGATCTCGTTGTTTTTGTTCTTCTCGTTCTTGCTCTTCTTGGCCGCTGTCATCGTTATCGTCATCTTTGTCCTTGTTTTTGTTATTGCTCTTCGGGTTGTTTTTCATATTGCTTTTCTTGTTCTTTTCTTCGTGTTCTTCTGGATCTTGTTCTTGCTATTATTAGTATTGTTTTTGTTCTTTCTTTTGGTCTTCTTTATTTTTTGTTTGTCTTGTTATTACCATTCTTGTTTTTGTACTTATTTTTTCTTTGGGGGGGGGGGGGCGGGGTGCACTTTTTCCTTTTGCTGTTGTTTTTGTTGATCTCGTTCATCCATTCTTTTTTGTGTTCTTGTCTGCTCTTGTTCTTGTTGTTCCAGTTCTTCATCGTGATCTTGTTGTTCGTGATTCGTTCTTGTTCTTGTTTTTGTTCTCGTTCTTGTTCTTCTTGGCCGCTGTCATCGTTATCGTCATCTTCGTCCTTGTTTTTGTTATAGTTCTTTCGGGTTGTTTTTCATATTGCTTTTCTTGTTTTCGTTCTTCGTGTTCTTCTTCTGGATCTAGTACTTGCTATTATTCTCATTCTGCTTTTGGCCTTTTATTTTGTTTGTCTTGTACTTAGTGTTCTTGTTCTTGTTAGTTGTGTTTGTTCTTTGTTTTTCTTTTTTTTCATTTGTTTTTGTTTTTGCTCTTTTTCTTCTTGCTGTTTTTGTTAATCTTTTCATTCTTCCTGTGTTTTTTTTGTTCTTGTCCTTGTTGTTCTGCTCTTATTCTTGTTGTTCCAGTTCTTGTTCGTGTTCTTGTTGATGATCTCGTTCTTGTTCTTGTTTTTGTTCTTCTCATTCTTGTTCTTGGCCGCTGTCATCGTTATCATCTTCGTACTTTGTTTTTGTTCTTGATGTTCTTCAGGTTGTTTTTCATTTTGTTCTTTTCCTTCTTGTTCTTGTTGTTCTGCTCTTGTTCTTGTTCTCGTTCTTGCTCTTCTTGGCACTGTCATCGTTATCGTCATCTTCGTAATTGTTTTTTATTGCCTTATTCTCCGGGTTGCTTTTATGTTGCTTTCGTGTTCTTGTTCTCGATTTTCTTGTTATTGCTGTTATTATTGTTCTTGGTCTTGCTTTTGGTCTTATTCTTATTGTTTTTCTTGTTCTTGTTTTTCTGGTTATTGTTTTTTTTTCTTCTTGCTGTTGTTTTTTGTTCATCTTCTCGTTCTTCCTGTTCTTGTTTTATTTCTTGTCCTTATTGTTGTTCTGCTCTTGTTCTTGTTCGTGTTCTTGTTTTTCGTGTTCTTGTTGTTCATGATCTCGTTCTTGTTCTTATTTTGTTCTTCTTGGCCACTGTCATCGTTATCGTCATCTTCATCTTGTTTTTGTTATTGATCTTGTTCTTGGGTTGTTTTTCAAGTTGCTTTTCTTGTTCTGTTCTTCGTGTTCTTGTTCTGGATCTTCTTGTTCTTGCTATCATTATTACTGTTTTTGTTCTTGCTTTTGGTCCTTTTCTTATTGTTCTTGTTTTTCTAGTTATTTTTGTTCTTTTTTTTTTTTGTCTTTTTTTCTTTGCTCTTTTTCTTCTTGCTGTTGTTTTTGTTTATCTTCTCGTGATTCCTGTTCTTGTTTTTTGTTCTTGTCCTTGTTCTTTTTGTTCTGTTCATGTTCTTGTTGTTCTGTTCGTGTTCTTGTTGTTGTGATCTCAGTGTTCTTGTTCTTGTTTTTCTTCTTCTCGTTCTTGCTCTTCTTGGCCACTGTCATCGTTATCGTCGTAATTGTTTTTGTTATTGCTCTTGTTCTCGTTGTTCTTCGTTTTTTTTTTTCACGTTGCTTTTCTTGTTCTTTGTGTTCTTGTTCTCGATCTTCTTGTTCTTGGTAGTATTATTATTGTTCTTGTTCTTGCTTTTGGTCTTCTTATTGTTCTTCTTGTTCTTATTCTTGTTTTTCTAGTTATTGTTTTTGTTCATTTTTTTTTGTGTGCTATTTTTCTTCTTGCTGTTGTTTTTGTTCATCATCTCGTTCTTCCTGTTCTTGGTTTTTGTTCTTGTTGTTCTGCTCTTGTTCTTAATGTTCCTTTTCTTGTTGTTCGTGATCTTGTTCATGATCTGGTTGTTCTTGTTCTTGTTTTTGTTCTTCTCGTTTTTGTTCTTCGTTCTTGCTCTTCTTGGCCGCTGTTATCGTTATTGTCAGCTTCGTCCTTGTTTTTGTTCTTGTTCTTGTTGTTCTTCGGGTTGTTTTTCATGCTGCTTTTCTTGTTTTTGTTCTTGTTCTTGTTCTCGATCTTCTCGTTCTTGCTATTATTATTTTTGTTATTGTTGTTGCTTTTGTTGTTCTTTTTTTTTTAGTTAGTGTTTTTGTTCTTTTTTTTTTTCTTTTTCTTCTTGCTGTTGATTTTGTTCATCTTCTCGTTCTTCCTGTTCTTTTTTTTGTTCTTGTCCTTGTTCTTGTTGTTCCTGTTGTTCGAGTTCTTGTTCGTGATCTCGTTGTTCTTGTTTTTGTTTTTGTTCTTCTCATTCTGGCTCTTCTTGGCTGCTGTCATCGTTATCGTCATCTTCTTCCTTGTTTTTGTTATTGTTCTTGTTGTTCTTTAGGTCGTTTTTCAAGTTGTTTTCTTGTTCCTCGTGTTCTTGTTCTGGATCTTCTTGATCTTGCTATCATTATTATTGTTATTGTTCTTGCTTTTGTTCTTATTGTTTTTATTGTTCTTGTTTTTCTGGTTTTTGTTTTGTTTTGTTTTTGTTTGGTCTTTTTCTTCTTGCTTTTGTTTTTATTGATCTGATTCTTGCTGTTCTTGTCTCTGTTCTGATCTTGCTCTTGTTGTTCCTGTTCTTGCCGTTTGTGTTCTTGCCTTCCTTGTTCGTTTTCCCCTGCGTCTTTTTCAGTTCCTCTTCATTGTTTTGTTCCTTAAATTTTACATGTTTCTGGTGTGTTTAGTTTTGTTTTTCTTGTTTTCTTATTTGGTTTCTCCTTGTTTTTTTTTTGTTTTGGTTTCTATAACATTTATACTGGAAGACTTACTTTGTTTTGATCTTCCTGCTGCTGCCACTCCTCATTACGATGCAGAGCGTACGCTACTGTCCTGGCGTGGTGTGAATGTCATTACGGGCAAACTGCAACAATGTGAGACCAAAGACTTACACAAAATGCGTAAATAGACAAATCGAAAATTAAAAAGTCTGATTTAACAGATTCAAACGTACATGGATACTGACAGACAAGGTAGACAGTGGATGCATGTTTAGACATGTCGATAGACAGGGGCGGACAGATGGATGGAAGTACAAGATTCCACGACAAAAGAACTGACACTGGCAAATTCGTGTAGAAAATTCGCTTTGATAGGAAAACAAAAACACATACACACGCCGGAAAAACAAGCAAACAATTAAAACAGACAATCAATTAGTCATACGAACGCAAGATACAAACACGCCTATCAGCCTCTGAACAGATGCACAGTTGTACGAATCTGGAACAGATTCAAAAGGAAATAGCAGATATAGTGTTCCGGAAACCTTGGAACATTTCAGGTCACTGTTCTCAAATTAGGGATTATTTCCGTTTATGTTTCAAACTGAACTCCTCGTAGTTTGAAGGATGTACCATTTTGCACTGTATAAGTAACATTTCACAACAGGAAAGAAAATCTCAGTTGGACGTCGCAGTGATCGAAGAAAGTAGACTAGATTGGGTAAGATTGCATTAATGGGGGTTGACCATGGAGAAAGCACATCGCCATCGTAGGGCGCCACCTCCCTTTTTTTATGTCTGTATGCATGCATTTTTGTTTACCTTAGGGTGTGTTCTTTGGCAGAATTCTGCCAAGGAAAACTATACACATGGAAAAAAGTTAAGCAAGCCCAACATTTTTGCGCTAAGGAAGCGATATAATACTGACAAAAAGAAAGCAACGCTCAAGTTCACAAAATGGTCTTTATTACATGAAAGTATGACACTTGCATAAGACATAAACAAAAGAAATATGGTTCTGTGTTTGACAATTCACGTCAATAACATTGAAGACAGATGTGCATAATTTTTGGTAAAAAAAACGTGTCATGTTGAGTTTGGAAATAACGATTTCATACAGTTGGTCCAGAAATTAATAGTGGTATGAAACCAACATTTTACGTGTCCAGGTAGCATAACAGCAAACAAAAGTCAATACCGGGTGTATCCTCCCTGTGCATTGATGACTGCCTGAACCCTACGTCTCATCCCTCCGGTGAGGCGTCGGATCTGCTGAATGGTGAGCTGCTGCCACTCCCGATGCAATGCTGCTTCCAGTTCATGAAGATTTTGCACAGGAGGGTCCAGTGACTGTATTCGACGGCCAAGCAAGTCCCATACATGTTCCAGCGGATTGAGGTCCGCACTCATGGCAGGCCATGGTAATGTTGTCACCGCCTCTTGCTGGAGGTATGCTGCGACTGCTCTGGAACGATGACGCCTGGCGTTGTCGTCCATGAACACAGGTCTGGTGGCTAATGGGTGGTCGTCAAAATGAGGCACAACAGCTGGCTGCAGGACCTCCCGGATGTAGCGATCTCCTGTCAAGTTGCCACGAATGGTCACCAGGTTCAGTTTGAAGTCGTGGGAGATGCACCCCCAGACCATGATGGAGCCTCCGCCGTGAGGAACAGTTGGTGTGATGTTCCTTGCAGCATAAGCTGTGTTGGGCTGCCTCCATACTCTCGCTCTCCCATCGGTAACATGGAGTAAGAAGCGGCTTTCATCTGACCAATGGATCTTCCGCCAGTTCCTCAGGTTCCAGTGCTGTCGGGCAAGACACCAGGCCAAACGTAATCGCTGATGACGGTCTGTGAGGAGTGGACGCTTGATGACCCTTCTTGCCCTCAGTCCTATAGCTCTCAAGCGATTTCTAACAGTTTTTGTGGACAGATGTCGATTTGGTAGCCACTGCCGTTTCAGATGGGATGAAGATGCGAATCGCTTGTTGCCGTACCAGACGGTACAGCGCCCTGTCTTCACGCTGGGTAGTAACACGTGGTTTGCCTGCTCGTGGCCGGTCCTTCACAGTGTTCGTTTCAGCATGTTTTCGTATCAATCGGCTGATTACTGACGTTTGGTATCCCAGTTGACGTCCTATAGCTGTGCAGGTCATACCAGTAGAATGCATGCCAATAATTTGCCACCGTTGTTCTTCTGACATTCTCCTTCGTTCCATCTTGTAGGACAGTGACTATGCAGTGGGAAACTGCCTCAAACACGCACGTATCTGTGGCGTGAGCAAACTTCATTTTGGCGAGTGCGTGGATGGCGTGGTGCTCGTGCACGCCACATGGAGCCAGTGCCTCACTGTCACACTGGGCTGTTTTCATCATCGCTATGGAATACCAGTCTTGTCCAAAATGACATTTTGTGCCATGTTAATACTTACAGTAACCTGCGACAGTAGATCAAATTTAGGGTTGCTTAACTTTTTTTCCATGTGTATACTTTGCTGCCGAAGGTTTCTCAACATGCCCAAAATAATTGGTGCTCATGGGCATCTCCGTTTGTTACTATCATTATTACTGTTTAAAGCCCAGCTGCTTGCGCAGAGCTATGTCAGAGCTACAACCATGGCAAAATGTACCCACTCGGTGACCCTGAAAAAAAAATGGAAAGGAAATTAAGTACAGATTCGCATACTAATCTAAAGATATGCTAGCGGCATTGATCATTCCCTTGAATTTGTCTACATGAGGTTTTATAAAAATCTGATCACGAACATAAAGATCACTTGATCACGGACATAAAGATCACTAACGACACTAAAACATAAAAACATGGCCTTAAATTACCGAAAATTGCCTCTGCGTGTCATGTTTCCTCAAAGCCAAAAATGTGGTTAATACCTGTACCAACAGCCAGTATCAATAGAAAGCATGTAAGACTGCATAGAACACACACAGATCAATAGACCAGCATAGCAGAAAATGACAGGAAGAAATGATGGAAAGAAAAGGAACAAAGAAGAAACGCAGAGAATGAGAGAAATGAGGAAATTTCTAGCAATGAATTTTCCGAGGGTGGGGAAGCCATCTGTACTGAAAGATCGTCCGGCATCCACACCCCACCCCACCCCCCTTTTCGGGTGCAGTATTTCGGTGTAGTGTGTCATCTGAAAGACTAGCACTCAGACCACCGCTCAAGGAGAAAAATCACCGTCCGATGGGAATAGAACTTGGATTTCTTGGCGCATACTCTTTCCACTAGGCCACACGCTGTTTTAAATACAGGCTTTTGGATTGTGGCTTTTGGATTGTGGCTTTTGTAGCGTTTGTCGCATGAAACCAGAAGAATCAACACAGCGTTTGAAACTGTGTGGTGAAGTTCACAACAGATGACCATTTATGTGATCCTCGGTAGTATACTTGTCAATATCACCGCCTGTTAGACAAGAGACTGGGATTCAAACCTCATCCGGAGATTTTTTTTCTGAAGTTAGGTAGAAACATCAAGATCTCGCCTGTGAAAAGGGTTTAGTAGTGGTAAGCCTCCGTCAGCCGACGTCGACTGTGGATGATGCGCCTTAGTGTCGTGTCGAGTCGGGTTGACGCCTCTGGAGCAGCGTCGCCTGTGGCTGATAGGGCCGATGCGGGAACGGCAGTCTCTGCGACATTGGATGCATGTGTGGATGCTGGCCATGTGATTGCCTTCACAGGAACTTGCTTTCATCATGTGCCCTGCCGCATGGCGTTGGCGATCGTGGCCCTCCATACGAATCTATCCCCTGTCGCTGCAAGTACATCTCCCACCCTCTTTTTTCATCCACTCCACAAGTCTGTCCAGTATTTTCTCCCTGGGTATACTGGTGTTATTTTTGCCTCTTCCTTTTATGTTGTGACTAGGTACTCTAATTTCTCTAGCCTCATAAAATGTCCTATAAATGTTGCCTGTCCTTCCCCAATCCTCTTCATCAATGTTCTTTTTGTGTTTGTCTCTTTCAAGACTGTCTCGTTTGGTTTCTTTGCTCTCCGTATAACTCTAACATTTTTCTTAGAAATTACAGTTCAGCTGCCTCAATCTTGTTGACTTTGCGTGTTGACTGTCCACGCTTCGCATCTATACAATAAGATCGGTTCTAAACTTATATAACACTGAAGAACTCTCTCCTCGGTACCAATCGACGGGGATCTGTGGTCAAGAACGCTGAATGCTTTCTTAGCCTGTCTGACTCTGCTGGCCATCTACAAAGTGCATACGCCGCCTGTGAGATGACTGGAGAACTGGGGACATGATGGTCGGTGAAAGACAAGAAATCCCCTCATGCAGAGTGACGGCAGATGGCACAGCGTGATGGGACAGGTTGAAAGGTTTGAATGTATGGGCACAGTCATCCCACCAGTTACCCCAAATGCAATACAAATACACAGTGGAATTGTACCAAAGTCGTGTCTTTTTCAACCCACCTTATTGCTCAGAATGATGGAGGATGACAGAGAGCGACCTTATCAAGCTGTCAACCCTATATAAGCTACGCACAAAAAGTTAAGGATCACTTGCACAAAAATTCATAACTTTCAAAATAAGAAAGCCAATGCGTTGAAGTTTGGCAAACATTTAATTCCATGCTTTAGTGATAACGATACACAATTGCCTTCAATTTCGAGCAATCGTTTGGTGTGTACATTTGATCAAAGTGGGTACGTATCGAAATTTGATTTCCCAAAGTCATTGAAATCACAAGACAGGGCATTCTGATGCTCCCAAAAGTTCAGTAATGCGTGTAACCGCCATGGCTGTTCTGGCACTCGACGCAGCGAGTCCTCATCGAGTTGACCAGGTTGGTGAAGATCCTCTGTGGAAACGCCTGCCACTCAGCCTGCAGCATCTGGTAGAGGTGTTGGGCATCCCTGGGAGGAGGGTGGTTGCTCCTCACTTTGCGATCCAGCTCATCCCAGAGGTTCTCAATCGGGTTGAGATCGGGACTGCATGCTGGCCACTCCATTCTGTTGACTCCAGACTGCTGCAGGAAGTCGTTGACCACCCTTGCCCTGTGGGGGCGAGCGTTGTCATCCTGGTAGACAGCCATCGGTCCCATCTGCTGCAGTGTAGGCACAGCCAGCGGTCGAAGGATCTCATCCCGGTATCAGAGGCCAGTCAGGTTACCCTGTGCATGATACAAGGGTGTTCTGTGGTGAAGGCTGAAGGCCCCCCAGACCATTACAGAACCTCCACCAAAGGCCACCTTTTCTTGGACAGTGGTGTCAATAAAGCGTTGCCCTGGGCGCCTCCAGACCATCAGTCGGCCGTCGTTGTGGTTCATGGTGAAGCGTGATTCATCACTGAACAGGACCTGGGACCATTGCTGACGTGTCCACCTCACGTGACGTCTGCAGAAGGCGCGGCGTGCTGCCCAATGGGCTGGAGTTAAGCGTGGCCGAACAGCTGGGCGACGAGAACGGAGGTTAAACCCATGAAGGCGGTTCCGTATGGTCTGCTGGCTGATGATGTTAGTAGCCACCCTCAGCTGCCTTCGAATGATGCTGGAAGAGGCTGTTCTTGTCTGCAGGGCTTGTCGTTCAATGAGACGATCTTCACGTGGGTTTGTCTTCTTTGGTCGACCAGATCTACGTCTTTCATGGACCCTCCCAGTGGCTGTGAAGCGTTGAATCAGTCTGACAATGACCGAGATGGACACCTGAAGTCGCCTGGCCACTTCTCGCTTGGGAACACCATCTTGGAACCATGCAACAGCTCGTCCCCTCTCAAACTCGCTCAATTTTCGTTGTGGAGGCATTGTCAGATCAGGCCTACTACTGGTGGAATGTCTTCTTATAAAGCCAAGCAAGAGACAGCATCTCACACATAAACAGCAGTGCTTGCACGTGCATAATGGTTTTTCCATCTGGCTTGTGCAATGTGTTCAGGCAGAACGGTCCAAAACAAGGTCCTTTTTCGCAAGTTTCCGCTTTTCCGTTTGCGGTCAAGCTCAGTAGTAGAGAATCCCGTGCAATTTTCGCACTAACACAACATCGCCCACTTTCAGCTGAACAAGAATTCATAACAATTTGGCTGGACTGAGAAATAAATAACAGTAGCGAACTGAGTTTATTGCGCACCTGTTTTCTCATAGTGATCCTTAACTTTTTGTGCGTAGCGTACAAGAAACGTTTGAAGAATCAGAGGAATCATCTGGCCTAACACCATCTCCAACCAGTAGCTACTCGAAGAGAGCAGAATCACATTATCCAGACTGCCCTTCGCTGAACATAATAATAAAAACAAATGATAATAGTAAGGCACCAAATCTTGATTCAAGAATCAAATCAAGGCACGCACTCCCATCATTCACCAAATCAATCGCCGACAACGACCAAACCTCTAGGGCACAAACACACGCAAACTGGGGTGGGGAACAGGACAGGAGTAGGGCGTGTGACCCCTGACCCAAGCCGTCATCTTCTGTCTCACGCACACACACGCATGCACGCACGTACACAGACACGCACGTACGCTCGCGCACGCACGCACGCACGCACGCACGCACGCACACACACACACACACGATGCTAAGTTAGAGTACACTCAAGCCTGTTCGACAAATGACCCTTGACCCAACTTGTCTCCTCTGTCACTTTTTCCTCCAAGACCCCAAAAAGGCAAGAAGACTGGGTCTCGAGTGAAAGAATTAAGAAATGAACCTTTAACTACAATACCGATAGTTTTTTGCCAGGTCAACCGGGCGAATGTCCTGCTCTTCATGATTTTCAACTGCCGTGGATTCTTTAAGGTGCGCAGGCCAGATGGTACACGAATCCGATTCGTTTTTTGTCCCCCTCAGAAGGGCTAGACGTCCAGTTCGATTTTCCGGTCAAACGAAGAATACTCGACGCCTCTTACGGTAAACGAACCCTGGAGCCGCAAATTTAGTTATTGGCAGGCGAACGTCTTAACTATTCTGCCACTTTTTTCCACGAAGGAAAACGCGAAAAAGGAAGACCAAGGATATCATGGCACGAACAGAACAAGGAAATCTCAAGGCCCCGAAAGACACACACAGGCCAACTAAGAACAGAGGAGGGGAGGATCTTCAGTGTTCTAGATGCGAGTGATGTATTGGGCTGTGAGTCAGTCCGTCATCAGATGGAGAACAGATTGACACAGCCATCACAATGCTGGTCCCTAGAAAAGTTGAGATCCTCACCACCTCACTACCCCTCTTGCAACCCCTCCTCTATCCATCCCATACCACCCACCCCCAGTTTTCAGTTTTGGTCTAGTTACTTACCGGGTCATCATGAAGATCGGACGAGATGGACCAGACGGTGGGGAAATGTGTAAATGCCGCCCTGTGGTGTCTTGGGGTATTGACACGGGTCCCGGATGTGCGGGGCTTTTTGTCCACTGACGGCACAGTGAAGGATCAAGTCTGTCACATTTCTGTGGACATAAGAACTTGTATTAGAACGTATAACGTAATAATTATGTTCACAATATTCTGGTCATACATTTGTTGTGCCTGGAATTGAAAAGGCGCACCGGCTCTGGATAAAAACAATCATGGTTCACGATATTCTGATCATGTGTTCATTGTGCTAAGGATTAAAAAGGAGCACTATTTCAGATACTGATATACCTGATAGACTGAACTCCGAACTGGACTGGATTGTGGTGTTTTGTTGTTCACAACGAATTTCAAGGTTTCCCGTGTGACAAACCGGCCGCTCCTTCCGGAGAAAGGAAATCGTCGAAGTGCGTTGTCTCATTTTTATCGTATATTTTTATTTATTCATTAACACTCATTTTGCAACAGAACTTTAACAGACGCAATTCTTTTATCACCGCATGATCTTCAACGTGCGCTAGATGTATACTGTATACGGGACTTAAGTTTATTATCTCATCTTAAAGACTAGCAATCAGACCACCACAAGGTCTAATGGAAAGGGGAGGGCAGACATACGATGGAATCCTGGTTTCCTGTATCCCGTGTTGATCAGCTTAATTGTCATTATTTTATTTCATTTAGAGCCCAGCCAGCTTCGTACAGCCATATCAGGGCTACAACCGATTCAAAACATACAATACTTCAAGGGGGAGAAGAAAATGAAATACACATATCAATGCATTCGCGCACATAATCTAAGGACATGCCCCTGGCATTCACCACTCCGTCCAATTTATGGGTTTAAAAATCATACATGAATACAAATTTAAACATAAGAACACTAAAACATACATATAAACGGGCCTAAATTACCTAAAATCTGCTTCTGCACAATTCATTTCCGTAGAGACAAAAATGCACTTGATACATGCACCCAGTTATCAATCCTAAGAGAAAGTACCTAAGACTTTATCGAATACATACAGGTGACTGGACCAGCAAGGTAGGAAAATGTGAGGTTTGCTATTGAGACTGTAATTTGTAATGCAGCCTTATACACCCAACGACAAGATATTCGTGTAAATGTGAACCGAACGTGTATCTGATTGCTGTTCATGTTAACATGTATATATAAGTGTCAGTTGAGAATCAGTCAGTCTCTTCCATTAAAGACTAGAAGCATTGCTCTGTCTCCGGAGTCGTCAACTGCAAGAATGTAATATGGTGTCAGAAGTGGGATCCATCACTGGAAGATCCGATCTATCAGAAACGCTTTGCAGTCAGTTTTAGTACCGACACTCTGCAATCATGAATGATTCTGGAACAGGAACGCAGAGACATTTCACTGCCAACATTCCAGTACCGACGAAGTTGGATTTGTCCTGTCAACTAGAGCAGAATTGGAAAAAGTTCTCACGGCAGTGGAGGAACTATTCTGTCACCAGTAGACTAAACAAGGAGTCAAAAGCATACCAATGTGCTGTATTCCTTGCCGTGATCGGTGAAGACGCACAAGAGGTGTACGATGGGTTACACTTTACAGAAGAAGAAGATCAGAATGACTGACATCGTCATGCAGAAGTTTGAAATATTCTGTGTGGGAACAACCAACGAGGTCTTTGAGTCTTACAAGTTCCACATGAGAAACCAGGAGCCTGAGGAGACCATTGACGCATACATTGCAACATTGAGGAAGTTAGCTAAGCAGTGCAACTTCAAGGAGCCAGATCGCATGATCCGTGATCGAATAGTGATTGGCATCTGTGACAAAACGGTCAGAGGGAAACTTCTGGAAGAGAAGAACTTAACCTTGGATAAGGCCACTCAGATCTGCCGTGCTCACGAGACGTCCAGATCACAGACCCAATGCATGTCAAATTCCAGCCAAGAGCTAGCCGTCAACGTACTGAGACATACACAACTGAGTCAGCGTAGCGGACAGAACAAGAATGTAGGACAACAGCATGGGGGTGGAAGACAGCAGCATTATAAGAACAACCAGAACGACCACCAGAACAACTCACAGCAGTGTTCCAGGTGTGGAAAAGGCAACCACAAGAAAAACGTGTGCCCAGCCAAGAATGCAAAGTGCAGAAAGTGTCGCAAGGTGGGACATTATGCAGCACTGTGTAGGAGCAAAATTGTTCACGTACTTGCCGAAGAAGAGGAAGAGGAAGTGGAAACTTCAGGATTTTTCGGACCAATTATAGGGGAAGTGACCAGTAACCCGTGGATGGTTACACTGAAGATGGATGAACTGAAAATGAATTTCAAACTGGACTCTGGAGCGGATGTGACAGCTATCCCCGAGAGACTGATTCCTCCAAACAAGCGACCTCTCCAAAATACGACAAAGAAACTGTTTGGTCCAGGACGAGCTCAGCTCACAGTCCAAGGAAAATTCACAACAGTGTTCAGCCACAATGGGAAGTCCTGCAGCCAGGATGTCTATGTCATCAAGGGGCTAGAGGAACCGTTGCTAGGCCGTCCAGCCATCGACGCTCTACAGCTGGTTCAACAGGTGAATCGGGTCACGCAAAACCTCAAGACCAAATATCGTCAATCTTTCCCTAGATTATTTGGTGGACTTGGGAAACTGAAGAACGCATACAAGGTCAGTCTGAAGGCAGATGCGAAGCCGTATGTAGTCGCGACCCCAAGACGCCTCGCTCTTCCACTCCATACCAAGGTCAAAGTCGAACTTGAGAAGATGGAAAAGCAAGATGTCATTCAACCAGTCACGCAGCCCACAGAATGGGTGTGCGCCGATAGTGGTTGTGCCAAAACCCAACGATAAAATAAGACTGTGTGGACTACACAAGACTAAATGAGTCAGTCAGAAGAGAGAACTTTCCATTGCCCTCAAGTGACGAACTTTTAGCACAGCTAGATGGAGCTCAAGTTTTCACGAAACTTGATTGCAACAGTGGATTCTACCAGATTCCGTTAGATGAAGACAAGTCAGCTCCTGACGACCTTCATAACACCGTTTGGCAGATTCTGCTACAAACGACTACCGTTTGGAATAAGTTCAGGCCCTGAAATTTTCCAGAGAAACATGACACAGCTACTTGCGGGACAAGTAGGTGTGATCTGTGACATTGATGATCTAATGATCCATGGGAAGACGCAGCAGGAGCATGACAGTCGTCTGAGACAGGTCTTGAACAAGTTACAGGAAGCTGGAGTAACACTGAATGCAGAGAAATGTCAGTTCTCACAAACAAGTGTCAAGTTCCTAGGACACATTGTCTCAAAAGATGGAATTGCCATTGACCCAGACAAAGTTAGAGCCATCACCAACTTTCCCCAGCCAGCGAATCTCACTGAGCTGCGACGATTACTCGGGATGGTGAATCATGTTGCGAAGTTTGCAGGATGCAACCTTGCTGAAGATACCAAGGCTCTGCGAGATCTTCTGAAGGAAGGTGTTGACTGGATCTGGGACAAGCCGCAGCAAGTCGCATTTCAGAAAATCAAGCAGCAACTAACCTCAGCGCCTATCCTAGCTCACTACAGTCCCAACAAAAAGACGAAAATTTCAGCTGATTCGTCGTTCTTCGCTATGGGAACTGTTTTGTCTCAGCAACAAGAAGATGGTAGTTTCAAGCCAGTATTCTACGCATCCAGGTCATTGACTCCAACGGAGCAGCGGTATGCGCAGGTGGAGAAGGAGGCACTCGCTGTTACCTGGGCGTGTGAAAAGTTTTCAAGCTACATCACAGGCTTAAAGGAACTGACTATCGAGACAGACCACAAACCACTACTAGCACTACTGAAGACAAAGAGCTTAGATGAGCTCTCACCCAGAATCCAGCGATTCAGGATGAAATTGATGAGGTACAACTACATCATCATCTATACCAGGGGAAAAAACCTCGTCACAGCTGACGCTCTCTCCCGAGCTCCAAGACAGAACGCCGAAGAAGAGGGGAAGAGTCTAGAAGAAGAAGTTGAGCTACATGTTCACATGTTGATGCAGAACTTTCCAGCAGCAACAGGAAGTCTAGACGATATCAAACAGCAACAACAGATAGATGATCTGTATCAGAAGCTGAAGAACTACTGTCAGTCAGGATGGCCAAGTTCGTGTCCAGATGACCCTCGCATGAAGCAGTACTGGTCTGTACGTTTCGACCTCAGCGTGCAAGAAGATTTACTTCTGTACAACTCACGTCTTGTTGTACCTGAGAAATTGAGACCACAGATGCTGGAACAACTTCACACAGGACACCAAGGTATCACAAAAACGCGCGCGATCGCCCGTGACACTGTGTGGTGGCCTGGACTCTCCACACAAATTGAAGCCTTTGTGGAGAAATGCCCCATTTGCGCCAAGAACGCAAACTGTCTCCAGAACCACTGATCCCTACCCCAACTCCAGATTACCCATGGAGAGAGTAGGCACTGACATATTTGAACTGAACAAACACCCTTACCTACTTGTCATTGACTACTACTCCCGCTACATTGAGTTGGCCATGCTACAAAACACGACTGCCACCAATTTGATGTGCCACATGAAGAGCATGTTCGCAAGACATGGGATTCCCGAAGTTGTCGTATCAGACAATGGACCCCAATATGCAAGCACGCAATTCAAGGACTTTGCCAAGGCCTACAAATTTCAACACATCACCAGCAGTCCGTATTACCCGCAATGTAATGGTGAAGCAGAACGTGGAGTTCAAACCATCAAAAATTTGCTGAGGAAGGCAGAATAACCTTACCTCACGCTAATGATGTACCGTGCAACACCACTACAGAATGGTAGCAGTCCAGCTGAACTTCTGATGGGGAGGAAGATGAGAACGACAGTCCCCACAGTGAAAGCGAATATGACCCTGAGACAGCAAAATGATTTCAAGGCCAAAGACATGAAGATCAAAGAGAAGATGAACAACTTTGACAGAGCTCATCGAGCGAGAGATGCTCCTATGTCCGTTGGTCAGCCAGTGTGGGTGAAACCTCAGGACACTCCAGGCACCATTGTCAGACCATTGGGAAATCGGTCATACGAAGTCGTTACGCCATTTGGAAAACAGAGAAGGAACCGCCAACATCTGTTCCCAAGACGACTACAAGGCAGGCCGTCGATCAATCACCCTCGTGAGAACAGTCTTGAACCCAAAGACTTTGCCGAGCCTGAAGAGCCCAACACTTTCGAGCCGCCGCCACAAACCGAACAGCCCTCGACAATAGTTGATGTACCGTCTACGTCTGATAGTGCAGAATCTTGCCAGAAGCCAAAGACAGTATACACCCGATATGGCCGTGAAGTGAAGAAACCAAAAGTCTTGGACTTGTAAAGTGATAGTTAATTTGCAGCAGCCGTCATTGTCCATTGAACTCAAGAATGGGGGATGTGAGGTTTGCTATTGAGACTGTAATTTGTAATGGAGCCTTATACACCCAACGACAAGATATCCGTGTAAACATGATATCCGTGTAAATATGATATTCGTGTAAATGTGAACCGAACGTGTATCTGATTGCTGTTCATGTTAACATGTATATAAGTGTCAGTTGAGAATCAGTCAGTCTCTTCCATTAAAGACTAGAAGCATTGCTCTGTCTCTGGAGTCGTCAACTGCAAGAATGTAATAGAAATAATGGAAGAAATGACAGAAAGCAAAGGAAAAAAGCAGAAACAATGACAGAAAAGAGGACATTTTTAGCACAGAATTTCCAGAAGGTGAGGATATTTATACAGAAAAAAATCCCCGGCATCCCAACGGGGGGGGGGGGGGGGTGGGTGGGGGGGGGGGGGGGTTGATCAGCGTGATAAAGTTGGGAGTTTCCAGCGTGATA
>JAPXFY010000019.1:60748924-60752924 GCA_030674185.1 Monoplex corrugatus
TCTCTCTCTTCTCTCTCTCTCTCTGTCTGTCTGTCTGTCATGTGAATATTTCTGTCATTTATGGAAAATGCCACAGGAAGACAAAGTGCAATTCTTGTTGTTTGTCCAGCTTTAAGATATCTCAGAGTGAAACTACTGCAGAGAAAAACATATTCAGCCAAAATATTACAACAATCCATATAATTTTACAGTGTCAGATTGAATTTACTCATGTTGTGGAGTATGACGTCTACCGTTTGTAATCTGGCCACATACAGTCAAGTAGGACTGGTCAGAATACACAGCATAAATGTGTTAGATGTTTTTAATGTTGATGCTTGCTGCAGTCAATTTCCTTGATATTATTTGTTGTAATTGTGGAAATACTTTTTTATGGATCAGGACGCTTATCCCACTTTTCTTTGTTCATTTACTTTTGCTGTTAGGCCCATGTTCCCCCTTCAGTAAGAGACTTTGGTCTTTATCAGAATAAATATCATGATATGTGAATCGTGAATTTTCGTGATTGTCCGTGCGTCGTGTGTGTGTGTATGTATGTATGTATGTATGTATGTATGTATGTATGTATGTTGTGGTGTGTGTGTGTGTGTGTGTGTGTGTGTGTGTGTGCGTGCATGCGTGCGTATGTGTGTGTGTGTCTGTGAGGAAGAGAGAGCCAAACTTCACACACACATATAGAGATGGACATACACACACAGACACAACACACATACACACACACAACACAGACACACACAGACACACACAACACACACACACACACACACACACACACACACACCACACACAACTAGCAACACAACATAACAACACCTGAAACAATTTCAGTCACTTAATGTTACAAGTTTTCATTCAGACAAATGTCAATAATAATGGAACATATACATAGGTACAGGTGTACAGCTGTGATATTCTGTAGGTCATGATACAAAGTCACACACACACACCATAACACAACACTAAAACATGAGTAAAAATAGAAAGTGGCCATGATAGAGAGCAGACAGACACCCAGTTAATAAGTGCTGTGTACACAATGGTTGATAAATTCAAATACCTGGGAACGGTGGTTTCATCAGACGGCAGATGCACATGGGAAATAGCCAGTAGAATGGGCCAAGCCAAAACAACACTGAAGAAGATGATAAGCATTCTTAGCAACAAATGCCTGTCGATTAACATCAGGAAGAGAGTTGTTGAATGTTATATAGAACGAATACTGTTGACGGATGCGAGGCGTGGACAGTCAACAAAGAAAGCCAGAACAAGATTGAGGCAGCCGAGATGTGGTTTTTAAGAAGAATGTTGAGAGTTCCATGGACAGCAAAGGAAACAAAGGAGATAGTCTTGATGGAGGCAGACACAAGTAGATCATGATAAGGAAGATTATGAAAAGAGAGGCAACATTTCTATGGCCATTTTATGAGGAAGAGTGATTTGGAGCACTGGTCACAAGGGGAAATCTGGAGGGAAAGAGAGCAGCGGTAGACCCCGGGAGAAAATGCTGGAGGGACTTGCAGAGTGGCTGGGGATGAGGAGGGTGGGGAGATGGTAGGGGCAAGGAGAGATAGAGACAGATGGAAGTCCATGATCGCCAAGGCCATGCGGCAGGGCAGCTGATGATGATGATGACACAATGCCATTTTAACGGGAAAAATGATGAAGAGGGAGCTTATTGTTTCTGTACTTTGTATCTGCTTCTATGCTAGCTGAATGGGTAGCGTAAACTGTGTTAGATTTGAGAAGTTCTATACAACATGGGAGATAATTCTCAAGAGTTGTGTCCTTCGATTATATTATAAAAGGAAAGATAAAATTAATCACAGAAACAAACCAGCAAATCGAAACACTCACTGTACTGCTAGGGTCGCTTTAAATGGTAATCCAGTGAGTTAGTATTGTCTCTCTGCCTGCCTGTCTATCTGTTTGTCTGTCTTTCTATTCTATCTATTCTATCTGTCTGTCTATCTGTTTGTCTGCCTGCCTGTGTATCTATCTAATCTATCGGTGTGTCTGTGTGTGTATCTATCTAATCTATCGGTGTGTCTGTGTGTGTATCTATCTGTCTATCGATCTATCGATCTATCTGTCTGTCTGCCTGCTGTCTGTCTGTCTGTCTGTCTATCTGTCTGTCATCTATCTATCTATCTATCTATCTATGTATCTAGTATCTATCTATCTATCTATCTATCTATGTATCTATCTATATCTGTCTATGTATGTATGTATGTATGTATGTATGTATGTATGTATGTATGTACGTATGTATGATGTATGTATGTAAGTATGTATGTACGTATGAATGTACATATGTATGAATATATATATGAATGTATGTCTGTATGTATGTATGGATGTATGTTGTATGTATGTATGTATGTAATATGTATGTATGTATGTCTACATATTCTACTATCTATCTATCTATATAGTCTATCTGATCTATCTATCTATCTATCTATCTATTATCTATCTATCTGTCTGTCTATCTGTATGTATGTATGTTTATGTATGAATGTACATATGTATAAATATATGTATGAATGTATGTATGTATGTAATATGTATGCATGTATGTATGTATGCATGTATATATGCTATCTGTCTGTCTATCTGTCTGTCTATCTATCTATTTCTCTGTCTGTCTGTCTGTCTATGTATGTATGTATGTATGTATGTATGTAAGTATGTATCTACTGTATCTAGCTATCTATGTATCTAGGTCTATCTATATTATTTTATGTATGATCTTGTTTTTATAGTAAGGTTATGTATTTTGTAAGGATATAAGGGAGATTGTCGTTTGTGTGTGTTGATCAGTTAAGGGAGTTGTGTGTGTGTGTGTTGATGTTGTGTGTGTGTGGTGTGTGTGTGTGTGTGTGTGTGTGTGTGTGTGTGTGTGTGTGTGTGTGTGTGTGTGTATGTGTGTGTGTGTGTATGTGTGTGTGTGTATTTGTGTATGTGTGTATGTGTGTGTGTTGTGTCTGTGTGTGCGCGCGCGCGTGTGTGTTTCTGTGTGAATGTCTGTGTGTTTGCGCGTCTGTATTTGAACGCGCACAGCTGTGCACATGGGACAGCAAAATGATTGTGAATCAAAGAAACTAAATTAATGATGAAAAAGAAAGGTCTTGAAAATGTTAAGTTCTGGGGATTACCACAGGAATATTACTGTCTAGCTAAAAGAGTTACTTTGTCCTACACAACAGGGACATTACTTGTCCTGTTGAAAGTGTAAAACATTGTCCTACACAACAGGGACATTACTTGTCCTGCTGAAAGTGTTAAACTTTGTCCTACACAACAGGGACATTACTTGTCCTGCTGAAAGTGTTAATTAAACATTGTCCTACACATCAGGGACATTAGTTGTCCTGCTGAAAGTGTTAAACATTGTCCTACACAACATGGACATTACTTGTCCTGCTGAAAGCGTTAATCAAACATTGTCCTACACAACAGGACATTACTTGTCCTGCTGAAAGTGTTAATTAAACATTGTCCTACACAGCATGGACATTACGTGTCCTGCTGAAAGTGTTAAACATTGTCCTACACAACAGGACATTACTTGGCCTGCTGAAAGTGTTAAACATTGTCCTACACAACAGGGACATTACTTGTCTAGCTGAAAGTGTTAACATTGTCCTACACAACATGGACATTACTTGTCTAGCTGAAAGTGTTAAACATTGTCCTACAAACAGGGACATTACTTGTCTAGCTGAAAGTGTTAAACATTGTCCTACACAACAGGACATTACTTGTCTGCTGAAAGTGTTAAACATTGTCCTACAAAACAGGACATTACTTGTCCTGCTGAAAGTGTTAAACATTGTCCTACACAACAGGACATTACTTGTCCTACTGAAATTTAAACATTGTCCTACAAACAGGACATTACTTGTCTGCTGAAAGTGTTAACATTGTCCTATACAACAGGACATTACTTGTCCTGCTGAAAGTGTTAAACATTGTCCTACACAACAGGGACATTACTTGT
>JAPXFY010000019.1:60753024-60785524 GCA_030674185.1 Monoplex corrugatus
ATGTGTGTTTGTCTGTATGTGAGTGTATGCATGTGTGTTTGTCTGTATGTGAGTGTGTGCATGTGTGTTTGTCTGTGAGTGAGTGTATGCATGTGTGTTTGTCTGTATGTAAGTGTATGCATGTGTGTTTGTCTGTATGTGAGTGTATGCATGTGTGTTTGTCTGTATGTGAGTGTGTGCATGTGTGTTTGTCTGTGAGTGAGCGTGTGTGCGGCGTCTGTGCATGTGAGTGGAACGTATGTGTCTCCAACACACCAGCAATAACGCAAGCACGCACGCTGAGATAAGTATGAATGAAACCATATTGTCTCAGTTTCAGTTTCAATTTCTGAAGATAACGCCTCCGCGCTCAGAATGAATTCCATGTAGCACTAACGTTACAGGTGCTATGTGAAGGACAAGATAAAGAATGATCATGCCACACGCCTTAAGACTACACATAAACCCATGAGCTGGCCAGGTCCTGAGATCCTTTCTAGATAGTTCCATAACCCTGGGGTCGTAGGGGAGTGAGGTGGCAGAGACCTCAACTTCTCCAGGGGCCGGCACCACGAAAGCAGCGCCCATCCCCTCTCCCTCGCTTAAAATTTATATTTATATTCACTTTTTTTTTAAAAACCAAGACTTCAGAAAGGCAAAAAGGCTAAGTGGTCTTCAAGCGGTGGGACCTGGGAAATCAACCTATCTCTCCAATGTTTTATACCATTGCAGCCTGGCAATGCCCTGCTGTTCACGATTTTCAACAGCTGTGAGATCTTTTGCGTGCGTAGTCAGAAGGCACACGGGTCCGACTCGTTTTTCGTCCCATTCCGAAGGACTAGACGTTCAGTTTGATTTTCCGGTCAAACTGAGTAGAAAAGTTGGGGAGTGAACTCTGGAACCTCGAGTTTAGTTATTAGCAGGCGAATGTCCGAGTGGAAGCAGCAGAGCTGTGGTTTTACCGAAGACTGCTGAGGGTCAGATGGACGGATAGGCGCTCAAATGAAAGCATACTGAATGAGTTGGGTACTACACGCAAGCTCCTAGTACTCATACAACGGAGGAAACTGAAATATGTTGGACACGCAATCCGTAATGAGAGAACAGACTTGATGTCCACTGTCCTCCAGGGTAAAGTGGAAGGAAAGAGAAACAGAGGACGGCCACCTGCATCACTTGCTAGAAACATCACAAACATTAGTGGCAAGAAACTCCAGGAGGTGATCAGACTTAGCCAAGATCGAGAGTGCTGGAGGCAGCTTGTGAGGACATCATGTGCAGCGGCCAACACTGTTCCCGGTGACGCCGACGGGTGAGACGGGTGAGAGGCGAATGTCTGAGCCATTCTGCCACTCTTCTCCCTTGAGGAGGTTCCACCGAAATTTGAACTCGGATCGCTGGATTCCAGAGTGCTAACCATTACACTGAAACCATATTGATATACGTAGATGGTTTGGTTACATATGTTGACCATATAAGTAGTGTTTGGAGAGACAGACAATGAAGTGATATAACGTGCTGATTGATGTAGACAGTGTAGGTGTTGTTACCAGTATTGTAGTGTTTGGAGATACAGAAAATGATGTGATATAACAGGATTGATGTAGACACTGTTGGTGTGTTACCAGTATTGTAGTGTTTGGAGAGACAGACAATGATGTGATATAACGTGCTGATTGATGTAGACACTGTTGGTGTGTTACCAGTATTGTAGTGTTTGGAGAGAGACAGACAATGATGTGATATAACGTGCTGATTGATGTAGACACTGTTGGTGTGTTACCAGTATTGTAGTGTTTGGAGAGACAGACAATGATGTGATATAACGTGCTGATTGATGTAGACACTGTTGGTGTGTTACCAGTATTGTAGTGTTTGGTGACAGACAATGATGTGATATAACATTAACAGGCTGATAGATGTAGACACTGTTGGCGTTTTACCAGTATTGTAGTGTTTGGAGAGACAGACAATGATGTGATATAACAGACTGAATGATGTAGACATTGTTGGTGTGTTATCAGTATTGTAGTGTTTGGAGAGACAGACAATGATGTGATATAACGTGCTGATTGATGTAGGCACTGTTGGTGTGTTACCAGTATTGTAGTGTTTGGAGAGACAGACAATGATGTGATATAACATTAACAGGCTGATTGATGTAGGCACTGTTGGTGTGTTACCAGTATTGTAGTGTTTGGAGAGACAGACAATGATGTGATATAACATTAACAGGCTGATTGATGTAGGCACTGTTGGTGTGTTACCAGTATTGTAGTGTTTGGAGAGACAGACAATGATGTGATATAACGTGCTGATTGATGTAGACACTGTTGGTGTGTTACCAGTATTGTAGTGTTTGGAGAGACAGACAATGATGTGATATAACATTAACAGGCTGATTGATGTAGGCACTGTTGGTGTGTTACCAGTATTGTAGTGTTTGGAGAGACAGACAATGATGTGATATAACAGGATTGATGTAGACACTGTTGGTGTGTTACCAGTATTGTAGTGTTTGGTGACAGACAATGATGTGATATAACAGGATTGTTGTAGACATTGTTGGTGTGTTACCAGTATTGTAGTGTTTGGAGACAGACAATGATGTGATATAACAGGATTGTTGTAGACATTGTTGGTGTGTTACCAGTATTGTAGTGTTTGGTGACAGACAATGATGTGATATAACAGACTGATTGATGTAGACACTGTTGGTGTGTTACCAGTATTGAAGTGTTTGGAGAGACAGACAATGATGTGATATAACAGACTGATTGATGTAGACACTGTTGGTGTGTTACCAGTATTATAATGTTTGGAGAGACAGACAATAATGTGATTTAACAAGATTGGTGTAGACACTGTTGGTGTGTTACCAGTTTTGTAGTGTTTGGAGAGACAGACAATGATGTGATATAACAGGATTGGTGTACACACTGTTGGTGTGTTACCAGTATTATAGTGTTTGGAGAGACAGACAATGATGTGATATAACAGGCTGAATGATGTAGACACTGTTGATGTGTTACCAGTATTATAGTGTTTGGAGAGACAGACAATGATGTGATATAACAGGATTGGTGTAGACACTGTTGGTGTGATACCAGTATTGTAGTGTTTGGAGAGACAGACAATGATGTGATATAACAGGATTGGTGTAGACACTGTTGATGTGTTACCAATATTATAGTGTTTGGAGAGACAGACAATGATGTGATATAACAGGATTGGTGTAGACACTGTTGGTGTGTTACCAGTATTATAGTGTTTGGAGAGACAGACAATGATGTGATATAACAGGCTGATTGATGTAGACATTGTTAATGTGTTACCAGTATTATAGTGTTTGGAGAGACATACAATGATGTGATATACCAGGATTGGTGTAGACACTGTTGGTGTGTTACCAGTATTGTAGTGTTTGGTGACAGACAATGATGTGATATAACAGGATTGGTGTAGACACTGTTGGTGTGTTACCAGTATTGTAGTGTTTGGAGAGACAGACAATGATGTGATATAACAGGATTGATGTAGACACTATTGCTGAGTTCACAGTTCAGACAAGGCAGTTGTTCGACTTATGTGGAATGCTGATGTAACTGGCATGGTCTGCCACTCTTATATCATAAACAATTGTCAGCACATACTACACATTTATATGGCCAGTTGTTATTGAAATGCAAAGATGATAAATTTCTGACAGAGAAAGAGAGAGAGGTGACAGTGAAAAGGAGAGAGAGAGAGAGAGGAGAGAGAGAGAGAGAGAGAGAGAGAGAGAAGAGAGAGGAGAGAGAGAGAGAGAGAGAATTACACATAATCACACGCACTTTGTGACTGTTTCTACGTGCCATATTTTTTTTATATGTTGTCAGGTCAGGGTTTCCCTGTTACTGGTAAAATGTAACCCAGCACAACCTGCCACGTTGGATAGATGGGGCCCGTAGCCTTGAATGGCAGCTCATCTAGAAGAAGGAAAACTCCGACCTCAAACCTCTGCTGCCTTGCAGCGCATCCGTTCACGGGAAAGGCTTCAGGAGTAAACCCCAAGGAAAAATCCGGCCGACTTACTGCTGGCATCTGAGAGAACCCAAAGCTGACAACTCCAACCAAGATGGCAGTGTGCAACGCCTGCATCATCAGCACTTTACTGCATGACGGCAAAACATGGATGTCATATGCCCAAAATGAACGAAAGCTGAACAGTTTTCACTTGCACTACCTTCGCTGCATCCTCGACATCAAGAGGAGCGACAAAAACTAAACGCCCAGGTCCTAGCACGCACTGGACTCCTCACCATGCACACACTGCTTAGACAACGCAGGCTGCGCTGGCTTCGCCTTGTGCGCCAGATGGAAAATGGACACACCCCAAATTCAAAGGATAATGAACTAGTCTCCGGCAAGGTATATGTTGGCCGCCCGCAGCTACGATACAAAGACGTCTGAACGCATGATATGAAAGATCTGGACATCAACACAGAGAGCTGGGAAGACACAGCAGATAACCGCAAAAGCTGGCACAATATGCTCCAGAAACAACTCAGGTTTGGAGAAAAGCAGACCCAGACCTCAGCTGAGGAAAAGAGTCAGGCAGAAAGTGATGGCAGCATCCACACATACATCCACTGTTGCAGAATCTGACTTTCCCACATTGGCCTTACCAGCCACAGCTGAGGCTGCTCCAGAGACAACTGGAATCGACACGACACTGGGGCGCATCATCCATTGTCAACGCCGACTGACAGAGGCCTACTACTTCTATAAATTATGGCTCCAATGACCGCACTGGCAAAATGCTATCTTGTAATTTATTTTGTAAGTGGCCCATAGATTTGGAGTCAACACTGTTACTGACATCCCAATATGTAGAATTACATGTATCTTACTTTGAATTCCCAGTTCGTTAAGATCTTAGTCTACCTAGAAAGGGGTTCTAAAAATAAGTTTTTTTGTAAACAAAGTCAACATTATTATTACAGCTCTGGATAGCGGTCGTACCTTTGTTTTCTGACAGCTGCATCCTACTTGTAGGATGGACAGAAACACTGGTCCCCATCTGTCTCTTAAATCCCTGGCAGCTGTATCCTACTTGTAGGATGGACAGAAACACTGGTCCCCATCTGTCTCTTAAATCTCTGACAGCTGGCACCAAGTGCCACATTCCAGTACACCGCCACAGCTGGCGTGCTTAATGACGTGAGGGGGGTGATGTTAACGTGACATCACTGGGCAGATGAACTTCATCAAAGAAGTCAATGGCCATGTGGAGAGGTTCCCAGAAGTTTAACGGCCAATAGGTCAACAACAACAATATCAGAGTAAACTAATATATTGACAAGACAACAACAACAACAACAACAACAAGAACAACAACAACAACAACATCAACGATTACAATAAGAACGATGATAACAACAAGAACAATAACCATGAAGACAACAATATCAGTGAGGACAATAACAACATCAACGATTACAATAACAATGAATGTGCATTTTGATTACATTCTAACAAAAGTGAGAAAAGCCTTAAATTTTCTACAGATGATAAGCAGATTACCCAAGGGCATGGCTACAGACATACTGATTCATCTGTCAACAGCACTTGTAAGGTCTAAGTATCCTATGTGCAAGAAGTGTTTTTCAGTGCACCTAGATATTTACTAAAAAAAAGATTGAAAGCTTAGATTGCAAAAGTCTTAAAACTGCACTAGGTGTACCAACTCATGCTTCTAAAATGGAAACGCACAAAGTTGCTGGAATTCTGCCTCTAAACGACTATCGTGGGCTAGCGACAGAAAAGTTTGCCGTTAGAACTACTTCACAAACGGATAATTTTGTAAGCAATAAAATTAAAGTCAGGTCTGATACTGACTTTCCAGTACTAGCAAAACACATTTCATCACAAATAACAGTTGCAACTTACATATCTGATCAAACAGTCTAATATAAATATGAATGAAATAGCTGAGAAACCAACCAACGACAAGGCCTATCCCTACATGGGAAATGCTGAAGGCCACATTTGATCTTGATTGTACAGATGTTAACAAAGATGATAATATTAACATTTCGCTATCCATAGCGAGTGAACACGTCAATGAAAAGTACCGTACCCACCTCCATATTTTTACCCATGGATCAGTCTTAGAAAATAAAAGTGTTCCAAAATTCAAAAATTCATTTTTCACTGGGATAAATGTATCTATATGTACAGCAGAACTAGTCGTTATTATACAAGGGTTGCATTAGCTACTAAACCTTCAGCCAGTGTCTTTCAAAGTAGTTCTTTTTGTTAATTCAAAACCTGTCTTACATGCCTTATAGTTTTTTTAATACAGAAACAAGACCTGCTTTAATTATTGAGGCAAATCATCTAATACACTGTTTAAGGATAAACGGCTCGGAAATCAATTTATGCTGGGCGCCTTCTCACGTTGATCTTCACGGCAACGAAGTAGTTGACAGAGCAGCTAAGGTGCACTAAATTCTCATAATTCCATAACATTACATGTTAATACTTCAGTGAAAGAAGCTTGCAACTGGCTGGAATTAGCATAATGTATTCGATTTCATGAACATTTAAATGAAAAGTTTGTGTCACACGCACAAAAAAAAAGGATCAAACTTTCACCTCAAAGTGTATGTAAAAAGACTACAGTATTCTTCCCTATATCATTGGAGATTGATTGTTTCCGTTTATTTTTGTATTCAACTCATCATCATGTCGAGCTTACTCGGCTATCCATGACACGTTTCTTCCATCCCTTTCTGTGCGACACCACAGTAGGCAGCTCATCATACTGACAGCCTGCATCATCGATCAGCCAGTCGACGAAGGTCCTCTCCGGACGTCCCGGCCTTCGCCTGCCATGGTTGGGCCTCCACAGTAGAACATCCCTCACCAGCCCCCCCCCCTCCCCTGCTACGCCAGCAGTGTCCCGCTAAGCGCAGTTTCTGTTGACGCACTTATTTACCGACCGGTGGGATCCCACCATACAACTCTCTGCCAGGATTTGTCCAGGGCCGCACGCAGCATCCGTATACACGTTCCTTCAATCTTCCTCTCCAATGTCGTTGCTAGGGTCCAAGAGACTGAGCCACATGCGAGAACGGACTCCACTGCTGCCCAGGTTGTCTGGCAGACTGGATTGCAGACCCCGTCCAGCCGACCTAGTGCGCCCCAGGCATCTCCGAGTCCGGTGTTGACGTCCTGACTTGTGGAGCCAATGCAGCCGCCAAGGCATTTAAAGTCCCGAACTTGTTTGATCGTATCTCCACTGAGACCTCTCACACCCTCTGATCGTCCCGGTTCAGACAGATGAACTCTGTTTTGTTCGCATTGAGGTGGAGCTCGATCTCCATTGCTGTTTTTTCGACATTGTGAAGGAGAGATGTTGCATCCTTTACGAAGTCTGCAAGAACAGCCAGGTCATCAGCGTAATCCGCATTTGTTATCTTTACCGCAGGGTAGCGTGTTCTGTGAGGGTAAAGCCGAGGTTTTTTGTTCTTATCCACTGCTTTCCTCAGCACATAATCGAGACAGATGATAACAGTGTAGGGGGCAAGCGTATCTCCTTGAAGGACTCCAGCAGTGATGTCGAAGAAGTCTGTGTCTCCGTCGGGGGAGCGAACCATACAGCGGGTATTCTGATACAGCATCATGATGGCGTCTACTTTCTCCTTGGGTAGTCCATATGCAGTTAGAATCTCTTTCATCTGTCCTCGGTGGATCGAATCAAAAGCTTTGGAAAAGACGATAAATAGGAGAACAGCTGAGAGGTTTTTGGTTTTTATGCCTTCCAATATACGTCTGATGGTGAGTGTTTGTCCTGATGTCGATCTGTTTTGGCGAAACCTGTTTTGTTTTTTCCTCAGAACTGGATCTATCTCCGGCCTTATCCTATTTAGGAGCATTTGGTTGTAGATCTTTGCATGAATTGCAGTTAATGTGATTCCGCGGTAGTTATTTGTGATTCCGAGGTCACCTTTCTTGGGGAAAGGAAGCAGGCATCCTTTAGTCCATTTGTTTATTGGGTCTTGGTTATACACGTTGTTGCAGCATTCCAGCAGTATCTGGTGAAATTGCTCTATTTTCCATACTTCCGCTGGTATCTCATCGAGTCCGCATGCTTTTCCACACTGAATGCTTTTCACTGCTATCAGTAGTTCGTCCAACGTAAACGGCCCTTTCTCGATATTCAGCTCCTCCGTGAAGACTGGAGTTATTTCTTCTTCAGAGATGTCTGGTGGTTTCCCGAGTACGTCCTGGAAGTGTTGTTGCCACGTTGCCACATTTTTACTCGCTCTTCTTGGCTTGATGCCTTTAGCTTAGCTCTGTTACAGCTTTTTCGACCACTGATTTCGTTCACGGTCCTTCAGGCAACAGCAGAATTTTTGTTGCTAACAACATTTGTGATCTGGTCGAACTTGCTTTGTAGGTAGTTCGTTTGCTCCACTTCATATGCCTCTATGAGAGCAGCACGAGCATTATTGAGGTAAAAGATGTTCTCAGGGGATAGTTGAGAGTCTTTTAGTTGTGCAGCTTCTTTTTGTTGCTTGCGTTTTTGACAGATTTCCTCATTCACCCATGGAGTTTGTTTTTTTTACTTTGGGTTTTAGCGGGATAGTGTCTGCAGCTGTTTCTTTACAAGCCATTTTCAAAGTGGTTGTATGTCATGTTAGCAGTCTTTGCTGAGACTCTATCTTGTAGGGCAGCAAATCTATTTCTCACCCTTGTAATGAAGATGTTACGAATTTCAGGGTTGACGTTTAGATCTGACCAGTCATGTGGTGTAGTGTTGCAAGATTTCTTTTTATTTGCTCGAAGGCTTAATCGAAGTCAAGCAGAAACGATGCGATGGTGTGATGCAACACTGACAAACGAGTTGAATGCTCTACAACTTTTTGCACTATTTTTCCATTTCTTATTGATGATAATATAGTCGAGTTGTGCTTTGCTCCCATTTGGAGATTTGTGTGTCCATAGCTGACCTGGTCTTTTCTGGTATAGAGCGTTGAGGCATAAGAGACTGTATTCAACTAAATGCTCTGAAAACAAAAATATTGTAAAAACGTCGAATGTATTTGCAGTTAACAATTCACACTGTATCACTGTTTGTTTTACTGCAAAATGCTACGTTTTTTAACCAAAGACATTTACACAAGAAAGCTACCTTGAAACGCATTTTAAAGAAGTAACATCGGATCAAGTTCTGTTACTTGAATTTTCAGAATGGCTGGTTTACAGTCCTGTTGATGCATTTCCTTACGTTGATGAAGTTTTTTTTTTTAGTGTCAATTTTCCTTCATTTAATTGATGTTAGTGTCACGTTTTAGTTCATTTCTCTACTGACGCATGTCTTTTCTTAAGAACTTGCTTCTTGTATTTACACATTTTCTGTCTTTTACTGTGTCTTCCATCTGCCCCCCCCCCCCCCACCCCCGTCCCCTTTACACTCCGTGCTTACACCTTTCTTCCTGACTGATATCACTCATATTGACAAGACGTTATATCAAAGAACGAACACACACACCACACACACACACCACACACACACACACACACACACACACACACACACACACACACACACACACACACACACACACATACACATACACACACATACACACACACATACACACACACACATACATCACACACACACACACACACACACACACACACATACACACACACACACACACACACACACACACACACACACACACACACACACACACACACACCACAACATGACATGTATGTTCTAAGGCTGGGTATAAGCCTTATACACTGGCCAGAAGTACAGGTCGTCCCAGATCTATGTGTTCTATTACAGTGATACTGGTGTCAGGTATTTTTGTGTGTCCGTCAACTGTGCTCAACTAGAGTCTGTCGCCACACCATAAAAACTTGACAGCAGTCACTAAGTAGTCACACCATAAAACTGTGACAACAGTCACTAAGCAGTCACACCATAACAACGTGACAGCAGTCACTAAGTAGTCACACCATAAAAACACAACAGTCACTAAGTAGTCACCATAAAACACATCACAAGTGACATACAGTGATAAAGTTTTGCGCATCATAAAATACATGTCACTAATTATACACCATAACAACGTGACAACAGTCACTAAGCAGTCACACCATAACAACGTGACAACAGTCACTAAGCAGTCACACCATAACAACTTGACAACAGTCACTAAGTAGTCACACCATAAAAACGTGACAACAGTCACTAAGCAGTCACACCATAAAAACAACAGTCACTAAGTAGTCACATCATAACAACGTGACAACAGTCACTAAGTAGTCACACCATAAATCTTGACAACAGTCATTAAGTAGTCACACCATAACAACGTGACAACAGTCACTAAGTAGTCACACCATAACAACGTGACAACAGTCATTAAGTAGTCACACCATAACAACGTGATAACAGTCACTAAGTAGTCACACCATAAAAACGTGATAACAGTCACTAAGTAGTCACACCATAAAACGTGATAACAGTCACTAAGTAGTCACACCATAAAAAGTTAACAAGTCACTAAGTAGTCACACCATAACAACGTGATACAGTCACTAAGTAGTCACACCATAAAAACAACAGTCACTAAGTAGTCACACATAAAAACTAACAGTCACTAAGTAGTCACACCATAAACGTGACAGCAGTCACTAAGTAGTGCACACCATAAAATACAACAGTCACTAAGTAGTCACACCATAAAAACAACAGTCACAAGTAGTCACACCATGACAACGTGACAGCAGTCACTAAGTAGTCACACATAAAAACTGATAACAAGTCACTAAGTAGTCACACTATAAAAACTGACAACAGTCACTAAGTAGTCACACCATAACAACGTGACAACAGTCACTAAGTAGTCACACCATAAAAACGTGACAACAGTCACTAAGTAGTACACCATAAAAACGTGATAACAGTCACTAAGTAGTCAAACCATAACAACGTGACAACAGTCACTAAGTAGTCACACCATAACAACGCGACAACATCACTAAGTAGTCACACCATGAACAACGTGACAGCAGTCACTAAAGTAGTCACACCATAACAACGTGACAACATCACTAAGTAGTCACACCATAACAACGTGACACAGTCACTAAGTAGTCACACCATAACAACTGACAACATCATAAGTAGTCACACCATAACAACGTGACAACAGTCACTAGTAGTCACACTATAACAACGTGACAACATCCACTAAGTAGTCACACTATAACAACGTGACAGCAGTCACTAAGTAGTCACACCTATAACAACGTGACAACAGCCACTAAGTAGTCACACCATAACAACGTGACAACATCACTAAGTAGTCACACCATAACAACGTGACAGACAGTCACTAAGTAGTCACACCTATAACAACGTGACAACATCACTAAGTAGTCACACTATAACAACGTGACAACATCACTAAGTAGTCACACCTAAACAACGTGACAAGCATCACTAAGTAGTCACACTATAACAACGTGACAACAGTCACTAACTAGTCACACCATAACAACGTGACAATCACTAAGTAGTCACACCATAACAACGTGACAACAGTCACTACGTAGTCACACCATAACAACGTGACAACATCACTAAGTAGTCACACCATAACAACGTGACAGCAGTCACTAAGTAGTCACACCATAACAACGTGACAACATCACTAAGTAGTCACACCATAACAACGTGACAACAGTCACTACGTAGTCACACCATAACAACGTGACAACATCACTAAGTAGTCACACCATAACAACGTGACAACAGTCACTACGTAGTCACACCATAACAACGTGACAACAGTCACTAAGTAGTCACACTATAACAACGTGACAACAGTCACTAAAGTAGTCACACCATGACAACGTGACAACAGTCACTAAGTAGTCACACTATAACAACGTGACAACAGTCACTAAGTAGTCACACCATAACAACGTGACAAGTCACTAAGTAGTCACAGTTCACTGGACCACGTCGCCCACATCACCACCAAGGTGCAAGGAGCAGACGAAAACATACCGTCACAAAAGACGGTCAAAATGTTTTTGCGCTTTGCTCTGTCTGTCTGTCTGTCTGTCTGTCTGTCTGTCTGTTTCTCTCTCTCTCTCTCTCTCTCTCTCTCTCTCTCTCTCTCTCATATACACACCACAGCACGCGCACATGCGTGTATTGACACGAAGACATACAGTATGTTCATTTGAACCCCCCCCCCAAAAAAAAACAAAAAAAAACAAACAAAAAACAAAACAAAAAAAACGTGATTTCTCATACCTGACCTACATCTGTGTTTAAGCAAGTATATATAAATATCATTGATTTCATTTATTGACATCAGGAAGAGAGTTCTTCGGTGTTGTTTAGAACCAATACTGTTTTATGGGTGCGAAGCTTGGACAAACAACACGCAGAGTCAGAAAAAGATAGAGGCAGCTGAAATGTGGTTTCCAAGAACAATGTTAACAGCAAAGAAAGGAAACGAGACAGTCTTTAAAGATGCAAACACAATCAGGTGCTCTAATTCCCGTTTCCTCATAAAATGTCCTGTACATGTTGCTGGTCTTTTCCTAATCTTTTCTACTAATGATCTTCTTGTGTCTGCCTCCTCCAAGACTGTCTCGTTAGTTTTCTTTGCTGTCCATGGAACTCTCAACATTCTTCTTAGAGACCACATCTCAGCCGCCTCAATTTCGTTTTGATTTTGCGTGTTGACTGTCCTAGCCTCACAACCGTACAACAGTATCGGTTCTATATAACATTCAAGAACTCTCTTCCTGATGTCAATTGATTTATTGGCAACAACGCTTTTCATCTTCTTGAATGCTGTTTTGGCTTGGCCGATTCTGCTGACTATTTCTGATGTGCATCTACCGTCTAGTGAGATGACTGTTTCCAGATATTCTAATTAATCAACCTGTCTCAAAGCTGTTATTTTGCATGAGGGTTTTCTTGTTTGTTTTTTTACTGATTACCATGACTAAGAGTTTTTGCTATTCAGCTCCAGCCCTTTATTTTTGCTTTCTATTTCTGTTATTTTCACAAGTTTTTGTGGGTCTTTTTTTCATTTTCTGCAATTAGTATGGTGTCATCTGCGTAACGAATGTTGGTTGATCAATTCTTTGTGTCCTCCCTGATCAAAAGCCTCGGTGTAATCAATAAAGCAAAAAATAAATCATTATTCAACTCTACTGACCTCTGTATGATAGTTCTTAGTACGTGTATGGCATTAATAGTTCCTTTCCCTTCCACAAATCCACACTGTTCTTCTGCTATTTCTCTTTTGAATCTGTTCGTTGTCCTCATCATAATTATTCTTAATAGGATTTTTGTTACATGACTCATCAAGCTGATTGCACGATGGAATTCACATTATATAGCCCCTGTTTTCTTTGGAAGTGCAATGAAAATTAATTTTGACATATCTGAGGGGAATTTTCCTGGCGTCATAAATTTCATTTAGGAGGACTGGGATTTTTTCAATACCGAATTCTTCTAGGGCCTCAATGACTCAGTTCTTATCAGGTTAGCACAAATGTACCGACATAACAGACACACTAGACAACAGACAGACACAGACACACATTGGTCACATGACAAGACAGAAGCTATCCTCATTGGCACCCGTCAGAAACTTTCTCAGCTGCCTCCTCTTTCTCTCCCATTATGTAACACATCAGTCCCAATTTCTGATTCAGCTAAAAACCTTGGTGTTTGCATTGACTCTACCCTCTCCATGAACAACTTTGTTTCTCAAACTGCCAGATCTTGCTACTATCACCTCCATCGTATAAACCTGATCAGGAAGTATCTCTCTGTCGAAACAACTGCAAAACTCGTTCTCTCCTTCATAATGTCTCGCATTGACTATTGCAATTCACTCCTGTCCGGTCTTCCTGCCTCCACCATTCACATCCTACAGCGCATTCAAAACAATGCTGCATGCCTTGTATTCAAAAAGAAAAAAGCTGACCACATATCTCCTCTCCTGGCACAACTTCACTGGCTCCCTGTATCAAAGCGCATACAGTACAAACTAGACACCATGTGCTACAAAAGCCTCAATAACGCAGCTCCCGTTTACCTGTCAAGCCTACTTGAGATCTATCTTCCCTCACGTACGCTCCACTCTGCCTCCGATCCTCTGACTTTTCGCTTTCCACGCACTAAGCTCAATACCTATGGTCCACGAGCCTTCTCTGTTTCTGGTCTGCTCTCCTGGAAGAAACTTCCTCTCTCAGTCCGTCAGCAACCTACTTTTGTCTCCTTCAAGTCTGCTCTCAAAACTCACCTTTTCTCCTCTGCATAAAATCCTGACCTCACTCAATCCCCTCTGCAGCCTGTCTCCACTCGGAGGGGAATCACATTGTAATATATAATTGTATATAATATACTCTCTATAATTTTCCATTGCTTTTATTCTTTCTCCCCATTTATAGCCGTGTGCGTGTGTGTGTGTGTGTGCGCGCGCGCGCGTGTGTGTGTTTGTGTGTGTGTGCGTGCGTGCGTGGGTGTGTGTGCGTGCGTGCGTGCGTGCGTGCGTGTGTGTGTGTCTGTTTCAGCGCTTAGATTTGATTTTATCAAGATTTTGCGCTATATAAATATTGTAATTATTATTATTATTATTATGTGATATAAATACTGTCCTCTTGAAAAAAAAGCTACGAAAGAAAAATGGTAGAAAAATGCCGATGTAGAAAAATGCCGATCTACGTATTTTATGTGACCTGGATTATATAAATGTCTGTGAAGAAGTGGCCATCTATATTACAACTAAGAATATGTCACTACACATTGTTTAACAAACAGAATGATACTGCAGTTAAGATAGCAGACATTGTCACATATGTACGTATAACATGGAACCAGTCCATACTGTAGTTATTTACTCTCAAGCAAATCAACATGAGATTCCAGCCATTTAAACAGCTCTGTCTCTCGGGATTTTCTTCTTTTTTCTGCCAGTGTGTTAAAGGTATATACAAATGGATTCAGAGCAGAATTTAAGGGCATTATAAAGATAGCCAAAGCAACATTTACCTCTCCAGGCATGGGAATGCCAGCCATTGCCAAAAATCCACACAGTCCAATAGGAAACCAGCACATGAAGTCTGTCACAGCCACAGTAATCAACCGCCGTGCTATGATCATGTCTCGTGATGCTTTGGTCGTGCCTGATTTCAGTGTATTCTTCTGTATTGACCAGTAGATAAAAGCTTGGCCAGCTGAGATCAGCACAAACAGAATGAAATTAAAGACGATCAAAACACCAAAAGAATAAACCCACCCTTTAAAAAAAATGTGAGTGACTGGGAGTGGAATACAAATACCTGTCTGACTGTAGAACTCCCAGTGTGATGTCATTGGAAATAAAGGCAGCAAGGCAACAACCGAGCCAATTAACCAAGTCAGTAGACAAGTCACTATTGCTGATGTTCTCTCAAATCGCAAGTTGCTGAATGGAAAGTGAAGCACGATAAAACGATCCAGTGTGATGAGACAGATGGTCAGAGCTGATACTTCACTGGATAGCAGAGACAGAAAACCAGCCACCTTACAGGCCACACTGCTTGTCCATGTGTCATCATAATAAAGATATCTACCACGGAACAATTCATCAGCCACACCAATAATAGCAATGTAAATACCCATTAGAAAGTCAGCCATGGTCAGATTGGTGACAAACACACTGAAACCACTTGAAGAAGTTTTCGTCTGTGCACACAAACGAGCAGCAAAACAGAAGACGTTACCAGTCACTGACAGACAGCTGATCAGCCAGAGAAACACTCGGTACATTGCTGAATGAAGTAAATCTTTACAGGATGATATTTCGTCTTTGGGGGAATAGCAAAACTTGTCATCAAAGTTTTGTGGTAGTATTTCATTGCAGCACAATTTAGAATTTTGTGTTGATATGACATGGAGATGGTCAAGATCTTTGAATACGTCAGGTGGAAATGTTTTCACAGGACTTCCTTCCATGTACAATGCCGTTAACTTAGGTGTAAAGTGAAAACCATCAGTGCTGACAGTATTGATAGTAGTAAACGTTAAATTCAGTTTCTGCAATTTCAAGAACTTGGACAAGACTTTGGTGTCAAACACTGTCAGCGTGGTGTATGACAGATCTATTGTTGTAAGTGCACTTTGTAGACTATCAGACGAGGGATCAGAGTAGAGTGATGTGATGGGATTGTTGGACAGAGATAATGTCCGTAGATTTTCTAAGCCAACAAAGTGTGTCATGTTGACATGTTGTAGTTTGTTGCCAGTGAGATCAAGAAATTGTAAGTTGACCAAATTCATGTCGGACATGACAATTAAAGAACAACAGGCAAGAATCATGTGAATAAGATAAGTATGATTACTCACATCAGATATATCCATTCCTGTACCTGTGACATCCAAGTAACGGAGCTGTGGAAAGAGGTGAGCAGAGAAAGGCTGATGACACAGAAATGTGTAACCTTGACACAGACAGCCCACAGGACAGGTCACATCACATGACAATTCATCATCATACAGTGGGCAGTGAGGCCAGGCATCACACAGGTGGTCACCATGTAGACATATTATAGACGTTCTACATCGAAAGAACCCTGGACAAGTCAAGTCATTGCATCCCTCTTCGTCTTCATGGTCCATACAGTCGTACATTCCATTGCATCGTGTGTAGACAGGCAGACAGTCATTGAACTTACCAGGACAACGATAGTGGCTGTCAGGACAGGAATCATTAGACTTTATTAGGGTTGAAATGAAAGTGTTGATACCATCAAAATTGATGAGAACAGGAGATGGGAAAACTGAAGACCAGTCATTTTTATTGTTTCTGTCGCCACCACAGTTCACTTCGTCTGATTCGTCTTGACAATGGAACACTCGGTCACAGACAACATCATAGGACACACACTGACCATTAGTACAGGTAAACATGTTGACACAAGGAGGATGTTTACAGAAAGACTCATCACTCTTATCCTGACAGTCTTGTAGGAAGTTACATACCAGAGTATATGACAGCATGGTGACGTCATCATCACAGACAAATAAAGGAACAAAAGTGACGTGATTAACTGTTGAATCAAATCCACCATGTGTGCGCGACATGTGATCAGAAAAAGAACAAGTTATGTGACCTTGACCACACACGTCATACTGGTGTGAACCACACAGTAAAAATGTGTTTGTCACGTGACCATCAGGACACGTCATCAGAGATTGGTGTGTGTGCAAAGGAAAAGGGGTCCTGATCAAAGTTATTGCTTGTGAAGAATGGTGGGTCTGGTTGTTCCTAATTTCACAAATTACAAACAAATCTTTTTGAATATAGTGACTACATGCATGTCTCTGAAATTGATCGTCAACCATGATGATGCATGGTTTCTCTTTCCTGTTAAGATAAATTTTAACATCTTGGACCTGAACAAAATGGTAAAGAACGGTCCTGTCTTCGCTAATGAAATTTGTTCTATACATGTTGGGTAAAGACATTTCACCAGTGGTCAAGCCAACCGAAACTCTGTAGGGGATATAGCGAAATGGATTGGTCACATAGTCAACCATTCCATGCCAGTCCTCTTCACATTTGGGCATGCTCAATGTGCCTCCTATAGACTTGCAATAGTTGGCAGATTCTTTATTCCTGTCTGCTTTATCGTAAACACGGACAAATTTGTAGCAATGGTTACATAAAGCCACCAGACCCTGACAGTCAGGACTGCTGAAGGGACAGTGTTCTGTTTCATCCCTTCCAACTTCACACTCTGACTTCAGGTTACAGTCCAGATGGTGCTGAAAGCTGGAATAGTGGTAGACAGAACAGTTAAACAAACCGCTGGGTAACTTTTGGGGTATTTGACTTTCAAGGTGAAAGGAAAAGAACAGTCTGAAACACTGTACGTCCAGGCAGTGATAGTTTTTATAATAAACGATGAGTGATGGGGTGTGAAACACACAGTCATATAACCACTGTTTACAGTCGCTCCACACAAATGTTTCAGATCCAGTATCGTATTGTGTATATAGGTAGACTGCTACACATCGATAGCTCTTTACCATTTGTCTCAAACTGATCATAGTAACATGTCTAGCTGGGACAGAGATGTTTGTGGTCATTTCAAAATCCTGACTCTTGTGATATGTACCGTAATTCCCTCTTGGACTGATGAACCCTGATAATGGTGATGTCTTCACCAACAACAGGTTGTGAGGCAAAGAATCGTTTCCTAAAAACAATCCAGCATTGCAACAAACACATCAACCACCAAACCATCCCACAAACTACCCAGACTCACAACCCATCTACACACAAACCAAAACCAAAACCAGAGAGAGAGAGAGACAGAGACAGAGAGACAGAGACAGAGACAGAGACAGAGAGAGACAGAGAGAGAGAGAGAGAGCAAAAAAATTATAGTTTGCAACTGTTGTTTGAAAGAAAATAGTTTGTACTCCCAGCAGAGCACATGTTTAGCCTTCAGTTGGATTGGGATGTATTCTTATCTGTGTTGTTGTGCACATTCAGGAATTCTATTTGGGTTGTTCTATTTCCTGTGTTGTTGTGCACGTTCAGGAGTTCTATTTGGGTTGTTCTATTTCCTGTGTTGTTGTGCACGTTCAGGAGTTCTATTTGGGTTGTTCTATTTCCTGTGTTGTTGTGCACGTTCAGGAGTTCTATTTGGGTTGTTCTATTTCCTGTGTTGTTGTGCACATTCAGGAGTTCTGTTTGGGTTGTTCTATTTCCTGTGTTGTTGTGCACGTTCAGGAGTTCTATTTGGGTTGTTCTATTTCCTGTGTTGTTGTGCACATCCAGGAGTTCTATTTGGGTTGTTCTATTTCCTGTGTTGTTGTGCACATCCAGGAGTTCTGTTTGGGTTGTTCTATTTCCTGTGTTGTTGTGCACATCCAGGAGTTCTGTTTTTATTCTGGGACAGAGTATTGTTTCTATTTCCTGTGTTGTTGTGCACATCCAGGAGTTCTATTTGGGTTGTTCTATTTCCTGTGTTGTTGTGCACATCCAGGAGTTCTGATTTGGGTTGTTCTATTTCCTGTGTTGTTGTGTCAGAGTATTCATTTCTGTTGTGTCCTTCTATTTGGTTGTTCTATTTCCTGTGTTGTTGCACACAGATTTAGGGCATCCTGTATGTTGTACTCAGGAGTTCTATTTGGGTTGTTCTATTTCCTGTGTTGTTGTGCACATCCAGGAGTTCTATTGGGTTGTTCTATTTCCTGGTTGTGTGACTTCAGGAGTTCTAGGTGTCATCTGTTGTTGGCACATCAGGAGTTCTATTTGGGTTGTTCTATTTCCTGTGTTGTTGTGCACATCAGGAGTTCTATTGGGTTGTTCTATTTCCTGTGTTGTTGTGCACAAGTTCAGGGTTCTATTGGGATGTTCTATGTTTCCTTCTGTGTTGTTGTGCACATCCAGGAGTTCTATTGAGTTGTTCTATTTCCTGTGTTGTTGTGCACCGTTCAGGAGTTCTATTTGGGTTGTTCTATTTCCTGTGTTGTTGTGCACATCCAGGAGTTCTATTTGGGTTGTTCTATTTCCTGTGTTGTTGTGCACATCCAGGAGTTCTATTGGGTTGTTCTATTTCCTGTGTTGTTGTGCACATCCAGGAGTTCTATTTGGGTTGTTCTATTTCCTGTGTTGTTGTGCACATCCAGGAGTTCTATTTGGGTTGTTCTTTTCCTGTGTTGTTGTGCACATCCAGGAGTTCTATTGGGTTGTTCTATTTCCTGTGTTGTTGTGCATTCAGGAGTTCTATTTGGTTGTTCTATTTCCTGTGTTGTTGTGCACTCAGGAGTTCTATTTGGTTGTTCTATTTCCTGTGTTGTTGTGCACATTCAGGAGTTCTATTTGGGTTGTTCTATTTCCTGTGTTGTTGTGCACATTCAGGAGTTCTATTTGGGTTGTTCTATTTCCTGTGTTGTTGTGCACTTCAGGAGTTCTATTTGGGTTGTGTCTTATTTCCTGTGTTTTGTTGTGCCATTCAGATTCTATTTGGGTTTTCTAATTCCTGTGTTGTTGTGCGCATTCAGAAGTTTAATGCATTGCACTATTTCCTGTGCTGTGTGCCTTCAGGTATTCTTGTAAATTTACGATTTTCTGTGCTGTGTGCCTTCAGGAGTTCTAATGATCTGTACTATTTCCTGTGATGTGTGTCTTCAGGAATTCTAATGAACTGTACTATTTCCCTGTGGTTGAGTGTGTCTTCGGAGTTCTAATGAACTGTACTATTTCCTGTGGTGTGTGTCTTCAGGAATTCTAATGAACTGTACTAATTCCTGTCTGTGTGCCTTCAGTTTTTCTTGTAAATTGTACATTTTCTGTGCTGTGTGCCTTCGGAGTTCTAATGAACTGTACGATTTCTTGTGCTGCATACCTTGAGGAGATTCTAATGAGTTGTACGATTCCGTTGTTGCTCAGATCAATGCTTGATATTTCGTGTTGTGCCTTCAGGAGTTCTAAAATGCAAATCTGTGCTGTAGTCAGATTTATGATTAGTAATCCTGTGCTATGTGCCTTCAGGAGTTCTAATGCATTGCATTATTTCCTGTGCTGTATGTCTTCAGGAGTTGTGATGAGTTGTAGTAATTCCTGTGCTGTGTGCCTTCAGGTATTCTTGTGAACTGTACATTTCCTGTGTTGAGTCTTCAGGAGTTCTATTGAATTGTACTATTTCCTCTGCTGAAGGCTAGATACGAAAAACAAACGTATGTATTGAGAGCAATGAAGACAATGAAATGAGCAAAACATTGCAAAAGGGATCAAAAGTAAACTACTTGATAATTAGGAGATGTTTAACCTTAAACCTTTTATGAAATGGAAACGGAAGTTGAGCAACACTATCTTTCAATATAGAATTAATGTTATTTGGTATGAACGAAAGGGCGAAAAGAGATCAGATACCTGACTATATACTACTGTGTGCAAAGTTTTACAATTATGTGTAGAATGCACAAAACTAAACATAGAATGAACATGGTTTTTGGGGAGCTCAAATACAGATACATAGTAGAAAAGTAGAAACGTAGATATATTCAGTATCAGCAAATGAAATATCAAGATTTCCTGAGAAAATGGCTACTTTATGATTCTCTTTTGGAAGGGTACATATTAGAAATATTATATTATTGAAACAATTATTAACGAAATTTGATGAGTATATTATAAACAGTAATCAGAGACTACTGGTGTTCATAAATATACATGTTTGCCGTCATCATAATTTGGTTCATGGAATAGAAAGAAATGGTTTGTGTGCTACAGAACCACAATGCTGTTTGCTTGTTTTGGTTTTCTTTTCCATTTGATGATTGGTCCTGTACAACAGATGAAACTAATCTGATGGCTTTAGCCTGTGAAAAATGTGCATGTGCCGAGAGAAAGAGAGAGAGAGAGAGAGAGAATCCTTTGCATTTCTTGATTTTGTTCAGATGGTACTATTTAAAACCACAGATCGTAGCTTGACCCCATGGTGGGCGTGATGCATTGCATTAGCGTTTCATTAACATGTAAATTACAATTATGAGGTAAGATCTTACGGCCGGCCAAAATGGTTGTGTGTGAAAGAAAAGGAGGGAAGGAGAGACATCAGTTTCAGTTTCTCAAGATGACGTCTCTGCGCTCAGAATGAATTCCACATGCACTAACGTTACAGGTGCCATGTGTATGGTAATCACGGCACAAGCCTTAAGCCTGCACATAAACTCATGAGCTGGCCAGGTCCTGAGGCCCTACGTAGACAATGGTTTACCTAGTCTATATTTTATATGGTATTTTATCAGCCTACCACTGAAATGATCTTGGTTACATGTAAATGACATGTGTATCTGTGTATCTTACCATGAAAAAGGGAACATATCTATAAAGTAAACAAATAAACAATTAAAGGTCTGAATCACAACACAACGAACTATCCTGTATAAACTCGTCTCACATGACACCCCCCCCCCCTCCAGTCAATGCATAAATGCTCAGCTGTCTATCAACTAGGTGATGACAATATCTTCTTAATCATAGATAGGTATGTAAGTGAGTACGTACGTAGGTAAGTAAGTAAATAAATAAGTAAGTAAGTAAGTAAGTAAGTAAGTAAGCAAGCAAATAAGTACGTACATAAGCAAGTAAGGAAGCATGTAAGTAAGTAAGTAAGTAAGTAAGCAAATAAGTACGTACATAAGCAAGTAAGGAAGCATGTAAGTAAGTAAGTAAGTAAGCAAATAAGTACGTACATAAGCAAGCAAGCAAGCAAGCATGTAAGTAAGTAAGTAAGTAAATAAGTAAGTAAGCAAATAAGTACGTACATAAGCAAGCAAGCAAGCATGTAAGTAAGTAAGTAAGTAAATAAGTGAGTGTATGAGTTAATAAATCAGTAAGTAAATAATAATAATTAATAATAATAATAATTACAATATTTATATAGCGCAAAATCTTGATAAAATCAAATCTAAGCGCTGAAACACACACACACGCACGCATGCACACACACGCACGCACGCACGCACACACACGCACTCACGCACACACACACACACACACACACACACACACACACACACACGCACATGGCTATAAATGGGGAGAAAGAATAAAAGCAATGGAAAATTATAGAGAGCATATTATATACAATTATATATTGCAATGTGATTCCCCTCCGAGTGGAAACAGGCTGCAGAGGGGATTGAGTGAGGTCAGGATTTTATGCAGAGGAGAAAAGGTGAGTTTTGAGAGCGGAGACAAAAGTAGGTTGCTGACGGACTGAGAGAGGAAGTTCGTTCCAGGAGAGTGGACCAGAAACAGTGAAGGCTGGTGGACCATAGGTATTGAGCTTAGTGCGTGGAAAGCGAAAAGTCAGAGGATCGGAGGCAGAGTGGAGGGTACATGAGGGAAGATAGATCTCAAGTAGGCTTGACAGGTAATCGGGGCTGCGTTATTGAGGCTTTTGTAGCACATTGTGTCTAGTTTGTACTGTATGCGCTTTGATACAGGGAGCCAGTGAAGTTGTGCCAGGAGAGGAGATATGTGGTCAGCTTTTTTCTTTTTGAGTACAAGGCGTGCAGCATTGTTTTGAATGCGCTGTAGGATGTGAGTGGTGGAGGCAGGAAGACCGGACAGGAGTGAATTGCAATAGTCAATGCGAGACATTATGAAGGAGAGAACGAGTTTTGCAGTTGCTTCCACAGAGAGATACTTCCTGATCAGGCTTATACGATGGAGGTGATAGTAGCAAGATCTGGCAGTTTGAGAAACAAAGTTGTTCATGGAGAGGGTAGAGTCAATGCAGACACCAAGGTTTTTAGCTGAATCAGAAATTGGGACTGATGTGTTACATAATGGGAGAGAAAGAGGAGGCAACTGAGAAAGTTTCTGACGGGTGCCAATGAGGATAGCTTCTGCCTCGTCATCATTTACCTGAAGTTTGTTGTATGTCATCCAATTTTTAATGTCCGAGTAACACTCAGTGGTGTGAGTCAGGAGGCGCTGTATATTGTCAGGTGAGTCAGTAATGAGTAAGTAAGTAAGTGAATAAGAAGAAAGTAGGTGAAGAAATGAATACAAAATAAAGGAGTATGTAGATAAATAATAAACAGGTAAGAGAAGAAAATGAATAACAGTAAATGCATGCACATATCCACATGCCTGCACACAGACATACACACATACATTCATACATACACACCCATATCAACACAGCATGATGGCCAACAACAACAGCTCCAACAACAACAGCAACAACAACAACACTAGCAGCAAAGCGCAAACACCCATATAATTATACATATCATGACAAACTTACAGACATGTCTGGATAACACTCAACAAACAGCCCACAAATACACACACAGATGGTTTGGCCAGCTTGTTTGGTCTTCAGTTGTCTTTTTCTTTTCTTCACCTTTCCTTTATCTCTGTTTCAGGAAAACCCCAAACACTTTCCATTCCACGCTGTAAGAGTTTGTGCAGTGTTACTTTTGAGATGACACCAGTGTTGGTCTGATTAATGTTAGCTCTTGTTTTTCCTTTCATAGTGGATTTTCAGTCACTTCCTCGATCTATTCCTTTTCGGGTAAAACGTTCGATGGTATGATGACTCGCATTTTGTTCACGAAGATATGATTTAAAGCGTCGAAGGAACTCGGAATTTCCCAGATGGAGAATTTGTGTTGTAGTGGCATTTCCTGCAAGTTTATCGGCCCGTTCATTTCCCTTATCCGCGTGTCCAGGGCTGGCGACCCACGTGAGACTTTTTAGGTTGATACTGTTCATCACTTTGTGCCATTCTGGGGTCCCTATTCCATTTTGCACCTTTTTGAAGGAGATCCATCGAGTCAGTCAGGATGAAGGCTTGGCTTTCTTTCATGTCATCATCCAGTGAGGTTAACCATTGTAGTGCATGCGTGACTGCCTTTATTTCCATCGTTAGACTGGAGGTTGTGATATCATATGTAGCGTTTACTTCATGTTTGGTGTTTTTATTCTGTTTGACAGTGAAGCCCCATCCAGACTTGTTATTGGTGACTGAACCATCCGTGTATATGATTATATCTTTGGAATTGCAGCTTAGTTTCTCCACGAGTAGCTGAATTTCTGCATTAGTTTTCCCTTCTTGCCATTCGCGACAGTGTCTCCCTAGATTTCTGGGTATGATAGTTTTGGACAGATTTTTGAAATGGTTTGGATGTTTTTCCCATTTTTTTGTCCCTTTGAGTTCTGTCAGTTGACACACATGCTGAATGGAGTCTTCTGCCTGTCCCATTCATGATTTTCCATGTTGGAGTCTGTTGCCTTTTGCTCTTTTGACTATCTGGTGAGGTGTGTTTTCTGAGTTCTCCAAGGGCCTGAAATATGCCTTTACTTGTTCTATGTTGTGTCTTGAATGTATTGAAGGAAGATTGAGCAGGTATTGCATAGTCTCCGTGGGTGTGTCTTTTGTGGTTCTGAGGATCACTCTCATTGCGTCGTTTTGTATTCTTTCAAGTATTAGCAGGTTTGTCTGAGACAACGTTGTGAGGCCATATCCATAATACACTCAGTATTACAGCTTGGTATAGTTGAAAGAAACGCCGTTGTTCAATGCCTTTAGCTGCCATTGCTTTCAGGATTAAGGCCTTTTTATATTGGAATGTAGTGGTTTCCACACGTTTTCTGAAGGTAAATATTCTATAAAAACTGATGCCAAGGTGGGGTAAATTGTTTGTGCACTCGATACTGGTTTTCTGAACGTAACTGATGGACATTTTCCACTTTATGCTTTGTTGACAAGGGTGCAGAACAGTATCTGTGCTTTGGAGGGGTTGATTGCCGATCTGGTTTCTTGGCACCACTGTTCTACGTTGTTTAACTGTTCCTGGACTGCTTTGTTTCTTTCTGATGTATTTTACTTGTCTTGTAGATGAGTTCGTCGTCAGCGAAAAAGTCTACGGGCTGGTCCGTTTTTATTTAGGTCAGCAAGCCCTCTTGTGTATATGTTGTAGAGAACAGCGGAAAGTGGCGATCTTTGAAGGAGTCTCATGGAGAATTTTTGTGATGCTGAGCACCAGTTTCCAAGTCGTAGGAATACTGTTCGTTCTTGGAGTGTAGTCTACTGCTACATCCATGTATGACCTGTCTACAGCTTTATCCATGGAAGATCATGTCTGCTGCTATATCCATGGAAGATGTCTACTGCTATATCCATGGATGATCCAGTCTACAGCTACATCCATGTAAGATCCTGTCCACAGCTGTATCCATCAGTGTCCCCATCTCTCAATGACCACACCTGTTCTAGGACTTCATGATGACCAGTGAAAGGAGAGGTTCTTGGAGCTTGTAAGACAAAAAATGGCTGTGGCATTGAACTAAAGACAAGAAGGAATTGTTCTTAGCACCAGTGCCTCCACAAGCAAAATGTGACAGGACACAGTTATCTGACTATGGTTTTTATCTTGGGCATGTAGAAAACTTAGAGAAGCACTGTAAATCATGAAGAGTCAATCATCGTTGTACACAGCAATTTGAACATCCAGCAAACTATTGAGAAGTTCTTGCATTACATGTATGTAACTTCCACCCAACCGACAGACAGAGCTAAACACACAGCCAACACTGGTCCTGGTGAAGGCCTCACATACATGTTGACATGTAGATATACAACTGACAGAGCTAAACACACAGCCAACACTGGTCCTGATGAAGGCCTCACATACAGGTTGACATGTAGATATACAACTGACAGAGCTAAACACACAGCCAACACTGGTCCTGATGAAGGCCTCACATACAGGTTGACATGTAGATATACAACAGAGCTAAACACAGAGCCAACACTGGTCCTGGTGAAGGCCTCACATACAGGTTGACATGTAGATATACAACTGACAGAGCTAAACACACAGCCAACACTGGTCCTGGTGAAGGCCTCACATACAGGTTGACATGTAGATATACAACAGAGCTAAACACAGAGCCAACACTGGTCCTGGTGAAGGCCTCACATACAGGTTGACATGTAGATATACAACAGAGCTAAACACAGAGCCAACACTGGTCCTGGTGAAGGCATCACATACAGGTTGATATGTAGATATACAACCGACAGAGCTAAATACACGGCCAACACTGGTCCTGGTGAAGGCCTCACGCAGAGGCTGAAATGTAGACAATATCACTACAGCTTGCCGAAAAATGGACTCTGGTAATGATCAAGTCATTTTATAACTTTACTGAGGGACTGCTTTTCTGTAATATCAATTGTTGTGATTTTAACACACGTAACAGTCTCTCTTCCTGTCTTTGTTGTCGTCGCTGCGTAACAACAGTCCATATGTACAGCAGCGGGTTGAGTGCACAGTTGAGTGGTAGCAGGAACACAACCATGGACACATGAATCTTGTCTGAGGCACCACCGCTATCTAAGGTCATCATACTGGTCAGACCAAGACAGAACCAGCATACAGCATCTGTTACAGCGAGTTTAATCAACAGGTGAACTGAACAATAAATCAGTTTCTTTGTGGGATCCATTAGGATTGGATGGATTGGTGTTCGTCTGTAAATGATGAGTTGACCAACAACCACCATGGAGCACAGGATACAATTAAACACAACAGTGACTGTGAACCACCTGAACTCTTCTTTGGAGTTACTATCAAACAGAGCCATACAACACAGACCAGACTGGTCATCAAGGCCCCAGTGTGACAGTCCAGGAAGAAAAGGTATCACAGACAACAAAATACCAACACACCACAACATTGCACAAGCTGCAGCTGTCAGATGTCTATCGAATGTCCACGTAGTTAAGGGGAAACAAAGGACAATGATGTGATCCAGTGTCATGAACCAGAGGATCAGAACTGACACCTCACTTGACAGAAGGGAAAGAAAACCAGCAACCTTGCAAGTCACACTGTTGGTCCATGTTTTTTCAAAATAGATGTATTTTTCATGGAATATTTCATTGGCCACTGTAACCATGCTGATGTGGATTCCCATGCAGAGGTTAGCAATCTGTAACTGGGCAATGAACATGGTGACATTGCCTCTAAATATTTTCTTTTCCACAAATGCTGCTACGAAACAAAGCAAATTCCCTAGAATGGAAAAAATACTGTGTAACCAAAAGAACAGCCGGTATAGTTCAGTTGGTAGCAAATATTCACAGGAAAAAAACATGGGTTGTGGTGATTTACACCGTACTGTGAGTGATTGTTTTAAAAGAAAATTCCTGCAACAAAACCTATAATTTGAGGAGAAGATGCTTTTCAAATGATTCCACATTGACAATGCGTGCAAAGGAAAGATGGTCAATGAATTTCCCCTGACGTCCAATTCAACCAGCTGTGGCATGCATTGGACTGCTCTGGAACTTATCGTTTGAATGCCAGAGAATGACAGATCCAAATATGTGACTTGGGGAAAGTACATGGGCAGTTTATTGTTAAGTATCTGGACAAGTGTTCTTGAAGCAACTATTTTTGTTAGAGCATAATGAACGGAAAAATATAACTTACCTCTTAGTAATGTCAGAGGATTGTTTGCTAAAAACAAAGTTCTTAAATTCCAGAGATTGAGAAAAACAATCGTATCCACAGTTCTCAGGTGGTTGTAGGACAGATCAATGTACTGGAGGTTGCGAAGTTTCACACTTGATACATTGACTAGAGAACAAAAGGAAAGATTTAGATAAATGAGATAAGTGTTTTTATTGAAATCAGTCAGCGTCATTCCTGAGCCAGTTGCGTCCATGTAGCTAAGCTGGGGAAAGAGGTCAACACAGAAAGTCTGGTGACATAAGAAAGCATGACCGTGACATTGACAGCCATCAGGACAGGTCATGTCACACAGCCTTTCATCATCACGCTGTGGACACTGACCCCAGCCGTCACACAGGTGATCTCCATGAACACAAATTGTAGAACCACGACATCTGTAGAAACTAGGACAGGTGAATGTCTCACAGTCTTGTTCATCTTCACCATATGTACAGTCAGAAAATCCATTACATCGAGTGTAGACAGGGAGACAGTACAACCAGTCTTCTGTACACCAGTAATGAGTGTCAGGACAAGACTGACGTGATGTCATCAAATGCTGAGTAAAGTCACCTGTACCATCCAGATTGATGAAAAATCGCTGATTTTTGTTGACCTCTTTATGCGTGCAAGCATTGCACTCACTGCAGCTGACCTCATCAGTGTCATCCAGACAATCTGCGTGGTCATTACAACGTTGGTTGTCCAATACACACTGACCATTGGTGCACAGAAAACCACTGCATGAAGGATGTTGACAGAATGATTCATCACTGTGATCTGGACAATCGTGTCTGAAATCACACACCAGGGTGTAAGGCAGTGTTGTTATGTCATCATCACAGACAAACATGACAATTGTGTAGTCAATGCACTTTCCACGAACAAGTGGTATGTCTGTGTTCTTAGCGCTCATGTTCCAGAACACGCACACGATTTCGTATACATCATTTGTCCACAATAAACTTGAAGATCACAGGACAAAAATGTATGTGTCAAGTGACCCTCTGGACAATCTGATAACATCATCTGTTGTGTCTGTATCAAAAGGAACAGGGCTGGGTCTACAACAGGGAACGCAACTGTCTGAACAGAATACAACTTTTGTGATTGTGATTTCACTTGACAAAGTATATGTTCTGAAGGGATGAGGTATGTCATTCTGTCAGATCGTTGATACGCCCTACGTGCATCCAGAGCCCCATGCTGAACGATTCTTCTTTGTCGAAAATTATACAGAGCAAAATGAACAAGGTTGTAGATCATGGTGCTGTCAGACCAATGACTGAACTTGCTATACATAAAAGTCACTGACTTCCAGCCTGATGACAAACCTGCATGCACCATAAATTCGTCCCGATGATTAAAGATGTGCAGGAAATCGACTTGTTCCTGTCTGGTTTTGACTGACGCCAGCTGTCCACCCATCTTCTGACACTCATACGTTACCAGTGATTTATGCAATTTAGCATCTAGTTTAACATATGCAAAACACTTGTTACGTGAAGCCACCAAACCCTGACAACCAGGACTGCTGAAGGGGCAGTGTTCTGTTTCATCCTGTCCATTTTCACATTCTGACTTCAGGTTACAGTCCAGGTGGTGCTGAAAGCTGGAATAATGATCGACAGAACAGTTGAACAGTCCGCTGGGTAACTGATGGGGTTGAACTATCTCGGGGTGAAAAGAAAAGTGTATTTTCAGACTGGTACTTTGGCATAACTCAACGTAATCCAGACTGCTAACATGAATTTCAATATGTGTTGTAGGGAAAATGCGAGTTAATGAATTACTGTCAACATACACACGCAGGACGCTTTGACGTGTATCTGGCTTTGTATAAATCAAGTCTGCGTACGTTTTAGGTACCAACAATTTGTTCGATTTTCCCTGAAAACTGAGCATGATGACACAACCAGAGGGCGCTGTCACTTCTTCCCAGATCTCATGAGAAGCTGCCCAAGAGAAACTCTGACGTGGTAATATCATGTACCCACAAAATGGTGACGTGTATACTTTAACAAAATTGTGATCTTTAACTGCCTGTATATTTAGTCTAACTAAAGGCTTGTTATGGTGCAGGAAAAACATGCTGTTTCCCAATGATTCGATGTACTCTTCTTTCATAGAATGACTACTGCATGCTGTTCTCCAAATGTCATATAAGTTATGGAAATGATTGTAGTGTAATATATCAGTTCTCCATTTCTTAGAGCCACACCAGTATGCCAATCGTTGGATCCGAGCCCGTACTAACATACCTTGTGGTACCACAACATGCAGAAGACAGCAAGGTGTGAAGTTACCACACATCCCATACACCACTCTCTGGGGGGTCGCAAAGTGTAACAATTGCCCAGGTATTGACCCATTGACCTGTAGGACTGTGAAGTTTGTTTGGTTCTGATTCATGATGTAGTCCACACCCGGACAGACGTCACTGATGTTCAGTGGATCAGGAGTGATGCTGATGCTGGTGATGTTTATATTACTCTGGTGGTGATGATGATGATGATGATAATGATAAATAATAACAATGAATATAATAATAATGCCAATAATGATAATAATAATAACAATGATGATTAAAATCAAAATAGGAGACAACTAGTACTGCTAGGGATGATGATAATAACGATAATAATAATAATAGTAATCAAAATAAGGATGATGAAAATGACCATAGGTTACTACTAATACTATTACTGATGACGATAATGATAATGATAATGACAAGAACAATTATGATACTATTGCTACTACTGTGATACTACTACTACTACTACTACGAGTATTACTACTTCTACTACTACTACTGCTGCTGCTGCTGCTACTGCTACTACTACTACTATAATGATAATAATAGTAATAATAAAAATGTTCATGTTGATAATAATATGTAGAATAAAATGATGATAATAACTATAACAGTTATAATGATGATACTACTACTACTACTGCGATTATTACTACTGCTACTACCATTACCACTACTACTACTACTGCTACCACTGATAATCATGGTGATAATTATCATAATCATGATCACAGTACTCAAAATAATCATAATCATAACAACAATATAGATAATGCTAATAATAATAATAATAACAAAAATAATGATAAACAGAAGAAGATTGTTATAATAACAATAGTAATGATGATGATGATGATAATTATAACTTATATCATCATTATCATCATCATCACCAAGTAATCGAAGGCACTCATCATGTATCATGTAATCGAGGGCACTCATCATGTACATAAACTGTGTATCCTTAACCGCTCACAAATTCAGACTTGTTTTGCACATGGAGCAAAACAGCACAATACAAAGAATACATATTTACATACATATATATTTGCATATATTAATCCATAAATACCATGATGAAAATCGTCTTGCCATTTATGTTTTCAAAACACACAAACTGCTCATTGATTTCAAAGTGCTCAGAGTAACACATGGATTGTAATTTAATGTTTTCCCCATGCACTCCAATGCGTCCTGAATTACGTACACTCACATATGCAAAAAACAACAACAACAACAACAACAAAAAAGCAAGAAATATTTCTTCTCTAATGACAAAATGTTAGATGACAGATGAATAAATTCAGACAAAACAGAGCAAGGATCAGATGCAAATAATATTATAATCAGCATCAGAATCAAATTGTATTGTAATTTTATATGATGATGTTTACTTTATCATCATCATCGCCTTCGTCGTCGTCATCATCATCATCATCAGCAGCAGCAGCAGCAGCAGCAGCAGCAACAGCAACAGCAGTAGCAGCAGCAGCACAAAGAACAAACGAACGTGTGTGTACCTACCTTGATGTCCACATATAGACACGTGTGTGTACCTACCTTGATGTTCACACATACACATGTGTGTGTACCTACCTTGATGTTCACAGATACACATGTTGTCTATCTACCTTGATGTTCACACGTACCTTGATGTTCACACACATACACATACACACGTGTGTGTATCTACTCTGATGTTCACACATACCTTGATGTTCACACACATACACATACACACGTGTGTGTATCTACTCTGATGTTCACACATACCTTGATGTTCACACACATACACGTACACACGTGTGTGTATCTACCTTGATGTTCACACATACCTTGATGTTCACACACATACACATACACCGTGTGTGTATCTACCTTGATGTTCACACATACCTTGATGTTCACCACACACATACACACATGTGTGTACCTACCTTGATATTCACACATACACACACAGGTGTGTGTACCTACCTTGATGTTCACATATACACACGCGTGTGTACCTACCTTGATGTTCACACACATACACACGTGTGTGTACCTACCTTGATATTCACACATATACACACATGTGTGTGTGTACCTACCTTTATGTTCACACGCACACACAC
>JAPXFY010000019.1:60788024-60793024 GCA_030674185.1 Monoplex corrugatus
AGAACTGAAGAGAAAGTATTGAGCTGTAGCAAGGTGCGATTGGCCTTTGAACAGTGATGTTGTCACAAAGGTTGACAGAATGTATAAATATTGATGCTGTCACAAAAGTATGACAGAACGTATAAATATTGATGTTGTCACAAAGGTGTGACAACGTATAAATATTGATGTTGTCACAAAGGTATGACAGAGCCTAGAAATATTGATGTTGTCACAAAGGTATGACAGAACGTATAAATACTGATGTTGTCACAAAGGTATGACACAACGTATAAATATTGATGTTGTCACAAAGGTATGACAGAGCGTATAAATACTGATGTTGTCACAATGGTATGACAGAGCGTATAAATATTGATGTTGTCACAAAGGTATGACAGAGCGTAGAAATATTGATGTTGTCACAAAGGTATGACGGACCAGACTGGCGTGATACCCAGCTTATAGTATGTTTCTGTTCAAACAGGCAACCAGTGCAGAGAGCGAAGGAAAGGACTGACATGATCAAAGTTTTTCTGACTGAGGACAAGACGAGCAACTGGGTTTGTATAAGTTACAGACAGAGGAGAGAAGAAGCTGGTTGTCCAGAAAGGACAGCGTTACAGTAATCAAGACGAGAAAAAAAAAAGACATCGCAAGCTTAGATGCAGCCTCAGTGAAAGATATCTTCGAATGTAACCAATACGTCGAATCTGATAGTAGCATGATTGGCAGGTCTAGGTCAGAAACTTTTGGCCGAATCAGAGAGAGGGATGATGCTGTCACCAAGCTGGATGGTATTCAGTGTGATAGACGCAGGCATGTGACTACGAGCATGGCTTCAGTGTTCTCACCATTTAACTGTAGTTTATTTTGTGTCATCCAGTTCTGGATATCAATAAAGCAGCTGGATGCTTCTGAGCTAAGGCAAATGATTTGTTCGGGGTGGTGCTATTCTGAAGTTGGAGTCATCCGCGTAAAAACGATGTTTCACGTCATGCTGCTTGATGATGTTGGCCAGGGGTGACGTTTGTTCAAAACGAGAGAGAGAGAGAGGGATGGAATGGTCAGTGGTATCAAAGGCAGCAGACAAATCGAGGAATGTTAAGAGAGAAATTTTACCAGAATCAGAAGCAAGAACAAGTTCACTGACTATGTGAACATGAGCTGTTTCTATACTGTCGTATGCTCGATAGGCAGACTGGTAAGGATGGTAGAGATGATTTTAGTAGAGATGTTCATTCAGTTGTTTTAGTACTAAAACAGTTTTTCAAGGAATTCATTTGAATGTAGTGGTTTCCACATGTTTTCTGAAGGTTAGCATTCTATCAAAACTGATGCCAAGGTAGCGTAAGTTGTTTGTTCACTCGATACTGGTTCCTCTGAATGTAACTGATGGAAAGTTTTCACTCGCTGCTTTGTTGTCAAGGGTGCAGAACAGTACCTGTGCTTTGGTGGGGTTGGTTGCCAATCGGATTTCTTGACACCACTGATCTACGTTGTTTCTGATCGAGGATGTTTCCATGACACTGTGTTGAAGCTTCGTCTGGAAGTAAGAGCTGGTCACTTTTGTTTTATGTTTGGTTTTCTTTCTTTTTTGCCTGGTGCAGGTCTTGCAATCTGCTTGACGGTGTTTTCCTAATCTCCAAGCACCCAATTTAGAAGGCAGACTGCGGCGAGGCAGCACCTATTTTGCTGAGGGCTGCCCAGCTTCAGGCAGGCAGCAGCTGTCATTCAGAAGTTGTTTGGTGCTGACACCAGCTCCCGGACTGATGGCCTGTTGACCATCTCTTCCATGATCTGTCAGAGGAAATTCAGACTGACTGGCACATCTGCCCTGTGTGCACGCTGGTGATCAGTGTCTGTGTCCTGACCTTTTCGTTCATGGTAAGCATCAAGCAACCTCAGTTACCTTTTCCTTATAACTCCAATGCATTTCCACACGTGAATTGAATAATAGTCATACACATATATACATTCTCGAAGCCAACGCAAATATTGGTGTTTACACAGCAGTACAATTTTGCTTTCCAAACACGTTGGCCATCCCTTTTACTGATCTCGTATACATTTCCGCACATGAATCTGATGACATGTGCCCTCACAGCTGACACAGAATCTGGTGCCTAATCAACAACGCTAGTTTGCTTCCCAAGCACGTTAAACATCCTGAATCGCCAAATACACGTGAATACCATCATCACTTTGGTAACCTCTTGCAATTCTCGTGTGTATTTCCACACGCAAATGCCAAAATATATACACTAGTAAGGAATGCATAAAAACAAAAAGCGAACAACAACAACAACAAAACAAAACAAAACAACAACAACAACAACAACAACAACAAAGTGGTGCCACAACAGCACACATTTGGCTTTCCAACTTCCATGGGTGAACATTTTTTTAGTCATAAAGGCATTGGCTAGCCCAGGCTTCACACTTGTATAACTTTCTCAAATGTCCTCAATACATAACATTACGCTGAACAAACATTAACACATCTGTGAAACCAAGTGATAGGAATGATCAAACACTACATGGACACTGCCGCACACTGCACATAACACATGACGTACAACATCAACATTACGTTACCAACACATTGCACATCCCAACTGCCAATAGCAACATCCAGCGTACAAATATTCTGAATATCTTATACAGACGATAAACCAGAAGACATGGGGCTGGAACCTTAGACCCACAGACAGACCAGCACGCCACTCACGCTTTCTTCCAGGACAACGATGGCCAGGGACGATGACAACAAAAATGCAACAAGAGGGGCTGACGTCTTGCCCGGTCCTGACGTCTCAATTTAACACCAAGACGACGACTTCCTCGTCTCTTCAACGATGATTGACAATAACAAAGATGTGACGGGGGTGGGGGTGTTACACCTCACCTGGAGTTGACGTCCCAAGGTAACATCGAAACGACCACAAGTTTTCTTGTCAACGTCCTAGGGCAGCAGGCCATCTACGATGCTGGACTTCTTATCAGACTGACTTACACGACCAGCCACTTGCTGCCATTTACTAGCAAAGGCTGAAACTTGTTCTCTTAGCTCCTACTGGGATACGTTTCTCGATGTAATCCAACAAGTTGTGATCAAGAGTTTCCAACACCTCAGTATAGATACACGATTATTATACGATTCTTGAAGATCATATAAAACATGAACCAGCAAACATATAAGAAACTCCGTGTAGATATCACACACACACACACACACACACACACACACACACACACACACACACACACATACACACACACACACACGGACACACACACACATACACACACACACACACACACACACACACGGACACACACACACATACACACACACACACACACACACACACGGACACACACCACACACACACACACACGGACACACACACATACACACACACACACACACACACACGGACACACACACACACACACACACACACACGGACACACACACATGCACACGCACACAGAAGCACACACACGTACGCACCTACACACACACACACACACACACACACACATACAGATGTGCACAAACGCACATAAATGTAAACACACAAACATTCACAAGAATCTGCAACTGTACACATACATGTGGCTTACACACGAATCAAAGAGAATCCAGCATGTGGATTTTGGCTTTCTTTGATAAAAGGGGAGGGGGAAAAGATTACAGTGGGAGTAGGTCTGTATTCACAGCCTGTACAGTGAAATAAAAAGGGCAAAGGGGGGGGGGGGGGACAATTGTAGTTGAACAGTTGTACAATAAGTGTAACCATGACCTGGATAGCTTTGGGACCAGGTGTGTCCATGACATGCACAGAGAGCTGGACAACCTCCTTTCGCCAGGGACACCACATCATTAGCAGAGATTGTGCCATGGGAATGTTCTGCAGGGACCATGTGTCATACAAGGGCGATCTGGACCAGACCAGCAGTCCAATAATGTATGTCTTCTTCACACCATGGTGACTTTGCTGGATTGGCCGCATCCGCCACATTCATGATGTTGTATCCTACAAGATATGTAAAGACAACTCGTGGCAGAATCACAGCCCACAGGACGTCCATTTCTTCTACATAGGAACATTTGCAAACGTGACCTGAAGTCCACTGATATCACTGAGACACACGGAAAGAGATAACTACAAATTCCAGAGGAGAAAGAAGTCACGTGTTTTCAGTCAGAAAAGAGAGAAGGAAAGCTGCTGCAGCAACCACCTTGCCACAACAATCAGCTTCTATGTACGGCAGCTGTGTCAAGGACTGCAACCCAAGAACTGGCGTGTTCAGCCACAGCTTCATATCCAGCTGACTCCTCTATGTGTACATCCATTGTCTAATCAGACAGATGTAGACGTCATATCATCATGTATCATAATGTTGATGCCATTATTGCTACTGCTACAATTCTATGACCATTACTCTTAACCACTTTGATAACATATCTAACTTTTCAACAAATAACTCCCCCCGTGAGGATGCCGGGGGCTCTTTCAGTATGAATAGCATCCCCACTTTCTAGAAACTCTGTACTAGAAATCTCGTCTTTTCTGTCACTCTCTTTGTTTCTGCCTTGTTCCTTTATTTTTTTCATCTCTTCCGATCATTTTCTGCCTTACCGGTCCATTCACCTGTATGTGTTCGATAAAGTCTTACGTACTTTTTCTCAGTGCATGTATTATAAGCATTTTTGGCTCTAGGGGGTTGAGATATCCGGAAGCAGTTTTAGGTAATCTATGCATGTTTTTAGATCTATTTTGGTGTCCTAAGGTATGCTTGAATTTGTATTTAAGTGTTGTTTTTTTAAATCCCTGTGCGAAAAATTGGACAGAATGGTCAACGCCAGGGGCATCTCTTCAGATTTTGTGCGCGAATGCATTGATATGTGTGCTTAATTTTCTTTTTTTCTTTCTTTTCTCCTATTGAAGTTTTGTGTTTTGAAGGGATTATAGCCCTGATATGGCTCTACACAGTCAGCTGGGCTTTAAACA
>JAPXFY010000019.1:60798024-60825524 GCA_030674185.1 Monoplex corrugatus
GAGGCAGTAGCGGTAATTTTTCTTTCATGGTTTACTCTCTTAGCCTTGTTTTCTCCCAAGGTAATTAAAAGGCAGTGATGCTATTTACCCATAGCTGGGGTCTGGTTCATGGGCGCCAGGGCGGTAATCGGAAAAAAAGTCACAGGAAAAAAAGTCACAGAAAAAAAGTCACAGAAAAAAAGTCACAGGAAAAAAAGTCACAGCTATACCTGTAAAGCTATAGCTATACCGCGTGTAAGACTATCAGGCTGAACAGAGACACGTGAATTCTGCACCTTTACCCTCAAAGTGAGTGAGACAGAGCTGTGTGATGTACTCTCTTCTACAACAAAAAGTATGTGCCTGTGTGTGTGTGTGTGTGTGTGTGTGTGTATGTGTGTGTGTGTGCGTGTGTGTATGTGTGTGTGTGTGTGAGAGAGAGTGAGAGAGAGAGCGAGAGAGAGAGAGAGAGAGAGAGAGAGAGCTAATCTTAATTGATGCATATGAGTGGGGTCTGCATATAGCTAGAGGAGCTAGACTGGTATTGTTGCAGTTTTAAAAATCGTTTACTGACTATCTTGAATCTATGACATTTTTTCCTGCTCAGATGAAATAAACTTGACTTGAAGGCTTTGTTTGATTGTGACTTTTTTTCCTGTGACTTTTTTTCCTACTCAATTTTGTGACTTTTTTTCTGTGACTTTTTTTCCTGTGACTTTTTTTCCTACATTCGCCAGGGCATATCCACACGCTAGTGGGCCTGCGTGCCGTACGTCTAGGGGCCAGACCTTCTCCATGTCCCTCCAGTTTTAGCCTGAGTCTGTGAGGTGCTCAGTTACCACATGTCTAGGGGCCAGACCTTCTCCATGTCCTTCCAGTTTTAGCCTGAGTCTGTGAGGTGCTCAGTTACCACATGTCTAGGGGCCAGACCTTCTCCATGTCCCTCCAGTTTTAGCCTGAGTCTGTGAGGTGCTCAGTTACCACATGTCTAGGGGCCAGACCTTCTCCATGTCCCTCCAGTTTTAGCCTGAGTCTGTGAGGTGCTCAGTTACCACATGTCTAGGGGCCAGACCTTCTCCATGTCCCTCCAGTTTTAGCCTGAGTCTGTGAGGTGCTCAGTTACCACATGTCTAGGGACCAGACCTTCTCCATGTCCCTCCAGTTTTAGCCTGAGTCTGTGAGGTGCTCAGTTACCACATGTCTAGGGACCAGACCTTCTCCATGTCCCTCCAGTTTTAGCCTGAGTCTGTGAGGTGCTCAGTTACCACATGTCTAGGGGCCAGACCTTCTCCATGTCCCTCCAGTTTTAGCCTGAGTCTGTGAGGTGCTCAGTTACCACATGTCACTGGGTTATAAGCAATATAAACCTGAACCTAAGTCTTACATGTAAAATGTGGTGAGGATTTGATGCATGATGTACACGGCCCCAAACTTCTGAAGATGCATTACGCATCTTTCCTTCCAGAACCATTTCCAAACACCACCAACCACAACCACAAGTCTTAAAATCCCACCATCACTTGCTCCCTCTCTCAGGCACACTCCACGTGCTTTGTGTTTATTATGTGTTGTATGTGTTTGATGTCAGGGAAGGTGTTGTACTATTTGTACACTGTGTTCTGTGTGTTTATTATGTGTTGTATGTGTTTGATGTCAGGGAAGTGTTGTACTGTTTGTACACTGTGTTCTGTGTGTTTATTGTGTGTTGTATGTGTTTGATGTCAGGGAAGTGTTGTACTGTTTGTACACTGTGTTCTGTGTGTTTATTGTGTGTTGTATGTGTTTGATGTCAGGGAAGTGTTGTACTGTTTGTACACTGTGTTCTGTGTGTTTATTATGTGTTGTATGTGTTTGACGTCAGTGAAGCGTTGTACTGTTTGTACACTGTGTTCTGTGTGTTTATTATGTGCTGTATGTGTTTGACGTCAGGGAAGTGTTGTACTGTTTGTACACTGTGTTCTGTGTGTTTATTATGTGCTGTAAATGTTTGATGTCAGGGAAGTGTTGTACTGTTTCTCCACTGTGTTCTGTGTGTTTATTATGTGCTGTATATATTTGACATCAGGGAAGTGTTGTACTGTTTGTGCACTGTGTTCTGTGTGTTTATTATGTGTTGTATGTGTTTGACGTCAGGGAAGTGTTGTACTATTTGTGCACTGTGTTCTGTGTGTTTATTCTGTGTTGTATGTGTTTGACGTCAGGGAAATGTTGTACTGTTTCTCCACTGTGTTCTGTGTGTTTGTTATGTGTTGTATGTGTTTGATGTCAGGGAAGTGTTGTACTGTTTGTACACTGTGTTCTGTGTGTTTGTTATGTGTTGTATGTGTTTGACGTCAGGGAAATGTTGTACTGTTTGTACACTGTGTTCTGTGTGTTTGTTATGTGTTGTATGTGTTTGATGTCAGGGAAATGTTGTACTGTTTGTACACTGTGTTCTGTGTGTTTATTATGTGTTGTATGTGTTTGACGTCAGGGAAGTGTTGTACTGTTTGTACACTGTGTTCTGTGTGTTTATTATGTGTTGTATGAGTTTGACGTCAGGGAAGCGTTGTACTGTTTCTCCACTGTGTTCTGTGTGTTTATTATGTGTTGTATGTGTTTGACGTCAGGGAAGTGTTGTACTGTTTATACACTCTGTTCTGTGTGTTTATTATGTGTTGTATGTGTTTGACGTCAGGTAAGTGTTGCACTGTTTATACACTCAGTTATTTTTCTTTGCTCTGTTTTGTCTTTGTACATGTCGACAAAAGCCAGTGTGCCTGAAAAATTGTGTCTGTTGTGTAATATTAAGTACATACGCCAATTCCATTTTTGCATGTTTCTGATACTACATGTTTACTAGAAGGCTTCCTCTTTTCAGTTGTATTAATTGCAGCACTGTAATCATAATGTAGGCGTTGTAAAAAGTAATGTATAAATGTCAACATATGCACGTTGGCAACAACTGTACAGCAACTGCTAGCATACGTCAGGTGGGAGTAGGTCTTCTCTTGATGCCTTCATAATATGATATTAATGTGATGAAGGCTTTGAAGAAGATGCTACTTCAGGATTGCCAGTGTTCAGCTGATTATCAACAGTTGTCTGGTCTTGTTCATATCTCCCATCGTTGTTTAGTTTACTGTTGATATCGTGCAGGGCCCCAGGCTGCCCATCTATTTGGATTTGAAGCATTTCGACAGTTAATGTGAACACTCTTAAGGAGACTTTGTGTGCAATTCAGTGTGGTACAGAGAAGACGTTGGTATCATTCAATTATATTTCAGCTGCATGTTAAGACCTGAATTTCATCTGGCTGATGCTGGATTGAAAGCTTATCTACCTAGCTATCAACTGAAATATGTGTCAGCTGATTTTGATGTACGTGCAAATGTATTATTTGGTCATCCAGCACTGTCTCTAACCCTATCGCTGTTCTGGTTCTTTTTAAGCGTGTGGACTACTTTTGCATTTCAAAATTCTAGTTTGGATAGGCCATGCGTATCTAAATTTTACAACCCATGTTAACTTATGAAATAGTATTTTGTCTCATTGTTGTTCCTTTGAACGTGATGTGCAGCGAATAGTGAACGTTGTTGTGCAAAGTGTTAACCTATCAGGATGTATGGAACAGCAATATTTTATACAGCATCTAAAACTACGTGTGCAATTTGCGTTGATTGCACAGTTATAAGCAACATTTAGTTGGGGATCAAACGGCGTTGGGTATGTTGACTTGATGCGTTTTCATGTTAAACTGCTGGGTGATTGAAAGCAGTGAAGGACTTTGGAGCAAGTCAGCACAACGGCAGACAAGAAGATGGTCTCTCACTCACACAGAGATGCCTGGTGTGCCCACTGTACCACATGTAAACACAGACAGGAAGATGGCCTGTCACTGACACAGACAAGATGCCTGGTGTGCCCATTGCACCACATGTAAACACAGACAGAAAGATGGTCTGTCACTCACACAAAGATGTATGATGTGCCCACTGCACCACATGTAAACACAGACAGGAAGATGGTCTGTCACTGACACAAACAAGATGCCTGGTGTGCCTACTGCACCACATGTAAACACAGACAGGAAGATGGTCTGTCACTCACACACACAAGATGCCTGGTGTACCCACTGCACCACATGTACACACAGACAGAAAGATGGTCTGTCACTGACACAGACAAGATGCCTGGTGTGCCCACTGCACCACATGTAGACACAGACAGGAAGATGGCCTGTCACTGACACAGACAAGATGCCTGGTGTGCCCACTGCACCACATGTACACACAGACAGGAAGATGGCCTGTCACTGACACAGACAAGATGCCTGGTGTGCCCACTGCACCACATGTAGACACCAGACAGGAAGATGGCCTGTCACTAACACAAACAAGATGCCTGGTGTGCTCACTGCACCACATGTAGACATCAGACAGGAAGATGGCCTGTCACTGACACAGACAAGATGCCTGGTGTGCCCACTGCACCACATGTACACACAGACAGAAAGATGGCCTGTCACTGACACAAACAAGATGCCTGGTGTGCCCACTGCACCACATGTACACACAGACAGGAAGATGGCCTGTAACTTACACAGACAAGATGCCTGGTGTGCCCACTGCACCACATGTAGACACCAGACAGGAAGATGGCCTGTCACTGACACAGACAAGATGCCTGGTGTGCCCACTGCACCACGTGTACACACAGACAGGAAGATGGTCTGTCACTGACACAGACAAGATGCCTGGTGTGCCCACTGCACCACGTGTACACACAGACAGGAAGATGGCCTGTCACTGACACAGACAAGATGCCTGGTGTGCCCACTGCACCACATGTAGACACAGACAGGAAGATGGCCTGTCACTGACACAGACAAGATGCCTGGTGTGCCCACTGCACCACATGTAGACATAGACAGGAAGATGGCCTGTCACTGACACAGACAAGATGTCTGGTGTGCCCACTGCACCACATGTACACACAGACAGAAAGATGGCCTGTCACTCACACAAACAAGATGTCTGATGTGCCCACTGCACCACATGTACACACAGACAGGAAGATGGTCTGTCACTCACACAGACAAGATGTCTGGTGTGCCCACTGCACCACGTGTAGACACTGACAGGTAGATGGTCTGTCACTGACACAAATAAGATGCCTGATGTGCCCACTGCACCACGTATAGACACAGACAGAAAGATGGTCTGTCACTGACACAAACAAGATGCCTGGTGTGCCTACTGCACCACATGTACACACAAACAGGAAGATGGTCTGTCACTGACACAGACAAGATGCCTGGTGTGCCTACTGCACCACATGTACACACAGACAGGAAGATGGTCTGTCACTGACACAAACAAGATGCCTGGTGTGCCCACTGCACCACATGTAAACACAGACAGGAAGATGGTCTATCACTGACACAGACAAGATGCCTGGTGTGCCCACTGCACCACATGTACACACAGACAGGAAGATGGTCTGTCACTCACACAGACAAGATGTCTGGTGTGCCCACTGCACCACATGTAGACACTGACAGGTAGATGATCTGTCACTGACACAAATAAGATGCCTGATGTGCCCACTGCACCACGTATAGACACAGACAGGAAGATGGTCTGTCACTCACACAAACAAGATGCCTGGTGTGCCCACTGCACCACGTATAGACACAGACAGGTAGATGGTCTGTCACTGACACAAATAAGATGCCTGATGTGCTCACTGCACCACGTGTACACACAGACAGGAAGATGGCCTGTCACTCACACAGACAAGATGCCTGGTGTACCCACTGCACCACATGTAAACACAGACAGGAAGATGGTCTGTCACTGACACAAACAAGATGCCTGGTGTGCCCACTGCACCACATGTAAACACAGACAGGAAGATGGTCTGTCACTCACACAGACAAGATGCCTGGTGTGCCCACTGCACCACATGTAGACACCAGACAGGAAGATGGCCTGTCACTCACACAGACAAGATGCCTGGTGTGCCCACTGCACCACATGTAAACACAGACAGGAAGATGGTCTGTCACTGACACAGACAAGATGCCTGATGTGCCCACTGCACCACGTGTACACACAGACAGGAAGATGGTCTGTCACTCACACAAACAAGATGCCTGGTGTGCCCATTGCACCACATGTAGACACCAGACGACTTGGTGAAGCTGGGTGTTGACTCTATGGACTACATGAAGCTGATTCTATACTGTAATGATATCATCATCATCATCATCAGGTGCCCTGCTGCATGGCTTTGGCGACCATGGACTTCCAACCATGTCTATCTCTCGTTGCCCCTAAAATCTCCCCCACCCTCCTCATACCCAGCCACTCTGCAAGTCCGTCCAGCATTCTCTCCCTGGGACTACCTGGTGCTCTCTTTCCCTCCAGCTTTCCCGTTGTGACCAGGTGCTCCAAATCCCCCTTTCTCATAAAATGGCCAATACATGTTGCCTGTCTTTTCCTAATCTTCCTTATGAGTGATCTCCTTGTGTCTGCCTCCATCAAGACGGTCTCCTTTGTTTTCTTTGCTGTCCATGATATAAAGCAGGTAATCAATAACTATGAGAAACACATGTACGTTATGGAATATTAGTGTGTGTGTGTGTGTGTGTGCGTGCGTGCGTGCGTGCGTACGTGTGTGTGTGTGTGTGTGTGTGTGTGTGTGTATGTGTGTGTGTTTCTTTCTTTCTTTGATGATTGATTTAAGTGGAACTATGAATCAATCCCTCTTCAACAAACCCCATACTTCATATGTATTTAGTTCGGAGTTTGGTGAATAAGGGCTCATTGCACTGGGATACTTCATAAGCGTTCAACCAAAATCTGTCTGTTTTTCTTTTTCTTTTCTGTTTCTTTTTCTTTCTTTCCTTTCTGTTTTCTTTCTTTCTTTCCTTTCTTTTTCCTTTTGATAATTGATTTAGGTGGAGCGCATGTGGAATTGCCGAAATACGCTGAATCCCTCTTCAACAAACTACATACTTCATATGTGTTTAGTTGGGAATTTGTTCAAGAGGGATTGATCGCATTCGGACGCTTCCATAGGCATTGAACCAAAATCTGTCAGCAGTTACCCGACAGATTCCTTAAGCCTGCGCAAAACTCTATGAGCTGGCAAGGTCTTGGAATGGAGAGGAGGAGAAGGGATTTATGAAACATTAAGCGGACACCACCAGAATGATGGAAGCATTATGATGGGCAGGAAACAGGCCAGTTTTTAATGTTCTGGGCTGGGATTGCTAGGATTGAACTCGAAGTACCAAATCTCGAAACCTCGACTTTATCAGCAGAACCAACTGGAGAGAGAGAGAGAGAGAGAGAGAGAGAGAGAGAGAGAGAGAGAGAGAGAGAGACAGCGAGAGAGAGAGAGAAAGAGAGAGAGACAGGGAGACAGAGAGAGAGACAGTGAGAGAGACAGACAGACAGTGAGTGCGTATGTGTGTGTGTATGTGTGTGTGTGAGACAGAGAGAAAGAGAGACAGAGAGAGAGAGAAAGAGAAAGAGAGAGACAGACAGACAGACAGAGAGACAGACAGAGAGACAGAGATAGAGACAGACAGACAGAAAGACTGAGAGAGAGATAGAGAGAGAGGCAGAGAGACAAAGAGAGAGAGAGGCAGAGAGAGAGAGGCAGAGATAGAGAGAGATAGAGAAAGAGGGACAGAAACAGAGACAGAGAAAAAGAGAGACAGAAACAGAGAGAGAGAGACAGAGACAGAGACAGACAGAGAAAGAGAAAGAAAGAGAGACAGAGACAGACAGACAGAGAGACAGACAGAGAGACAGAGACAGAGAGTGAGGGGGAGAAAGAGAAAGACAGAAGGAGAGAGAGAGAGAATGAGAGAGAGTGTGTATGTGTGTGTGTGTGAGACAGAGAGAAAGAGAGAAAGAGAGAAAGAGAAAGAGAAAGACAGACAGACAGAGAGACAGACAGACTGACAGAGATAGAGACAGACAGACAGAAAGAGAGAGAGAGACATAGAGAGAGAGGCAGAGAGACAAAAAGAGAGAGAAGCAGAGAGACAAAGAGAGAGAGAAAGGGAGAAAGAGAGACAGAAACAATTCAGCTACTGACAACTGCCTAGTTCTTTCTACCCGTCTAACTTCAGCCCTTCCATCTGACTACTCTGCGATTCTCTGTTCTCTTGACATTTCTCCTCCTTCCCGTACCACGCGTACAGTGACTCGACGCAATCTCAAATCTATTGACCTCTCCACATTTTTATCTGATGCCTCCCGCCTCCTTTCTGAAAATTCACACAACCTTGCCGATGAATTCTATACTACTCTCCACCATCTTCTGGACACTCATGCTCCAGCCACAACCCGTCTTTTACCTGACCGCCCCCCTACCCCCTGGCTCACTCATGAGACTGCCTGTGCAAAACGTGCCCGCCGCAGAGCAGAGCGCCGCTGGCGCAAATCCAAACTCACTGTACATAGGCAACTTTTCCAAGCCTCTAAAACAAAAGTATCCACCCTCATTGCATCTGCAAAAACAAGCTATTTCCAAACCAAAATCCTGAATGCTTCTTCTTCAAGAGAACTCTTTACAACCATGAATAATCTCCTTGACACACGAAAAGATTTACCTCTCCCAACAAAACACACAAATGAAGAACTCCTATCTGTATTCTCCAAGTATTTCACCACCAAAATACAAACTCTTCGTGACAGGCTTGACAGGACACCCTGTCAACCATGCCCACCTGACCCTTCCTTCTCTGGCACACATCTTACTACTTTTACCCCAGTCTCACAAGAAGAAATTCTCAACACAATCAGATCCATGTCGTTCAAAACCTGCGAACTGGATCCTCTTCCAGGTTCTCTCTACTCTGACTGTCTCCCTACTCTCCTCCCATTCATCACTGACATCATCAACACTTCTCTTCAAACTGGAACTGTCCCAGATTCTTTCAAGTCTGCTATTGTTCACCCTCTCCTCAAGAAATACAATTTAGACCCAAATGAACTGAAAAATTAACGGCCTATCTCTAATCTCTCTTTCTTGTCAAAACTCATCGAAAAAGTTGTCCTCAACCAGCTGAACTCTCACCTGTCTGCCAACAATCTTCTCAATCCTTTCCAGTCAGCCTACCGCCAGTGCCATAGCACTGAAACTGCCCTGCTACACATTCTCAACAATCTCCTCCTTGCAACTGATACTGGCAAAGTCTCTCTCCTCACACTCCTTGATCTATCTGCAGCATTTGATACCATTGATCATGGTATTCTCCTTTCTAGACTTCATCATACTTTTGGCATCTCTGACATTGCTCTCTCCTGGTTCACTTCATATCTGTCAAACAGAAAACAAACTGTTCTCATTAATGGCACTTACTCTCAACCTGCATGCCTGACCTGCGGTGTTCCACAAGGATCTGTCCTTGGCCCTGTTCTTTTCATTCTTTACACCTCCCCCTGTCCACCATCATCAACTCCCACTCTATAAAACACCACTTCTATGCTGATGACACCCAACTTCTAGACAGTGACACACCAGACAATATACAGCGCCTGTTGACTCGCACCACTGAGTGTTACTCGGACATTAAGAACTGGATGACGTTCAACAAACTTCAGCTTAATGACGACAAGACAGAAGCTATCCTCATTGGCACCCGTCAGAAACTTTCTCAGCTGCCTCCTCTTTCTCTCCCATTATGTAACACATCAGTCCCAATTTCTGATTCAGCTAAAAACCTTGGTGTCTGCATTGACTCTACCCTCTCCATGAACAACTTTGTTTCTCAAACTGCCAGATCTACTATCACCTCCATCGTATAAGGCTGATCAGGAAGTGTCTCTCTGTCGAAACAACTGCAAAACTCGTTCTCTCCTTCATAATGTCTCGCATTGACTATTGCAATTCACTCCTGTCTGGTCTTCCTGCCTCCACCATTCACATCCTACAGCGCATTCAAAACAATGCTGCACGCCTTGTACTCAAAAAGAAAAAAGCTGACCACATATCTCCTCTCCTGGCACAACTTCACTGGCTCCCTTTATCAAAGCGCATACAGTACAAACTAGACACCATGTGCTACAAAAGCCTCAATAAAGCAGCCCCCGATTACCTGTCAAGCCTACTTGAGATCTATCTTCCCTCACATACCCTCCGCTCTGCCTCCGATCCTCTGACTTTTCGCTTTCCACGCACTAAGCTCAATACCTATAGTCCACGAGCCTTGTCTGTTTCTGGTCCACTTTCCTGGAACAAACTTCCTCTCTCTGTCCGTCAGCAACCTACTTTTGTTCCTTCAAGTCCGCTCTTAAAACTCATCTTTTCTCCTCTGCATAAAATCATGACCTCACTCATCCCCCTCTGTAGCCTGTCGCCACTCGGACGGGAATCACATTGTAATATATATTTGTATATAATATGCTCTCTATAATTTTCCATTGCTTTTATTCTTTTTCCCCATTTATAGCCATGTGTGAGTGTGTGTGTGCGTGTGTGTGCGCACGTGCGTAAGTGTATGTTCAGCGCTTAGATTTGATTTTTATCGAGATTTTGCGCTATATAAATATTGTAATTATTATTATTTATTAAACAGAGACAGAGAAAGAGAGAGAGAAATAGAGAAAGAGACAGACAGAGACAGAGACAGAGAAAGAGTGAGAGACAGAAACACAAAGAGACAGAGAAAGAGCAAGAAAGAGAGACAGAGAGACAGAGACAGACAGAAAGAGAGACAGACAGAGAGACAGACAGAGACAGAGAGAGAGGGGGAGAAAGAGAGAGACAGAAGGAGAGAGAGAGAGGGAGAGAGGGAGAGAGAGAGAGAGCGAGAGAGATAGGAGAGACAATGACAATGACAATGACAATGACAATGATGCTTTATTTTTCAACGGTAAAAGCTATTGGCTAGAAGCCATTTTTCAAACTTGCCGTTGCTATTCTATACACATGACATTTGTTTACAGTAACAAATACAGCTTAAGGAAAATACATGTTGAATACTAAAATTAAGATACAATGAAATCAAGAAACGTACAGTCACCACTTAGAGATAGGTAGATAGATAGATAGATAGATAGATAGATAGATAGATAGAGAGAGAGAGGTAGATAGTATAGACAGATAGATAGATAGATAGATAGATAGAGAGAGAGAGGTAGATAGTATAGACAGATAGATAGACAGATGAGCAGGTAGATAATGATAAGTAAATAAAGAAAGAAAGATAATGTTGATAGTGATATTAATAAAAATAAGACGAAGAAGAGGAAGAAGAAGAAGGAAGAGGAGGAGGAGGAGAGGAAAACACAGTAAACAAAATAGTAATAAGATAAAACAAAATAAAATGAAATAGAGGGAGAAGAAACATTACATGTGACAAATTTATAGAAGATAAATCAAGCGTCAAATAGACTAATGTTCTTACAATTAAATCAAAGAAGATGAAATCAATTTTCTGATTACACACAAAAAATATTAACACTGTTACAAACAACAATTACCACTACTACCACTACTACTACTACTACTACTGCTACTAAACCCAAAGATAATAAATGGAGGTAGAAAAAAGAGCAGTTCAGAAGGATGATTAAAGGGAAAAAAAAAAAAAAAAAAAAAAAAAAAAAAAAAAGGGGGGGGGGGGGGGGGGGGGGGGTAGCAAACGTTGGGTCGATTGAAGGCATAAACACATAAAATTCTACAGGAGACAGAAAATCAACAGATGATATGAAGTCAAATAGACAAATGTATAGATAGATAAATAAAGTAAATGTTACTTTCGACAATAGGAAATTACAGTAATGATAAACGCATATGTAGGCTATAATAGAAATATCATACATGTGTAAACAAATCAATAATTCATGTAATAAGACATAAATAAATCAAGAATAGTAACCATAATCAAGCGCCGTTTTTCTTGATAGGAGAAGAGAGATACAAGCATGATACGGATAACAGTTGGAGAAAAGTGACAAATACAGACAGCAGATAAGAGCCAACCAAACAAACAGACAATATGGCTAACAGATAAGATGGGCAAGCAAGCAAAGCAAAAAACAAACAAACAAACAAAATGAACAAAGGCAATGAGAAATAAAGAAGAAGCAAGACAGAATCAAACACGTCATAGAGTCATCAACAAATCATCGCATATAATACAGAAATAAATACTGGTTGGCAGTTTGAACTGTTAAAATATCAATAATGTTAAAGAGAGAAAAAAAGAAAAAAAGAAAAAAAAAAAAAAAGAAAAAAAAAGAACACGAATTATCATTGTGCATACACACACACACACACACACACACACACACACACACACACACACACACACACACACACACACACACACACACACACACACACACACACACACACACACACACACACACACACATTGACTAGATTAGATGTCATAGGTTGAAAGGCAGCTGACGTTATTGTTGCTAACTGAGGTAATCTACGACACTGACGTAAGGTATTTAAATAAAGTAACTTTGAAGGAAGAGAGTGATTGAGTGTTTGTGATATTTGGGGGGAGGGTGTTCCATAGTTGTGCACCAGAAAACGATAAACTATTTTTATATATGTCAATTCTTGGACGGATAATTTTGAATTGATTTTGTCTTGAGTTTGAGTATGATCGCACATTCTGATTAAACAAATTGAGAAGATATTGCGGAACATTCCTTTTTGATACTTTAAACATTGTGATACCTTTATTGAACATTAAGTGTGACTTTAGAGGGAGGATTCCTAACAGTTTAAGTTTTTCATCTGTTGTTAAAGTGGGATCTGGCATGATAAGTTTTGCTGCCCTCCTATGTAAGGTGTTCAATTTTTTTAGATGAACTTCACATGAGCTATCCCACAGTGTAGAGGCATAATCTATGTGCGATTTAATATGAGCATTATAAAATAATTGGCGTGTGTTTGTATCTGTTAGATATCTTAATTTGGACAGAATAAATAAGTTCTTGGAGATAATCCTGCATACATAATCAATGTGGTTTTGCCAGGTAAGATTATGATCAATGAGAACTCCCAGTAGACGGTGTTCAGGTATTTGTGCAATAGAATTACCTCTCAAAGACAGATTGAGTGACAGAGGGCCAAGCTGCCGTTTTTGGCGTGTGCATATAACCATACATTCAGTTTTCGTAGGGTTCAAAGCCATGGCGTTTTTAGCACACCAATCAGAAATTTCATTTAGGCTCTTTTGTAAACGTGTGTTTACAGTCGCTATGCTTGTGTCTTGTGTATGGATTGTTCCGTCATCAGCGAACATATCACAGTGAACTGTGGGATCAGATATATGAAGTGGTAAGTCATTTATGAATACAGAAAACAGAATGGGTCCTAAGATTGATCCTTGAGGAACGCCACATTTCACATGACCCTCGGATGAATATGATCCATTAAGATGTACTTTTTGTTTGCGTTCATGAAAGTAGGAATTGAAAAATGAAACTGTTGAGTCGTTGGCAAGGTACGTTCGTAATTTAGCTAGTAAGATATCATGATCAACGAGATCAAAAGCCTTTTTAAAGTCTAGAAATACTGCTCCAGTTAATTTGCAGTCATTCATGGCTAATAACCAGGTGTCAGCAAGCCGTGTTAGGGCTGTATGACAAGAGTGGTTCTGACGGAAACCAGATTGCAGTGGGTGAAGAATACTTTTGGTTTCCAGGTAGTCTGAAAGATGTTTATGGATATGTTTTTCTAAAGGCTTTGACAGGACAGAGAGAAGAGAAATTGGCCTGTAATTATTTATTTGTGAAAGATCTTTTGTTTTTGGTAAGGGTACAACTTTGGCCTGTTTTAGAGCTCTGGGGAATACGTTGTTTTTTATGCTGATGTTGTAAATATATGTAAGTGGTTCCGTGATGTAGGGCAGAGACAGTTTTAGTATTTTGGGACTGATTTCATCTGGTCCTGATGATTTTTTATTATTCATTTTATTTATATACATTCCAGTTTCATGGACTGCTATACTGGGAATACTAAATGAACTTGTATTATTGGTCCTCTCTTTGCAAAAGTTAATCAGATTTTCAGAGGGGACATATTGATCACAGTTAGAAATAGGACGGGTTAGTAGTTCTGATACTGACAGAAAATGATCATTGAATTTGTTTGCTGTGAAACTGAGAGGCGTGCCTGGGAGCTTTTTCCCACTTCCCTTAATAACTAAGTTCATTGCTCTCCATAGTGATGATACATCTTTATTGTTTTTTACCAGTCGATCAAAGAGAGACTTCTTGGCTTGACGGACCATTGATTTTACCTTATTACGCATCGTTTTGTATTCAATGAAGCGTTTTTCTTTCTTGAGTTTATCTCGTAATGACATCGCATTGATAATGTCTGTTGACAGCCATGGGGGCATTGTTGGATGCTTTACTCTTTTCCGTCGTAGTGGGGCATGTTTATTTAGGACAGTCGTGAACAAGTTGTACCAAATGTCTAGGGCTTCGTTAGGATTACTAGTACTAAACACACTACTGAACTCTACTCTACCAAGATCAGAGAGGAATGCATCCTCATCAAAGTGTTTGAATGATCTATATGTTATACATGTATGATTATTCTTTTTTATTTTTTGAACTTTGGCTGACCAGGTGCAGTTTACAGGTTGATGATCACTTATGCTTAAATCATCTACAGCTGCATTAATTATTGCCTCTGGTTTGTTTGTATAGATATGATCTAAGAGTGTTTCTGATGTTGCTGTGATTCTTGTTGGATCTTTGATTAATTGTTTTAGGCCAACCAGGGTGGTCGTTGACTGCCATGCGGGTTGTGGAGTGAGTAGGTCAAAATTAAAGTCACCTAACATTAGAATGTCTGTATGTCGTTGACACAATTTGTCCATCATCTTTAGAAAGTGGTCATGCCATTCGTATGTGCTCCTGGGATTTCTATATAAAATACCGATAAGTAAAGGTGGAGTTGTTGCAGAAGGCTTTAGCTCCACCCAGATACATTCAACTTCTTTGGTTTCTAAGTCATAACGTCTGTTGGTTATTTGTTGAATATCTCGGTGGATGTAAAGCGCAACTCCAGTTTCTCCATGGCATGAGGGATCTCGCCTGATTACAGAATAGTCTGGGATTGCTATAGCTTCATCTGTAATATGAGGTGCTAGTCGTGTCTCGGTCACACCGTACAAATGGTAATAATTTTGTTTGTGTAGGAACACGCACAGGTCTGATACTTTGTTTTGGAGATGATAGACATTAACATGACCAACACGCAGATCCTGTTTTTTTCGAGTGAATGTGGTCATTGGTGATTTCAACACTGCGTCTGCACGCTGAAGTGAAATATATGAAGAGAGGGTAGGAAAAAAAAAATTGGTCTACCCCTAATACAAAGTGTGAACAATGATATTATACACTGATGAAAACAAAATGTAACAATGCAGAGTCTGTTTTTTTTCTTGACAGTTCAGCCAAGACTGACTACAGGTATACACACTGTCAGTCTTCAGAGAAAAACAAAACAAAATCAGAACAAAAAGATAAGTAAGTAAACTAAAATAAAATAAAGGCTGCCTGAGGATATACTGAGCGTCTCTCGCAGTGCAATACTTGTCTCCACCTAACACTGGGCACAGGCAGACACAGCTGTAGAAAATTAGGTGGTATTAACACCACCCAAAACAAGTCAGTTTCAACCGTCGGTTGAACTGACCAAGTCAATTAAATAATTATGTCTGTAAGTCTCAGTGTTAATCTCATTCAAAGTTATAGCACAACACAGTATCAATGTAAATAAGTTGTCCCCAGGTAATATGCGACACCAACAAGGTGGAGATGGCAGCAGGTCACAACACAGCAGAAGCAAATAAATATTAAGAACGTGGAGAAGAGGTATAGAAAGATATGTAAAAGTAAGAAAGTAAACTAAGTAGCTAAATAGCTAAATAAATAAGTGAATAAATGAATAAACAAATAGGTAGAGAAATGAAAATAATAAAAGAAGATTAATTCATAAAAGGTTTTAGCACCTGCACCAATGCACTGATGATAGATGCAGGATCTACACAATTCTGTTGGGAAGTTATTGCTGTAGCACTTGATCCCAGCATTTGTTGAACTGCAGGTGATTTGGGGTGTCTTGTAGTCATGCAGGGGAATTCAGCATGATACTGTGTGTTGTTCTGCTCCGCACTGACACCAGCGGGGACTGCAGGTGGGTGTTGTAGATGGCTGGAGCTGGGGACTGCAGGTGGGTGTTGTGGGTGGCTGGATATTAGAGATGGGTGCTGTAGACGGCTGGGGACTGCACATGGGAGTTGTAGATGGCTGTAAACTGGAGACAGGTGCTGGAGATTTTTGGAGTTTGGAGATGGATGTTGTAGGTGATTGTAGACTGGAGATTGGTGTTGTCGATGGTTGGAGACTGCAGGTGGGTATTGTAGATTGTTAGAGATTGGAGATGGGTGTTGGTAATGCAGGGGTTTGGGGGCTGTTGGGGGGGTTGAGATAAGAGGTGGGCGTATTGGAGAATTGGGGCCATAACAGGGGTTTTGAACATCATAGGAACGGATGTTTAGTGCAAGAGATTTAGATCCTTTAGCACTTGGGTGAACTGAATCACGGTACATATCTTTTCTTGGTGCACCTGATTTGGTTAGGAAGGAAGGGGTGTTGTTGATGAACAGTATTCCTTCTTGTTCACAGGAGCGCCGAAGTGAGGCTGTGGACCGTGATGCAGCTTCTTTCAAGGGGTGTTGGCCAAAGGGAGGGACAATGGAAGAAGCTGCAAGTGTAGCACTGGGGAAAGATTTTCTCAGGAGACGAAGTAATCTTCCCCATTGCTCTCCTGATACAGGTCCATCATGGCAGCTGTTGATGCCGACGTGGAAGGTGACGTGTGTTATGTCGTGGGATGGTGGGCGAGAGGACAGCCACTGGCTAAGGTGATGGACTGTCAGGCCAGATACCGAGAGGTTCCTGACAATGTTACCACCTGTTGACATCTTCCTTTCATCCACTCTCTCCAAGACTGAGTCACCCAACAGTAGAGTATTACAGTTAGGGGGAATGGTTTTCTGCCTGAGACTAGTGAGAGGGGATGGGGGGTCAGCCATTGTTTTCTTGTTGACAGTGGATGATGATGGCTGAGAGGGACTGGGGACAGTGGCGTGAGGTTGTTCAGAACTGTCAGTGTCAGAGAGGACATCAAACTTGTTGGCTGTACTTATGTTATACATGTCCTTTGTGGTGGTAGACTCACATGTAGTGGTGGGTTGGGGTTTTGTTTGATTAGTGGGTTTGTCTGTTTGTTGTACTGATGTCTCTGTCTGTTGTAGGTGTTGGCAAGTGTTGATTGTTTGAAGTTGTTTCTTGATGTCACAAGTAAAGTTTTGCTGACTGTCCTTGATGGATTTCAGTTTGTTGGTGTGATCGTCAAGTTTGGCAAGTATACTCTGGTGGCTAGAGTTATTGTCTTGTATTTGACTCATAAGTTCTTCTTTCACTACTTTCACTGTGTTTTTCAGCCTTACTTCTGAGTCACTTACACACTGAGTGTTGTTTTCAGTCTGTTTGGCTATGCTGGACAGTTGGTTTGTGAGTGTCTGAATTTGTGTTTGCATTGTGGCGATGGCGAGTGTGGCAGTGTTCAATTGTTCCTGAAGATGTTTGATTGTTTCTGTACAAGCATTGTGTGTACATGCTTTGGAGGTGGCGTTGTTTACTGCTGGGTCACATGTAGTGGTTGACGGGACATTGTCGTCGGCTATACATGTAGGGGAACAATGGGACTGGACTGGTTCTGTGGTGGTCTCTAAGGAAGGTGGGAGAGTAGGGGGAAGGGTGGTGGTGGCTGTCTCAAGCTGAGTGTCACTGGAGGGAGGGAGAGCATGGGGAAGAGTAGTACTGGCCGATTCAGTCTGACTCTCAGTGGAAGGTGAAGGTGGGCAGTGACGAGTGGCGACGACACACTGGTTCTCAGTTGATGGTGGGGGAGTGGGGAGGGAAGGTGGGCGGAGTGTGTCGGCTTCAGGCTGGGTGACAGTAGGTGAGGAAGGGGAAGGTTTGGATGGGGCAGGGGGGACCGTTGCGTCACATTTGTTGGCACTGGGATTGGTGGTGGTGTGGATGGAGGGAGAAAGGATGGCGGGTGCCTCCTGAAGATCAATTGCAGATGTAAGGGGGGTTGAGGAGGGGGTGGGTAGCTGATTCGGACTGTCAGTGATGGCTGGAGATGTTGGGGGTAGATGGGACATGGTGGACAGCTCGTTGATGTTAGCTGAAATCTTCTCTGCTAACACAGCACTATCACACGCTGCAAGGTTGTCCACAATGCACTGTAGTTTGTCGAATTCAATGTCCACCCATTCACGGCACAAATTTCCTTGTAAAAGTATTTTTCCTGTTGTGTAGTAGATGTGCAGAGTTAGTATTTTATAACTGTCACCTTGGTATAATTGTATGTATGTATGCCAGAGTTCCTGAGGTATGTTTGTAAGAATAGTTTTGGGAATGTTGTTTATATTTGATTTGTTGTTTTTTGTGGTTTCTTTAATAGTGAAAGTTGTGTTTAGGGGTCTGTAGGCTCCACAGTATCGTTCTAATACAACGTATCTCCAAAGTGGCAACTTGGTAAAAGGAGAATTAAACGTGACCTGGTATGGGTCTTTTGTGTACTGTATTTCATTGTGGAAACTATTCTGTGCGCTCATAGAGCGTGTATATGGCCGCATTGTCAGACATTGAGAAAAATAAATTGGAAAAGAAAATAAAAAAAGATGAAATATAAAGTCTGCTGTGTAGTGTGCCATCCTAGGCACACCGCGCTGGGTGTACGTCCATTGTTTAAAAATACATGACTCACGCTGGTCACACACACTCAGCCCGCTACAACAATTAGCGGGACAGCATTAATCCCCACCACACGCCACAGCGTACAGCAGGGCCCACCAGGCAGCGGTTGAACTTAAAATTAACTGACCATCACTGTTGACGGGAAAAAAAAAAAAAAAAAAAAAAAAAAAAAGTCTTCACAAGAACAGATCCCACCTCAGATCACGAAGCAGTCCACACATCTGTTAGCACAACACACAGGTAAAACACCAACACTAATCACAGCTGCATGTAGCACTTCAACACGTCACAGTTAACCTTTCTTTAGCGACACAAAATACGGACGTGTATCACATTCCGCCATCTTGAAAGAGAGAGAGAGAGAGAGCCAGCCAGCCAGCCAGCCAGACAGACAGAGAGACAGACAGACAGACAGACAGGAAAGAGAGAGACAAAGAGCCAGCCAGACAGACAGACAGAAAGAGAGAGAGACAGAGAGAAACAGAGACAGAGAAAGAGAGAGACACAAAGAGAGAGACAAAGACAGAGAAAGAGAGAGACAGGGAGACAGAGACAGAGAGAGAGAGAGAGACAGAGAAAGAGAAAGAAAGAAAGACAGAGAGACAGACAGAGAGACAGAGACAGACAGCCAGAGAGACAGACAGATAGACAGACAGAGACAGAGACAGAGAGAAAAGAGAGAGAGACAGACAGACAGAGAGATAGAGATAGGGAGAGAGTGAGAGAGAAAGAGAGAGACAGAGAGAGAGAGAAAGAAAGAGAGAGAGAGAGGGAGAGGGAGAGAAAAAGACACACACACACACACACACACACACACAGAGAATGATAGAAAGAGTGAGAGAGAGAAAGAAAGAAAGAGAGAGACACACACAGAGAGAAAGAGAGAGACAGAAAGAAAGAGAGAGAGACAGAAAGAAAGAGAGAGAGAGAAAGAGAAAGAGAGAGATACAGAGACATACAGACAGACAGACACACACACACACACACACACACACACACACACACACACACACACAGAGAAAGAGAAATAGAATGATAGAAAGAGAGAGAGAGAGAGAGAGAGAGAGAGAGAAAGAGAGAGAGAGAGAGAGAGAGAGACAGAGACAGAGACAGACGGACAGACGGACAGAGAGAGAGAGAGAGAGAGAGACAGACAGACAGACAGACATACAGGCAGGGAGACAGAGACAGACAGACAGAGACAGAGACAGACAGACAGACAGACAGAGAAAACCCTGTGGCCCACTAGAGGATCAAACCTAAGACCTTTGTATTAGTAACATGGAGCTCTAACAGGGCCAATGTGTATTCGTCACTGTATCCGGTGTTTTTAGGTCCTTTGTTTTACTTTTTTAGTACGTGGATGTGACAAAACACAATAAAATGTTTCAATGTAATTGTTGATGTTTCGTTATATACACAGACACACAGACACAGACACACAGACACAGACACACAGACACACAGACACACACAGACACAGACACACACACACACACAGACACACACACACACACACACACACACACACACACACACACACACAGACTTCCCCTAAAGACAAGACATTCAACTGATGCAATATGGTTTGTTTATTTCCTTATTTAATTTCCAATATTTCGGCCCTAGCCCTCCTCAGAATAAAACAACAATAGTATGGCATGACCACATTTTACGGTGTAGAATGCATTTGTCTCCCTTGTTTTTTGTTTGTTTTTTTAATAACCAGGATTCATTCCCGACATTTTTTTCCAGCTCATCGACATGTCAGGGAAGTCTTCTACTGTTTTTGTTCCCCACTAAGTGTTGTGCATTTTTCTTTGTTGTTTTATGAATATGTTTGACAAAGACAGCTGGCCAACAATTTCCGCCTGTCTGGTTTTGTTATATCAAATACGTGGTCTGATTCTGTTTTTGTGTGTTTCTGGTTCCTTTAGAAAGGACAAGTTAACCCTTTGACTCCCGCACCCTATTCACCAACTGCAAAAAAATTAACCCTTTGACTCCCGCACCCTATTCACCAACTGCAAAAAAATTAACCCTTTGACTCCCGCACCCTATTCACCAACTGCAAAAACTTAACCCTTTGATTCCCTCACCTTATCCGCGAGCTTCCTAGAGGAAATTGGTGTACAGGGTGAGGGAGTTAATCATTTGCTTTGCTAGCATGGTTGGTAATGTAGGACGCTGGGGGACGGGAGTGCGGGAGTGAAAAGGTTAAGCAGAAGAACCGATGGTTGAAAAGGATTGCCTAAATGATTGTCTTCGAAGGTTTAGGTGTTTGCGTGTGAATCTTATACCCAAATGTTGTGTGGAGATTGTGGATGGGGTGAGTTCTGGCGAGATTTTGGCCTGTATGTTTCAATGTGTTTGTGAATGTTTCTCATCATCATCATTGCCCTGCCACATAGCGTTGGCGATCATGGCCCTCCATATGTATCTAACCCTCGTTGCCGCAAGCACATCTTCGACCCTCTCTGTCCTCAGCCACCCTGCAGTTCCGTCCAATACTTTCTCCCTGGGTCTACCTGGTGCTCTATTTCCTTCCAGGTTTCCTGTTGTGACCACTTGCTCTATGATACCATGCAACAAAAACAGGCAATAGGACTGTAACAATGTTGCACACGCTGGGAATATTTTGTGTTTCCATAACCCGCTGAACGCTATGTCTTACAAGACCTTTAAGCAGGCTAGTTGGTAGGACCATGGACTCAGGATCTGATATCTTGAGTTCAATCCCATCCCCACAACATTAAGATCTGACCTGTTCGCTGCCCATCTTAATGTTTCCATCATTCTGATGGTGTCAGATTAGTGTTCGATAGGTCCCTTCCCTCCTTTCTCCATTTCAAGACCTTGCCAGCACATAGGGTATTGTTCAGGCTCAGGAAACCTGTCAGATAATTGCTTGCAAATTTGGGTGGAGCGCCTATGCATTTGTCCGAGCGTGGTGAATCCCTCTTGTAATAACTCCAATAACTCCAATAACAAGACCTTTAGCGTGCATCAAGCGTATTTCATTCTGACAATTTCAGGTGTGCGCGCATGCTGACCTGGGAAATCGACAAAAATCTGTATCTTTTATGGAGTGCGGGCTGGTTGGTTCTGTTGACAGAGCCACGATCGCAATATCCGATGTCTCTAGTTCAATCCCAGCGGGCAGAAGATTGTCTGATGGGACATTGTTGGTATGGCAAAGCTGTCTTGTCTAATGAGAGACTGTTGGTATGGTAAAACTCTTGTCTAATGGGACATTGTTGGTATGGCAAAGCTGTCTTGTCTAACGAGAGACTGTTGGTATGGTAAAACTGTCTTGTCTAATGGGACATTGTTGGTATGGCAAAGCTGTCTTGTCTAATGAGAGACTGTTGGTATGGTAAAACTCTTGTCTAATGGGACATTGTTGGTATGGCAAAGCTGTCTTGTCTAACGAGAGACTGTTGGTATGGTAAAACTGTCTTGTCTAATGGGACATTGTTGGTATGGCAAAGCTGTCTTGTCTAACGAGAGACTGTTGGTATGGCAAAACTGTCTTGTCTAATGGGAGATTACTGGTATGGCAAAGCTGTCTTGTCTAATGAGAAACTGTTGGTATGGCAAAGCTGTCTTGTCTAATGAGAGACTGTTGGTATGGCAAAACTGTCTTGTCTAATGGGACTTTGTTGGTATGGCAAAGCTGTCTTGTCTAATGAGAGACTGTTGGCATGGCAAAACTGTCTTGTCTAATGGGACATTGTTGGTATGGCAAAACTGTCTTGTCTAATGAGAGACTTTGGTATGGTAAAACTGTCTTGTCTGATGGGAGATTACTGGTATGGCAAAGCTGTCTTGTCTAATGATAAACTGTTGGTATGGTAAAACTGTCTTGTCTAATGAGAGACTGTTGGTATGGTAAAACTGTCTTGTCTAATGGGACATTGTTGGTATGGCAAAGCTGTCTTGTCTAATGAGAGACTGTTGGTATGGTAAAACTGTCTTGTCTAATGAGAGACTGTTGGTATGGTAAAACTGTCTTGTCTAATGAGAGACTGTTGGTATGGCAAAACTGTCTTGTCTAATGAGAGACTGTTGGTATGGCAAAACTGTCTTGTCTAATGGGACATTGTTGGTATGGCAAAGCTGTCTTGTCTAACGAGAGACTGTTGGTATGGTAAAACTGTCTTGTCTGATGGGACATTGTTGGTATGGCAAAGCTGTCTTGTCTAACGAGAGACTGTTGGTATGGTAAAACTGTCTTGTCTAATGGGACATTGTTGGTATGGCAAAGCTGTCTTGTCTAATGAGAGACTGTTGGTATGGTAAAACTCTTGTCTAATGGGACATTGTTGGTATGGCAAAGCTGTCTTGTCTAACGAGAGACTGTTGGTATGGTAAAACTGTCTTGTCTAATGGGACATTGTTGGTATGGCAAAGCTGCTTGTCTAACGAGAGACTGTTGGTATGGCAAAACTGTCTTGTCTAATGGGAGATTACTGGTATGGCAAAGCTGTCTTGTCTAATGAGAAACTGTTGGTATGGCAAAGCTGTCTTGTCTAATGAGAGACTGTTGGTATGGCAAAACTGTCTTGTCTAATGGGACTTTGTTGGTATGGCAAAGCTGTCTTGTCTAATGAGAGACTGTTGGCATGGCAAAACTGTCTTGTCTAATGGGACATTGTTGGTATGGCAAAACTGTCTTGTCTAATGAGAGACTTTGGTATGGTAAAACTGTCTTGTCTGATGGGAGATTACTGGTATGGCAAAGCTGTCTTGTCTAATGAGAAACTGTTGGTATGGTAAAACTGTCTTGTCTAATGAGAGACTGTTGGTATGGTAAAACTGTCTTGTCTAATGGGACATTGTTGGTATGGCAAAGCTGTCTTGTCTAATGAGAGACTGTTGGTATGGTAAAACTGTCTTGTCTAATGAGAGACTGTTGGTATGGTAAAACTGTCTTGTCTAATGAGAGACTGTTGGTATGGCAAAACTGTCTTGTCTAATGAGAGACTGTTGGTATGGCAAAACTGTCTTGTCTAATGGGACATTGTTGGTATGGCAAAGCTGTCTTGTCTAACGAGAGACTGTTGGTATGGTAAAACTGTCTTGTCTGATGGGACATTGTTGGTATGGCAAAGCTGTCTTGTCTAACGAGAGACTGTTGGTATGGTAAAACTGTCTTGTCTAATGGGACATTGTTGGTATGGCAAAGCTGTCTTGCCTAATGAGAGACTGTTGGTATGGCAAAACTGTCTTGTCTAATGGGAGATTACTGGTATGGCTTAACTGTCTTGTCTAATGAAAGATTGTTGGTATGGCAAAACTGTCTTGTCTAATGGAAGATTGTTGGTATGGCTAAACTATCTTATCTAATGGAAGATTGCTGGTATGGCTAAACTGTCTTGTCTAATGGAAGATTGTTGGTATGGCTAAACTGTCTTGTCTAATGGAAGATTGCTGGTATGGCTAAACTGTCTTGTCTAATGGAAGATTGTTGGTATTGCTTAACTGTCTTATCTAATGGAAGATTTTTTGGTATGGCTTAACTGTCCTGTCTAATGGGAGATTGTTGGTATGGCTAAACTGTCTTGTTTCTTTCAAATTAACTTTTTTTTTTCATTCATTCTTTTGTAAACTGGCCAGAGTAACTCACACTGATAGGCAACATTTGTTAATGTCAACATTCTCTCTCTCTCTCTCTCTCTCCTCTCTCTCTCTCTCTCTCTCTCTCTCTCTCTCTCTCTCTCTCTGTCATTCTCAATCGGTCTGTCTGTGTCTCTCTGTCTGCCTGGCTGCCTGTCTGTTTTTCTTTCTTTGTGTGTCGGTTTGTCTGTTTGTCTATCTGTCTGTCTGTTTGTCGGTCTGTCTGTCTCTGTCTTTATCTCCGTCTTTGTCTGTCTGTCAGTCTGTCTAATGTCTTTTCTCTCTTTCTCTATAATGGTCTGTCTGTTTGTCTATCGATCTGTCTGTCTGTTTGTCTATCGATCTGTCTGTCTGTTTGTCTATCGGTCTGTCTCTGTCTGTTTGTCTATCGATCTGTCTGTCTGTCTCTCCGTCTGCTTGTCGGTCTGTCTCTGCTTGTCTGTCCGTCTCTTTCTCTGTCCATCTGTCTGTCTGTCTCTGTCTCTGTCTCTCTCTGTCTCTGTGTGTCTCTCTGTCTCTGTCTGTCTCTCTCTCTTTTACTTGACTACCTTATTACCTCGCCAGGTAGAGTTTTCTTCTCTCTTTCTCTCTTATCTCCCCCTAAAATTATCTGATTTAAATTATATATTGAGATGCGCGGTGCAGTTGCCTCCCATGTTCCCGCTGAGTTTGGGTGGAGTTGATCTCTTAATATAGGCCAGTTATCACCCCACCCCCTTGATGTGTGTCACTCTTCTTGTGCACAAATGGGAAATCCTGACTTTTGTTGGGATAAAAACTGTTAAATATACGTCAGCCTTCCCACCCCTTCTAAAACAAAAACCAACAAACATACATATAAACAAACAAACAAACAAACAAAAACATCAAGCAAACTAAAACAAATAAAACAATAACAACAATATCAACAAAAACTAAACAATAAACAAACCAAACCAAAAACAAACAACCCCCCAAACAACAACAACAACAACAACAACAGTCGTAGCAACAACAACGACGACAAAACATAATCTTGTCAATTCAAGGGATTTAATCAGGAGACAGTTTGGTGTAGTTACTTTCCTTGTAGTCACGTATGTCGGGCATGCTGGAAGTAAAGGTTGTCCCATACCTTGAGGTCGTAAAACAATTAGGTGGTAGAGACTCCAATATTTCTTGGGATCAACGTTATTAAGACGGTACGTATCTCCTCCTCCTTACTGTTTTATCTTTCCCAACCCTGTTCATATCAGATACCCATTCACAACCTGGTGGACTGTATGTAATAATGATTAAGAAATTTGCTCAAGGTCATTGAAATGTACATGGGTGTGTCCTTAATATTGTGATCATATGATTGGAAATTCAGCTTCCGTTCTCAGGCTGGTGGATTGTGCGTAACAAGATTCTAGAGATTTTCTTGAGGTTATCGAAATTTGTATGGATGTACCCTTGATATAGTGATCATGTGTTTGAAAAATCATGTTTTAAAGATTCCTTCATACATACATCATCAAGAAATATGCACTTTAACATTTTTGAATTTTGGGTTACAACGAGATAGAAAAAAAGAGGTGGATTAGGAGAGGGATGGTGAGAGAGAAAAAGATATATATATGTGTATATATATATATATATATTGTGTATATATATATATATATATATATATATATATATATATATATATATATATATATAGAGAGAGAGAGAGAGAGAGAGAGAGAGAGAGAGAGAGAGAGAGAGAGAGAGAGAGAAAGTCGATGCTCACTCCATCAGCTGAAGTTTTGTCGTTAGTTCATTGCGCTAACCACTACACCATGGCGACTTTTGTCCGATACCAAATCTTTTGTTTGACCTAGTTATGAACAAGTTTTTATTTGATCAAACAACATGGACACATGACTGTTAATGTAGATGACGCTGAAGTATTGTAAAAGTGAAATCACTCATTCTACAGAGAGAATGAACGAAGACACGAAGAATTCAATAAAGAATGATTGGTACAGAACGATCACTGTCGTTAGTGAGAGGCTTGGTAAGCAGTGTTCTCAGTTAGTTGGATCACTAGTGAACACTGTCAAAATGACCCAGAAACAATGCAGGTTCTCCTTTGGTTGGTAGCCTTATGGCAGCTTGATCTTGACATTTCTGGCTCCTATGGAATTCATGGCACTGGTAGCGCAACGGACTACCGATTGGAAGGTTGTGGGTTCGAATCCCCACCAGTCCCTTCAAAAATCATTATGGGAATTTTTTGGCTCTAAGCGGCTCTTACCCAGAGTTAAACGTGCTATGGGCTCATTGGGAAGTCTGGGACCACGCAGTCGAGTCTCATCCACTTCATGGATGCGTTATTGAGTGTGTTGCTCAAATCTTCTGACAGCACTGCAGGTGTTTGTATCTCTTGGGCCTGGTCGACACTAGGATATAGTATAATAGTAAGCGTAGGGTACAGCCCTGTCACACAGTCACAATCCTAGATGCAAACTCCATAGCATGATGATGATCATCATCCTATTCGAGAACATCATCATCGCATTGTAAAAACTGCCAGCTTCTGCGGCCATTTAGGTGGCGTAGAAAATGGGGCGAAAAGAAAGGTGAGCACAAAAGTAACTCCCTGAATGCGATGATCCTAAAAAACAAAAAAAAACAAAAAAACGAAAACAAACAAAACAAAACAAAACAAAAACAAAAAACAACCAACCAACCAAACAAAAAACAAAACAAACAAAAATATTAATGGGACTGGAACCTCGACAGAATAACGTTGGGTTGACAGTATGTTGAAGAGCTGGAATCGAATAGTATGAGATCAATGCCACCAAGGTAGCATAGAAACGGTAAGGCTGAAAATAGAAAGTGGGATATTATTTGTACAATGAAGAAGTATAAGATAAATTTTGATGCCTCTCCCTCTCACCTTTCTATCGCATTTTCCTATCTTTATGTAATTCACAACACAGTAATAAATCCACGAAATCATCTCTTGAATATGACAAAACACACAGCTGGGCAGCTGAAACCAATATCCACATTTGTACCACTTTTTGCCCATATCTCCTCAGAAAGGGTTGGGTTTTTTTTTGGTAGGTTGTA
>JAPXFY010000019.1:60830524-60833024 GCA_030674185.1 Monoplex corrugatus
TTCAATGCCTTTATGATTCCATATCTTCATCCAGCCTATATCTTATCTTATCTTATCTTATCTTATCTTATCTTACCTTATCTTATCTTATCTTATCTTATCTGTTTATTTCTTTAATTATTTATGGCTCTAGTAGTCGGCTAGGTAACAAGCAATATGAACTTGAAATTTATTTATTTATTTGTTTATTTATTATTTATTTATATATTCATATATTTGTTTATTTATCATTCATTCATTCATTCATTCATTCATTCATTCATTCATTTGTCAATTAACTTTTAATGCATATTTTTTTTCGTCTAAAAGCACATATGTGAAAAGACGTTAGAAGAGATAACAAACGAACACGCCCTGTACAATCCCTATTCTCATGCCAGATATCGCCACGCTTTACGCAGTCTGCCTCTCGTGGGGATGCTGGGGGCTCTTTCAGTATAAATAGTATCCCCCACCTTATGAAATTCTGTGCTAGAAATTTCCTGTTTTATTTTTGTCACTGTCTTTGTTTCTGCCTTGTTCCTTTGCTCTCTGTCATTTCTTCCTGTCATTTTCTGCCTTGCTGGTCCATTCACCTGTATGTGTTCGATAATGTATTACGTATTTTTTCTTAGGATTAATGATTAGGTACATGTATTAAGTGCATTTTTGGCTTTTAGGGAGGTGAGATATGCGAAAGCAGTTTTAGGTAATTTATGCCCCTTTTTTATACATGTTTTGGTGTCCTTAAGTATGGTTAAATTTGTATTCAGGTGTGTTTTTTAAATCCCTTGTGCGATAAATTGGACGGAGTGCGTCAACGCCGGGGGCATGTCCTTAGATTATGTGCGCGAGTGCATTGCACATGAACGTAATTTTCTTTTCTTTTTCCTGTTGAGGTTTTGTGCGTTTTTGAAGCAGGTTATAGCCCTGATATGGCTCTACGCAGTCGGCTGGGCTTTAAGCAACAATAACAACAATTACGAAGTCTGTCGCGGCAAGGTTCAGGACACGTGACAATCGTCAGTTAATAACATGTCGGGTGTTGGGCGCTTTCAGCACAACCGGCAGATACATGGAACCAGAAAATACACGAAAAAAGAATAAGAACGCATATTTAGTACAACAAGACAAGATAAAAATTAGGAGAAAAAAGACGCCTGTCTTGTCTGCTTGTATTAAATACGCGTTCTTATTCTTTTTTCGTGTTTTTTTCTTTTCTTTTTTCTGGTTCCTGTGTGATTGAACGCCAGCAGTCACGCGTATTTAAAACAACAAGACAAGAAAAAAAAATTCCAAATTTTTGTATCTGGTGTTTATTTGTTTGTGATCTTACGCTTGACAAAAGACCTGTTGGCCAAAAACTTGCGCTGTCTCGCCTTGTATTAAATACGCGTTCTGATTCTATTTTTGTGGTTTTTTTTTTCCCTGGTTCCTGTTTGCTTGAACGCGGCAGTCACACTTGTTTTGGATTTCGAGATACATGGAAACCAATCCCAGTTGGCCCACTGCATGTTCAGAAATATACACAAACAAACAAACAAACAAACAAACAAACTTGGAGCAATAACCCCAGTTTTACTCCGGGACCTGGTTATGAATTATGATTATGGCATGAGAGGGGGGAGGGGGAGGATAGAGAACAGGAGGAACAAGAATAAAAACAAATAATAATCTACGAGGATATCAGCAAACACATTTCTTTTCCTATATCCAGATCTCGTCTATCGAGGGTCTTCGCTGACGCAAGGGGGAGGGAGAGAGAGGGAAAGAGAGAGAGAGAGAAAGAGAGAGAGGGAGGGAGGGAGGAGAGAGAGAAGGAAAGAGAGAGAGAGAGGCAGAGAGACAGACGGACGGACAGACGGACGAACAGATTGACAGACAGACAGGCAGACAGACAGAGCTAGAGAAAGTGAGCGAGCGAGAGAGAGAGGGGGGGGGCAGAGAGAGAGAGAGGGGGAAAGAAAGAGAGAGAGAAAGAGAGGAAAGAGAGACAGAGGGACGGACAGCAGACGGAACAAACAGACAAAAGAGAGAGAGAGCAGAGAGAGCAAAGAGAGAGAAAAGAGAGAGAGAAAGAGAGAGAGAGAGAGAGAGAGAGAGAGAGAGAGATGATGACGACTATGATAGACATACTTTTCAAAGGTAGAATTTATTAGTTAAAAGCCTTTTTTTCCCAAAAACCTGCGTTAATTTTATGCATGTCATTGTTATTTTTTTTAAAAGCCCAGCTGACTGCGTAGAGCCATATCATAGCTATAATCGTTTCAATACATGCACAATACTTCAACAGGAAAAAATGTAAAGAAAATTAATTACACTGTCAATGCATTCGAGCACATAATCTAAGGAGATGCCCCTGGCGTTGACCCCTCAGTCCAATTTATCACACAGAGGATTTAAAAAACATACCTGACTACAAATTTAAACATAACTAGGGACACAAAAATATATGTGAAAAAGGCCTAAATTACCTAAAATTGCTTCCACATATACGTGTCTCACCTCCCTAGAGCCAAAC
>JAPXFY010000019.1:60838024-60843024 GCA_030674185.1 Monoplex corrugatus
TTTCATGTTTTAAGAACATGTAAAATGTCAGGTTGTAACAGATCTAAGCTTTTCTTGTTTGTTTCTTTGCTTGTCTGTTTACAGGAAGAACGAGATAAAGGTTTCAGAACGGCTGATCACTCTTCTTCCGAAACACTACATCATTCTTTTCGGTTAAGGCGGATGCCAACGTTTGCAACGATCTCCGTCATCAAGTACAGAACATAAACAACATCAATGTTGATGATAATATCACTCTTTCCCTGTTACAATAGATCACATTCAGTGCAGCAGCAGCAGTAGCAGTAGCAGTAGCAGTAGCAGTAGCAGAAGAAGTAGTAGAAGAAGAAGAAGAAGAAGAAGTAGTAGTAGTAGTAGTAGTAGTAGTAGTAGTAGTTTCAGTTTCAGTTTCTCAAGATGACGTCTCCGCGCTCGGAACGAATTCCATATGCACTAACTTCACAGGTGCCATGTGTATGGGGATCATGGCACAAGCCTTAAGCCTGCACATAAACCCATGAGCTGACCAGGTCCTGAGGCCCTACCTAGACTCTGTTTTACCTAGTCTATATTTTATACTGGTCAAGAAGATTAGATTAAACAATCAATGACGCATCCGTGAAGTGGAGGAGACTCGACTGTGTGGTCGGTTTTCCCAATGAACCCATAGCACCCCCAGCTGTTGGTAGGAGCTGGTTAGAGCCGAAAAATGCCACAATGATTTTCGAAGGGACTGATGGGGATTCGAATCACAACCTTCCAGTCAGTAATAATAATAATAATAATAATAATGTTTATTTGTATAGCGCATATTCCATATAAAAACATGCTCACCAGCGCTTTACATTTCGCAAGAAAGGCAAAAGGTGATAAAAAATGTTCACAATTACATACACAATAAGATAACAACAAACATTAAAGCTATACAAGTAAGAAGACACATAAGAAACCACAGAATATTAAAATTTAAACACTGACTTATGTAATGAAGAAAGATTAACAGATTTTTCATATGAATAAAGAGGCATACTGTGTTTATATATTGCTGCGTGTGTGTGCTTGCGTACGTGTGTGTGTACATGTGTGTGTGCGTGCGTGTGCGTTGCTGTGCGCGTGTGTTTGTAAGAATGTGTGTGTGTGTGTGTGTGTGTGTGTGTGTGTGTGTGTGTGTGTGTGTGTGTGTGTGTGTGTGTGTGTTGTGAGAGAGAGAGAGAGAGTGTGTGTGTGTGTGTGTGTCCGTTGCGTTAACCACTACACCACAGCGACTGGTGAATGGTCATTGTATATCATGACTACACACCGGGCCTTCTAGTCCCCTGCAGGCTGCCAGCTCTTTGCGACATCCAAGACAACGCGAGCAGAAGACAACAACAAAAACAACAACAACAGAAGACAACAAAAACAACAACAACAACACCAACAACGACGACACCAACGACAACACCAACAACGACGACACCAACGACAACAATAACAACAACGACACCACCACCTCCACCAACAACAACGACAACAACAACAACGACAACAACAACAACAACTACAGCAACAACAACAACAACATCGAAGACACCGACAACGACAACGACAACGACAACAACAACAGCTACAACGACAACAGCAACAACGACAACCTTAACAACAACGACAACCTTAACAACGACAACAACAACAACAACGACACCACCAACAACAACAACAACGACGACAACAACAACAACGACAACAGCAACAACAACTACAGCAACAACAACAACAACAACGAAGACACCGACAACGACAACAACAACAAAACAACAACAACAACAACAACAACTACAGCTAAACGACAACAACAACGACAACGACAACGACAACACCACCACCAACAACAAGAACAACGATAACAACAACAAATACAACGACACCAACGACACCAACACCAACAACAACAACACCACCACCACCACCAATAACAACAAACAAAACCCTTTGTTGATTGCGAAAAGTGTGGATCGTTTTCCTGGTAAGTTGATGAAAAACAACCTCTGTGTTGAAACCGGTTACGGAATCTGGTCCGACGTAAATCAGTTAAGTAGACAACGCCGCACCAGACAGAGAGGAAAAGAAGAAAGCGAGAGGGTATATAGTTAGTTGCCAACCCACTTAGCGGAAAGAATAGTGCCTTCACCGTCTGTGTAGCCACTACACAGTTGGCGTAATGAACACAAATCTGCAGGAATCCTTGTCTGGTCCAGTCTCGCCATCGCCATAGATAGAAATATTACCGTAGATCCGTTATTTATCTGTGAAATTTTTTTCACAATACTGATGCTGATGATGACGATGATGGTGGATGATTAATCATGGTGCAATGGAATTCCATTCTGAACTGAGAATGCGTGACAGGGCTGTAATCTACGCTTGATTTCGTGACATATCCTTGGCGTCAACCAGGCCCGAGAGATACATACACTTGCTGTGTTGATCAGGAGTTATTGGAGTTATTTCAAGAGGGATTCACCGCGCTCGGACAGCTCCATATGCGCTCCACCCAAATCCCCCAGCAATTATCGGACAGATTTTCTGAGCTTGCAGAAAACCCTATGCGCTGGCAGGAAATGTATGTTACATCCTAAATGAGGCATCCGTAAAGTGGATGAAACTTGACTGTGTGGTCCTGATCTTCCCGAGGAGGCCGTAGCACTCTCTCTCTCAACTTTGGATAGGGGCCAGTAGGTGCCGAAAAATCACACAACAATTTTGATAGGAGTAATGGGATTCGAACTCACGACCTTCCAGTTCTTGGTCCGTGGCACCAACCACTACACCTCGGCGAATGACTGGCTGGCTAACGGGGCCACGATGGTGGTGATAATCACAGTTCTATGGAGATGTGTTTTTTAAGAAAAATGTTGAGAAGATCATTCATAAAGAAGATTAGGAAATGACAGGCAACATTTATAGACCATTTTATGAGGAAAGGGGAATTAGAGCACCTGGTCACAACAGGAAAGCTGGAGGGAAAGAGAACACCAGGTAGACCAAGAGAGAAAATATTGGACGAACTTGCAGGGTGGCTGAGGACAGAGAAGGTGGAAGATGCACTAGCGGCAACAACGGATAGATTCATATGGAGAGCCATGACCGCCAACGTCATGCGGCAGAGCACATGATGATGATGATGATGATGATGATGATGATGATGATGATGATGGAACTCCATTATGGATTGAGCCTACGGACAAGCCTGTACTCTATGTTTACTTTCACGGTACATCCTGGCGTCAACCAGGTCCTGAAGACACCTGCGGTGTTGGTCAGTGTATTCAACCCTTTGACTTCCGCACACCATCCACCAAACTGCAGAAACTTAACCCTTTGACTCCCACCAGCTTAATTAAAAGGGTTAAGTTTTTGCCTTGCTAGTATGGTTGACAACGCAGGATGCTAGTAGACAGGGTGCGGGGGTCAAAGGGTTAAACTGAAGATATCAATTATCTCAAGTCTACGATTCCACCAACAAAGGTTATGGTTTTGCTTTGCTAGCATGATTGACAATGCAGGGTGCCGGTGGATAGGGTGAGGTAGTCAAAGGGTTAAGATTTTGCAGTTGGTGGACAGGGTGCGGAAATCAAAGGGTTAAATACACTGACCAACACCGCAGGTGTCTTCAGGGCCTGCTTTACTAGCATGGTTGATAATGCAGGGTGTTGGTGGACAGGGTGAATGAGCCAAAGGGTTAAACAAGACATTCAATGACGCATCCGTCTACTCTGTAGTCCCAATCTTTTTGAGGGGGCCATAGCTCACTCAGTTTGGGATAGGAACGGGTTGGGGACAACAACAACAACAAAAAAAGAAAAATGTAAGAAAAAAGCAAAAAAAGCACAGAATGATTTTGACAGAACGTGCTGGAATTCGAACCCACAGATCTCCAGTTGTTGGTCCGTTGTGCTGACCAGTTGACCCTGATGACTGGCTGGCTGGTTGTTGTTTGACAGACACACGGATTAACACTTTGACTCCCGCACCCTATACACCAACTGCAAAAACTAGACTCTTTGATTTCCTCACCCTCAGCCAGGCCCGAGAGATACAGACAGGGTGAGGGAGCCAAAGGGTTCAGCTTTTGCTATGCCAGCATGGTTGACAATGCAAGATGCTGGTGGAAAGGGTGCGGGAGTCAAAAGGTTAAAGGGTTAAAGATCTCAGGTTCGAGTTCTATCTCACTCCGCTACAGAGATCGACTGGCGTCGGGAGTTTGGGAGGTCCAGAGAGAGAGAGAGAGAGAGAGGGGGGGGGGGGATTGGTGCTCTAGGTCACATCCAGCAACCTCGTAGTGTTTCTTGTTATAACTCTGCTACAAAGAATAAATAATGTTTTGTTTGGTGCCCATCTCAATGCCGCCAACACTCTGGTGGTGTCAAATACCTCATAGATCCTGATCTTCAGTCCACGGCACTTTACAAAAAAAAAAACAACAAAAAAAACAAGAAAAAACAAGAACAACAACAACAACAGCAAAACACCAAACCAAACCAAACAAACAAACAAACAAACAAACGGGAACCAGAAAAAAAAAACCACGAGAAAAGAATCAGAACGCGCATTTAACACAACCCGACAAGACAAGACAAGACAAGACAAGACAAGACAAGACAAGACAAAGAAAGAAACAAATGCACACACAGCCAGCTGGCATAAAAAATACTTTTGAAAGACCCCAAAGCACTGTGACAGCATCAGCGTGGATTGCTGATTGTTTTGTCAGAATGATGTCTTTATGCCTTCAAATAGCATCGAGACATGTTAAACATTGATGCTTGGTACACAATGAGGAACCCAAACCAGAAACCCTTTCAAGGATAGCAAAGACAACACCAGCACTGTCCAGGCTGAACCCTGTATGGAAGGACAAGAACATCCACAGGAAACACAAGATAGACTCTTATGTACACTGGTTATATTCCATCTTCCTGTATACATGTGAGATTTGGACTCTCAGAGAGGATTTGGAAAGACGAATTCAAGCCATGGAA
>JAPXFY010000019.1:60860524-60865524 GCA_030674185.1 Monoplex corrugatus
AGGGAGAGAGAGAGAGAGAGGCAGAGAGAGAGAGACAGAGAGAGAGAGAGACAGAGAGAGAGAGTTCAGAACTCAAACCAAGTACAACGGCCTTGGATCACACAAAACAAACAATGGAAAGGGTGGGGGTGGGACCTGGGTGTTGTTCATTTCATGCGTATTTTACCATTTGGCACCATCCACGATCGGGAACAACTGCTGAAACGTGATAACACATTTACATCACTTACATAACACTGCATGATAACACATTTACATCACCTACATAATACTACAATGCCTGTCAATTAACATCAGAAAGAGAACTCCTGAATGTTACATAGAACCGATAATGCTATATGGTTGTGAGGCGTGGACAGTCAACACGCAAAGCCAGAACAAGATTGAAGCATCCGAAATGTGGTTTCTAAGAAGGATGTTGAGAGTTCCATGGACAGCTAGCAAAGAAAACAAACGAGACAGTCTTGATGGAGGCAGACACAAGAAGATCATTCATAAGGAAGATTAGGAAAAGATAACCAACATTTAAAGGACATTTTATGAGGAATGGGGAATTAGAGCACCTGGTCACAACAGGAAAGCTGGAGGGAAAGAAAACACCAGGTAGACCCAGGGAGAAAATATTGGACGGATTTGCAGGGTGGCTGAGGACAGAGAGGGTGGAAGATGTGCTTGCGACGACAAGAGATAGACACATATGGGGGGCCATGATCGCCAACACCGTGCCGCAGGGCACATGATGATGATGACATAATACTACATAATAATACATTTACATCACCTACATAATACTATATGATAATAAATTTACGTTACCTACATAATACTGTAATATAATACATTTACGTCACCTACACAATACTCATCTGATCTATCTCCAACGCCGTGGGGTCTCCACTCTTTGTCACGAAGGATCGCCAGGCGACACAGTCTCTGCTCTTGTATATGATGTCATGGAGCCCCAGTTTGCAGGCGTCAGCCATGTTGTCCATGAAGGATTTTGCTGGCCTTCCTTGTTTTCTCTTGGCCTCGACTCTTCCCTGCAGGACTGATGTCATCAAGTCGGTTCTTGTGTTTCTGTTCATGTGTCCGATATACTTCCATTTTCTTTTATTGATCACTGGGAGCATTTTACGTTGGGCAGCAAATTCCTTTAGCACGATTTCATTGGTTCTTTTGTCTGTCCATTTCACTCCGAGAAGACGCCCGTAGAGCCAAATTTCCGCTCCGTTTATTTTATTTTCGTCGGTAATTCAATCGCTCGACATGCCCATGAGTCAAAGCAGTGAGATAGATAGATAGATAGATAATAGATAGATAGATAGATAGATAGATAGATAGATAGATAATAGATAGATAGATAGATAATAGATAGATAGATAGATAATAGATAGATAGATAAATATGTAACAGAGTGCCTTGCTCTGTTACGATCTTTCCCCATTTACTTACAACGCTCAAAGGCAACACCGTGTAGCGTGCTTGCCTAGATCAAAAACGCCTTGCGTTCTCTTGGTCAAATTGTACTATTATCTCACAGCCTCTGCCTATCCATAGCTATGCATTAATCATTCCAAGGATCTAGCCAGTACATGACGATTGTAGATAACACACTGCTAAACAATTAGCAGATCTACAATGTGTACATGTACTCGAAAGCGGGCCTACGACAAGATTTTGTCGTCATCTCCAGTCAGTATTACGTGGTAATTTTACAGAACGTAGAGGGGGGGCCGTCACTAATGTATGCATGCTGCCTTCAGCATTGTAGAACAATCGCCGGGTAATTGCCGGCGGGAACACTCAGACAATGACCGCAGGGCGCGTCTGTCTCAACCGCCTTAGGTATTTGTGGCTGATAGCGAGGACATACCCACTCGCGAAACTGCTGGACAATGACCAGCGTTTCACTTGTGTGTACTGACGCGCTGCGTTAAAACTACACACTAGGCTAAGTGTTGGCTTATTAATTAGGTGAGAACAACCAATCAGACCTTGGCATCTGGTTGATTGATTAATTTGGTGAGAACAACCAATCAGACCTTGCCATCTGAAAGGTTTGAGATTTGAAAATATGACCATCATGCTCTGTTCCCAGAGTACAAATTAACAAGGCGCATCATAGCGTGTGCTTTTCCACCGCCACTCTCAGTATTACCAGAGGTGCCCTTTCCTGCCACCACTCTTGATCTCACAGCAGGTGATCATCTTCACGGCGTTACTGTAGTAAGTTCTGGATTTTTATCACTTTATTATTCATTGTCATTTGCAGTAAGCTTAGGGACTTTAATGTCTCTTATTTCTTTAGATTCTAGCTCGAGTCTATTGAGTACCGCGTTAGATTTGCAGAATTCACACAGCGAGAAAGTACGTTTTGATCTAAACGATGTGCTATCTCACAAGATCTGTAGCACTTAGCGTGGCGGCCACCATTGTAAAGATGGGACTGAGGTTTAAATGTAATAACCACTATAGATTTAGCCCCTATTTTCATGTGGCTATTGTAGGACTATGGACAACCATATTCTGCCAAAAGCCAAGATACAAGGCATTGTGCAGAGGAAGAGTATTTTATACCTGACAAGGTTGTATATTCACATACTGACATGATGACTGATGAAACACGTGCTCAGCTAATTGATCTGTTTAGTGTATCCCTTAGCTGATCAGCACCACTGATTTGATGACATGGTTTAATAGTAATATGCTATATTATTTTGTTATCATTGTCTCTAGCACTTGATCTAGAATTATACTTAATCACATAGAGATAATGGGTAATAGATTACTCAAGTGTGTTGTTCTCTCAACACTGCTGACTGCTATTTGATTAGGTGCTGTTTGTGATGACATAGTTCTCATTGTCAAATAGGCCTACTATGTCATCACCACTGAATATTAACTGTCTGAAAGCTACCAGGATGCAATGCATTATTGTACACTATTTTATACTTGATAATGTTGTATGTGTGTACATAATGGTAGTTGATGAAACATGTGCTCAGCGAATTGATCCAATTGTTGTATCCCTTGTCTGCTCAGCACCACTGCTAATCATTATTAATATAGAATATTGCTTTGATGACATAGCTTAATTAGTAATATGCTATGCTATTTTGTCATCACTATCTCTAGCACTAGATATAGAATTACACATAACTACATGGAGCAAATATTTAATGGATGACTCAGGTGTGTTGACTGCTATCCAATAAGGTAGACCTACTGTTTGTGACGACAGCTCCCATAGTCAAATACTATGTTTGTCGTCACCACTGAATATTAACTGTCCAATAGCTGCCCACTCTGATGTTATGTTACAACTTACTCAGCCCATGGCAGCCGAACAGCTTAATATGACTGTGCATTATTTTGCCAGTACATTATTGAAAGTCTACTCTATGCTAAGGCTATCGAACAAGCAGTATGGTAGTTTACCCTCAACTTATCAAAGGGTTACTCAATGTTTTGTCATCAATTAATTGTTCCATGTTTACAAGTGCTAGTGCTTTAGAGTGTAAATATCGACACCACATATTTTGGTATAATGTAATAGTTCTTTACACAACATTTTGTTATCAATTATTTGTTGCATGTTTACAAATGCTAGTGCTTTTGTTTGTAAATGTAGACATTTTCTGTTAGAATGTAGTGGTTCACTCTTGTACATTGACATTGGTATTTCACAAAATGTGTACTTTGTCATTGTATTTATGAAACCTATTTTGTGTCTTACAGGCACTGTCTTCTTTGGCGTCTTCTTACCTGTCTTCTTTGGTGTCTTCTTTGACTCCTTCTTACCTGTCTCCTTCCTCGTCTTCTTTTCTCAAAAATAAAGAGTCAAGTAGCGAAACGAGGACTTCGTCTTTTGATTGAGAGACTTCCCTTTCTGCTCTGGATTATAGGACCACCACAGCAATCATCACCAAAACCCCTTAACCCACTCATCCATCTCACCTGGCGCTGCGATTCGCAAATATCATCATCACCCTCACTTACCCCCCCTTAACCACGAGTCCATCACAAATAGATAGAGAGATAGATAGATAGATAGATAGAGAGAGAGAGAGAGATAATAGATAGATAGATAGATAATAGATAGATAATAGATAGATAGATAGACAGATAGATAGAGAGATAGATAGATAGATAGAGAGAGATAGATAGATAGACAGATAGATAGATAGATAGATAGATAGATATATAGACAGATAGATAGATAGACAAATAGATAGATAGATAGATAGACAGATAGACAGATAGATAGATAGATAGATAGACAGATAGATAGATAGATAGATAGATAGACAGATAGATAGATAGATAGACAGATAGATAGATAGATAGATATATAGATAGATAGATAGATAGATAGACAGACAGATAGATAGATAGATAGACAGACAGATAGATAGATAGATAGACAGACAGATAGATAGATAGATAGATAGATAGACAGACAGATAGATAGATAGATAGATAGACAGACAGACAGATAGATAGATAGATAGACAGACAGATAGATAGACAGACAGATAGATAGATAGATAGATAGATAGACAGACAGATAGATAGATAGATAGACAGACAGATAGATAGATAGATAGATAGATAGACAGAAAGATAGATAGATAGATAGATAGATAGATAGACAGACAGATAGATAGATAGATAGATAGACAGACAGATAGATAGATAGATAGATAGATAGACAGACAGATAGATAGATAGATAGATAGATAGACAGACAGATAGATAGACAGACAGATAGATAGATAGATAGACAGACAGATAGATAGATAGACAGACAGATAGATAGACAGACAGAGCGAGAGGGAGACAAAAATAAAAGAGATCGAGGGATAGAGATAGAGATAGAGAGCATGAAAGAGAGAGAGAGAAAGAGATAGACAGACAGAGAGGAGAAAGAGATAGACAGACAGATAGAGAGATAGATAGATAGATAGATAGAGAGAGAGAGAGACGAAAGAGAGAGAGAT
>JAPXFY010000019.1:60885524-60903024 GCA_030674185.1 Monoplex corrugatus
TTCTCAGGTGTTGCTTGAATCAGAATATTTTTGTACACAGGCGTTCTGGTTGAATGACTGGTAAGGGGAGTACACGGAATCTCTGGAGTTTCCACCCCGTAAAATAAATGAAACGAACGAACGAACTCACATACCAGCTGCTGTGGCGTAGTGGTTAACGCAACAGACTCGTGACTGAAAAATTGCAGTTTCGAGTCTCATCATTTCACATCTTTCAAAGATTTTTTTTCATTTTTCTCTTTCTCTCTCTTCTCTCTCTTCTCTTCTCTCTCTCTCTGTCTCTCTCTCTTCTCGTCTCTGTCTCTCTCTCTCTCTCTCTCTCTTCTCTCTCTCTCTCTGACCGTCTCTGCCTCTCTCTCTGTCTCTCTCTCTGTCTCTGTCCTCTCTCTGTCTCTCTGTCTCTTCTCTCTCTGTCTCTGTCTCTCTCTTCTCTGTCCTCTCTCTCCTCTCTTCTCTCTCTCTGTTGTTGTCTGTTTCTTCTCTCTCTTTTTTTTTTTGTTGTTGTTGGTTTGGCTCTTTTGAAGATTTTGATATCTCGATTCAATTCCATTCCGACAGTATTAAAAACTGGTCTGTTTGCTGCCCATCTTAATGTATCCATCATTCTGGTGGTGCGGCTTAATGTTTCATAGTTTTCTCTTCCTCCTTTCGCCCCTCCCTCGTTTCAAGACATGGGGGAGTTTGGACAGCCTAAGGAAGTCTGTCAGATACTTGCTGGCAGAATTGGTGAAGCGCATATGGAATTTTGTCCGACTGTGATATATCCCTCTAAAATAAACTTTTAATCTTGGATTTTTCAAGCCATTCCAGCTCCTAATCCTGAGTGAAGCATGCTGTGAGCTCAGCGGGCAAATGGGGACCACACAGCTGAGTCTTATTCATTCATGGATGCGTCATTTAGGGTGTTGGATCAAATTTCTTACTGAACTCTAACAAAGTGATCTCGCAGAAGCGCAGTCTTCTTCGGAGGGTTTCCCAGCAGCAGCTTGACATCGGTAGCTGCCATGGACTTTCTGCAACTAGCTGTAAGACAGATCCACCAGAAAGAAAGTATTGTCTTCACCTAGTTGATAGACAGCTGAGCATTTGGGCTTTGACTTGTGTGTGTGTGGGGGGGGGGGAGGGTTCTGTCACGTGAGACGAGTTTATACAGAATACTAGTTGTATTGTGATTCAGACCTTTAATTATTTATTTATCTATTTTATATATAAGTTCCTTTTTTGAAGGTAAGATACACACATACACATGTCATTTACATGTATCAAGATTATTCCGGGAAGGGGCGATAAAATACCAGTATAAAATACAGACTAGGTAAAACACAGTCTAGGTAGGGCCTCAGGACCTGGCCAGCTCATGGGTTCATGTGTAGGCTTAAGGCTTATGCCATGATCACCATACACATGGCACCTGTGACTTAGTGCATATGGAATTCGTTCCGAGCGCGGAGACGTCAACTTGAAAATGAAACTGTAACTGAAACTGAAACACCAGGACCTAATGTGACGATACTTAATTAATTTAATGAAGTGTTTCCAGGTTTCAAGTTTCAAGTTACCAAGACCAAAACACTTAGACATTGAAATGAAATCAGTGGTGTGATGAGAGTCTGACACGTACGACGTTCTGACGATCACTGAAACGGCACAAAAGTTGAGGGGGGAAACTTTCAAATCAACGAACAAACAAACCAAAGAACAAACAAACACAAACAAACATGCAAGCAAACAAACAAACAAGCAACAACAAAAAACACACACACACAAACAACAAACAAACAAACCAAAGAACAAACACAAACAAACAAGCAAGCAAACAAACAAACACAAACACATAAACAAACAAACACACAACAAACAAAACAAACAAACAAACAAGCAAACAACCAACCAACCAAAACAACGAAACAAACAAACAAACTCAAACACGCATAAATTTTCAGCCCCTTTGAAAATTGCCCCGGCAGCATTTGTGGCTGCTTCATTTGCTCTCTTTCCCTGCAGTCAGCTGCACCAAGGACACTGATTAATTGCTCCACGATGGCCCATTATTAAAAACCAACGAGCTGTCTAGAAAAAACCGCAGCTCTCCAGACACAAGTACAGCTGATTAATGGGAATAAAAGAGAATGATTTTTCCATGCCCTAGGTGGTAGAGACATCAACTTTCTCGAATCATTTATTCTTCTTTTTGTGCAGACTACGAACTCTGTTACTGTTGTTGTTGTTTAAAGCCCAGCCGACTGCGTAGAGCCATATCAGGGCTATAACCATTTCAATACACACACAATACTTCAACAGGAAAAAAAGAAAAAAAAATTAAGCACGCTTATCAATGTATTCAGATAATCTGAGGATATGCCCTAGCGTTGACCATTCGTCCAATTTATCACACAGGGATTTAAAACACATACCTGAATACAAATTTAGATATAACTAAGGACACCAAAGCATATATGAAAAAGGCCTAACTTACTAAAACTGTTTCCGCATATCTCATTTCCCTAGAAGCAAACATGTACTTAATACATGTAACCATTATCAATCCTAAGAAAAAATACTTAAGACTTAATCGAACACATACAGGTAAATCAACCAGCCCAAGGCAGAAATATAGAAGAAATGACAGAAAACAAAGGAACAAGCAGAAACAAAGAGAATGACAGAAAAGAGGAAATTTCAAGCACAGAATTTCCAGAAGATGGGGATACTATCTATACTAAAAGAGCCCCTGGCATCCCCATGGGGGAAAACAAAAGCTCACGAGAACACATGACGAAAAGGGAAAATTTAAGGGTAGCTTAAGTAACATCTAAAGGAAATAAGAGGGAAGCAGGGAGATTTTTTTAAGATTAATCAAGGATTATAACTCTTGAGAGTCACGTAGGAGTTATCTCCCATTTTGTAGAATTTCTCAAAATCCAACACAGTTTGCGCTACCCATTCAGCTAGCATAGACGCAGCCGCAAAGCATAAAGTGGTAAGCTCAGAACATTGCCCAGAAAAGGAATGTGAAATGTCCTGAGCTTACCACTTTATGCTTTGTGGCTGCGTCTATGCTAGCTGAATGGGTAGCGCAAAACTGTGTTGGGTTTGAGAAATTCTACATGGGAGATAACTCCGTGACTCTCAAGAGTTATGTTACTTAGTTGATATTCAAAATTCTCCCTGCTTCCCTCTTATTTCCTTTGGTATTACAAAACTGTAAGCTCTGAACATTCCCCAAAAAAGGAATGCCCAAGCCTACCTTTATACCCCGCAACTACACCAACACACAATGTGTGAGCGTGAGTGTGTGTGAGTGTGAGTGTGTGTGTGAGAGTGTGTGAGTGTGTGTGTGAGTGTGTGTATGTGTGTGTGTCTGTGTGTGTCTGTGTGTACGTGCATGCATGCACGTATTTGAGTGTGTGTGTGTGTGTGTGTGTGTGTGTGTGTGTGTGTGTGTGTGTGTGTGTGTGGTGTGTGTGTGTGTGGTGTATGTGTAGTTGCGGGGTATAAAGTTAGGCTGGGGCATTCCTTTTTGGGGGAATGTTCTGAGCTTACAGTTTTGTGCTTTGTGGCTGCTTTTATGCTAGCTGAATGGGTAGCGCAAACTATGTTAGATTTTGAGAAATTCTACAACATGGGAGATAACTCCTACATGACTCTCAAGAGGTAGCTTCAGTAGTGTCATTTCGCCCTTTGCAGCTGTGTCAACTCGCCCTTTCTGACAATTACCAGTCTCAGAGAAAAGTGCATTATACAGACTGGGCCAGAATATTCCAAAAGAGGAAAGACCGAGCTTAACACCAACCAACAGGATCTGATGAGCTGTGCAGATGCACGCTCGTCTGCTCGAAGTCTGAAGGTTGTGAGTGTGTGTGTGTGTGTGTGTGTGTGTGTGTGTGTGTGTGTGTGTGTGTGTGTTGTGTGTATGTATATGTGTTTGTGTGTGTGTTTGTGTGTGTGTGAATCTGTGTGTGTGTGTGAGTGTTGTGTGTGCGCGCGCGTGTGTGTGTGCGCGTGCGTGCATGTGTGTGTGTGCGGGCGAGAGTGTGTGAGTGTGAGTGAGTGTATATATGTGTGTATGTGTGTGTGTATGTGTGTGTGTATGTGTGTGTGTGTGTGTTTTGTGTGTATGTGTGTTTGTGTGTGTGTCTGTTTGTGTGGGTGTCTGTGTGTGTGTGTGTCTGCATGTGTCTGTGTGTGTCTTTGTGTGTGTCTGTGTGTGTGTGTCTGTCTGTCTGTGTGTGTGTTGTGTCTGTGAGTGTGTGTGTCTGTTTGTCTGTGTGTGTGTGTGTGTGTCTGCGTGCATGCATGTGTATGTGTGCGTATGTGTGTATTTGTGTGTGTGTGTGTGTGTGTGTGTGTGTGTCTGCGCGCATGCATGTGCATGTGTGTGTGTGTGTGATCTGCGTGCATGCACGTGAAGTGTGTGTGTGCGTGTGCGTACGTGCGTGCGTGTGTGCGCACGTGCGCGTGTGTGTGTATGTGTGTTTAACAGCCCACTGGACCAAACCATCTCTCTCTATTCTCATTTTCAGAGTGGACAGCAGGTCTTATTAGTGTCTCATGTGTCTGACAATTTCTTTTGGCTTTTCGTCGTTTATTGTGTGGTCTGTTGTAAAGATGCCAAGGAGTTTTCTCAAGCATCTCGTCTGTACTGTGTGAAGGTCTGCCGTCAAAGAGGGAATAGGTAAGTAAGTAAGTAAATAAGTAAGTAAGTAAGTAAGTAAGTAGTAAGTAAGTGAGTGAGTGAGTGAGTAAGTGATTGAGTATAAAAAGTAATGAAGTAAGAAAGTGAGTGAGTGAGTGACTGAATGAGTGAGTAGGAAAGTAAATGAGTGAGTGAGTGAGTGAGTGTATAAATGGGTAAGTAAGTAAGTGAATGAGTGAGTGAGTGAGTGAGTGAGTTAAATAAATAAATAAATGAGTGATGAGTATGTGAATGAGTGAGTAAGTAGGTAAAGGAAGGAAGTTAGCCCTGAATGGCTCTACGCAGTCGGCTGGGTTTTAAACAACAATAACAATAAAAAGTAAGTAAGTAAGTAAATAAGTAAGTAAGTAAGTGAGAGAGTATGTAAGTGAGTGAGTAAGTAAGTAAGTAAGTAAGTAAGTAAGTTTGCCCTGATATGGCTCTACGCAGTCGGCTGGGCTTTAAACAACAATAACAAGTAAGTCAGTCAGTCAGTCAGTAAGTCGGTCAGTCAGTCAGTCAGTCTGTCAGTCAGTCGGTGTTTGACATCAGGCGGGCCACAGGTTTTTGAATTTTTTTTCTCCAGGGATTCCGGTTTTCCCTTCGGCCCCTTGGCTGTTGGTTTAGGATGTTTTTCTTCCAAGGTCAGACCAAATTCGTTGCACTAATCACAATCCATTTACATCAACCATACCTCTTGATTATACATTTTCCCATTCAGTCGATCATATGCTTATATTTTCTCTTATGCATTATTTAATACTGGGATCCTTTACATTCCAAAAATTACTCTTCGTTAGTGTAGCATAGTTTTGATTTTAGCTCTGGACCCTATTCAGGGATAGAACTATATTAATATGGCATGACCATTTTTCAGAATTGCAGAATTCCTCTTACTTCCGCTCTGACATCACATTTACTCAAAAACACGTTATGATGTCATTTTAGTCAGTTTATTCCTTTTCTCACACTGGACGGAGCAGCAGGGAAGTTTCAGTCTTTTTCTCCTAATTTTTGTATCTGGTGTTTGTTTGTTTGTGATCTTACGCTTGACAAACTGGCCGAAAATGTGCGTCTGTCTGGTCTGGTTGTATTAAATAATAAGCGTTCTTATTCTTTTTTCGTGTTTTTCTGGCTCCTGTTTGCTTGAACGCGGGCATTCACACTTGTTTTTGGATTTTTTTTCTGGTCAGAACCTCAAGACTTTGAAAGCAGGTAATACTATGTGCGGATTTCTGGCGTATGCCATCATCATTTTGGATCTTGTCCATCATCAGACTATCAGACTCAGACTATTTATTAACCAATGAATTAACAAAGGAATTTGATTTGGTTTTGCGTAACACACTCCCGCCATGCATACAAGACATGTGACAACATGAACAATACATAATATGAAAAATACTTGATCAAAAACACTTCAGGTACTCACACATGCCTGGGCGTGCACACCCACCCGTGCATCAAAAACAATATATAATCATACAGATAATAATGCTTGTAAACAAGACATGAAATTTGCTAGTATGATATAAATATAACTTGACAGAAAACATCAACAGATGAGCAGCCCTTACACTCAGAAAGGAGGAGGGAATAACTAAGGAGGGGGGAGGGTGGTGGGGAGGGGGGGCCGGGGAAGAAGAGAGTAGAAAGCAGAAGCAGGGGTGTCAGATAAAAGGAGCAATGGATGAAGAAGACAGTGTCACAAATCATTCAGCATCTTTACAGCAGTGGGGAAAAAGCTGTGCTTCAATCGGTTGGATTTACACTTAATACTGCGGAATCTTTTGCCGGAAGGAAGAAGTTGGAACAGAGGGTTGGCTGGGTGCAGTTTATCAGATACAATAGACCTTGCTTTGCGTGTCACACGCTCCCGAAAGATATTGTCGACAGATGGGAGCTCACATCCTGCAATTTTGGAGGCGGTCTTTACAACCCTGTTGAGTCTTTTCTTGTTGTTACTGGACGCACTCCCATACCAGACAGTATTTGAGAATGTGAGTACACTCTCAATGACAGAGCGATAAAACTGTGTCATTATTGGCGTGGTTAATCTAAGCTTTTTAAGTTGACGTAGGAAATACAGTCTCTGATGCGCTTTCTTGCAGATTTCTGATGTATTTACATCCCAAGTGACCTTGTTAGAGATGTGCAGGCCGAGAAATTTGAATGATTTAACCTGTTCAACTGTTTGGCCTTTCACTGACAATGGGGGGAGTACTGGTTTGTTTTTGCGGAAGTCGATTATCATTTCTTTAGTTTTAGATACATTAAGTTCTAGGTTGTTTGCAGCACACCAGTCAACCATGTTCGCAACCTCTTTCCTGTACATTGTCTCATCACTGTTTGATATAAGACCTTCCATAGTGGTGTCATCAGAGAATTTGACTACAGTCACAGATGAGCAGTTAGAACGGAAGTCATTGGTAAACAATGTAAATAGCAAGGGAGATAACACACATCCTTGAGGGGCACCTGTATTCAAGATAAGTTCTTTTGACATTTTGTTTCCTACTCTCACTGCCTGGGGCCTGTTGGTCAGGAAATTAGAAATCCAGCGACACACACTAACATCAACATTTAAGTCTGTCAGCTTGGCTATCAATTTTGCGGGAACAATAGTATTAAACGCAGAACTAAAATCAACGAAAAGAATACGAGCATAGGTATTTGGGTTTTCAAGATGCTCTAGAACAGAATGAAGGCCCAGTGACACAGCATCTTCGACAGATCTGTTAGCTCTATAGGCGAACTGAAAGGGGTCCATTAGAGGGTCTGTCACAGTTTTCAGGTAGCGTAGGACGAAACGTTCAAAAACTTTCATTGCCACAGAAGTTAGTGCAACAGGTCTATAGTCGTTCAATGAAGAGATTTTTGCCTTTTTGGGAACAGGAACAATGATTGACGATTTGAAGCAGGATGGAATTTGACATAGGGAGAGAGAGCTGTTAAAAATATCAGAAAAAACGGGAGCAAGTTCGTCAGCACAGTTTTTGAGAACAGAGGATGACACATTATCGGGACCACAAGCTTTTTTGGCATTCTGGCGTTTGAACAGACTCCTGACATCTGCTTCCTGGACCACAAAAGGCGGGGAGCAGATCTCAAGGGTGTCCAACTGGGGCACAGGGGTCGTGTTCAGCCGATCAAACCTAGCATAAAAATCATTCAGCTGATCAGGGAGTGCTGGGTCGTTGTTATCAAGCTTTGCTTTGCTCTTGTATTCAGTAATAGCTTGGAAGACCTTTCCACACAGCCCCAGGGTCGTTGGAGGAAAACTGCTGTTCTATTTTCAAACGGAATTTAGATTTAGCTTGTCTGATTTCTTTTTCTAGATCGTATTTTGCTTGATTTAGTTTCTTTTTATCAACTTTTTGTTCTGAGTTGTTTTCCTTTGCTGCTTTCAGGTTTCTTGAATAGATCATATATTCTTCGTTTTTTGTGTTCAACTTAGCTTGGATGTTACTGTTGAACCAAGGTTTGCTGTTTCCAAAAACCGTTACCGTTTTCGACGGTATACACATTTGCTCACAGAACTGAACGTACGATGTGACAGTATATGTGTACTGGTCTAAATCAGCCGCGGCGTTTTTAAACACGGCCCAGTCCGTACACGCAAGACACCCTTGAAGTGACATCACTGACTGTTCGTCCCATTTTCTGACCTCTTTCTTTTGCGGCTTGATGGACTTAACACGCTGTCTATACAACGGGACAAGAAAGACAATGGCATGGTCAGAGCGACCCAGCGGCGCACGAGTGATAGAACGATAGGCGCCTGCCATTGTTGTATAGCAGTGATCTAGGGTTTTGTTTTCGCGGGTGGTACACGTCACGTGCTGGTGGAATTTGGGCAAAACTGACCTAAGGCTGGTGTGGTTAAAATCTCCAAGAGCTATGACAATACTGTCGGGGTTGTTGTTTTCGGCTGCCGGGGTTGTTGTTTTCGGCATCTGTAGCATCAGCGCATATGGAATAAATTCTGAGAATGGAGGCACTATCTTGAGACACTGACACGGAAACCGAGTTCTTGTGGTGTCCAGTGGAGAGCAATTTGTGTGTAGATTTGTGGAATTCCGTAGAAAATTCTTTCGTTGCAATTGAATTATCGTGTAAGACTGCGTTTGCTAACATCCTGTGTGTTTGGTAATTCTCTGTCTATGTCTTTCTGTCTCTGTCTGTGTCTGTCTGTTGTCTGTCTGTCTCTGTCTGTCTGTCTCTCTTTCTCTGAGTGTGTGTCTCTGTCTCTCCCTCTCTCCGTCTTTCTGTCTCTGTCTCTCTCTGCCTCTGTCTGTCTCTGTCTGTCTGTCTCTGTCTGTCTGTCTGTCTATCTGTCTCTCTGCATGCGTATGTGTGTGTGTGTGTGTGTGTGTGTGTGTGTGTGTGTGTGTGTGTGTAAGTGTGTTTGTATGTGTACGTGTGTGTGTGTGTAAGTGTGTTTGTCCATGTATATGGAGAGAGAGTAATGTGTATGCGTGCTTGCGAGCGCGTGTGTGTGTGTAGTATGTGTGTGAGAGTGTGTGTATGCGTGACAGACTGAGAAAAAGAGAAAAGAGAGAGAATATGTATGTAGGAGAGTAGGAGAGACAGTGTGTGTGTGTGTGTGTGTGTGTGTGTGTGTGTGTGTGTGTGTGTGTGTGTGAGTGTGAGTGTGCGTGCATAGTGTGAGATAGAGAGAGTGGCGTGTGTGTGTTGTGTGTGTGTGTGTGAGTGAGTGACACAGAGAGAGCGAGAGAGACAGGGAGAGAGAGCAAGAGGGAGAGAGAGAGGGAGGGAGTGAGAGAATGAGAAAGAGAGAGTGTGTGTGTGTGTGAGAGAGAGAGACAGAGACACAGAGAAAGAGAGAGAGAGTGAGAAAGAGAGAGAGTGTGTGAGAGAGAAAAGAGAGAGAGAGGGAGCGAGAGAGTGAGAGAGAAAGAGAAATTGTGTGTGTGTAATGTGAGAAAGAGAGAGAGAGAGAAACAGAGAGACGGACAGAGAGAGCAGAGAGAGAAAGAGAGACAGACAGACAGACAGAGAGAGCAGAGAGAGAGAAACAGACAGACAGACAGAGCAGAGAGAGAGAAACAGACAGACAGAGCAGAGAGAGACAGAGAGACAGACAGAGAGGGTTGGAAGATAACCAAATGGAAGCGTAGGAGGCAAACAACCAGAACATTGGCAATTGATCTGATGGAGATATTACAGACACACCAAACACACAGACAAGGTGCTTCTGTGATGAAGATGGAAAAGGTCGTTCCATGGTAAAACACAGATTCTGCAAGATCACATTGTTCTTCCACAAGTAATGTGTAGATATTCGGTCCCAGCCCATGGGCTGTAAGCAACAATAACAGCATTAATTAAAACTGGCCTGTTGGCTGCCCATCTTATGTTTCCATCATTCTGATGGTGTCATAACAGTGTTCTATAATCCATGTCCCCTGTTGGCTGCCCATCTTGTGTTTCCATCATTCTGGTGATGTCATAATACTGTTCTATAATCCTGTCCCCTGTTGGCTGCCCATCGTGTTTCCATCATTCTGGTGATGTCATGATACTGTTCTATAATCCTGTCTCCACTGGCCTGTTCGCTGCCCATCTTATGTTTCCATCATTCTGGTGATGTCATGATACTGTTCTATAATCCTGTCCCCGTTGGCTGCCCATCTTATGTTTCCATCATTCTGGTGGTGTCATAATAGTGTTCTATAATCCTGTCCTCTGTTCGCTGCCCATCTTATGTTTCCATCATTCTGGTGATGTCATAACAGTGTTCTATAATCCTGTCCCCTGTTGGCTGCCCATCTTATGTTTCCATCATTCTGGTGGTGTCATAACAGTGTTCTATAATCCTGTCCTCTGTTCGCTGCCCATCTTATCTTTCCATCATTTTGGTGATGTCGTAACAGTGTTCTATAATCCTGTCCCCTGTTCGCTGCCCATTTTATGTTTCCATCATTCTGGTGATGTCATGATACTGTTCTATAATCCTGTCCCCTGTTCGCTGCCCATCTTATGTTTCCATCATTCTGGTGATGTCATGATACTGTTCTATAATCCTGTCTCCACTGGCCTGTTCGCTGCCCATCTTATGTTTCCATCATTCTGGTGATGTCATGATACTGTTCTATAATCCTGTCCCCTGTTCGCTGCCCATCTTATGTTTCCATCATTCGGTTGTCATGTACTGTTCTATATCCTGTCCGTTCGCTGCTATCTTATGTTTCATCATTCTGGTGTGTCATGATACTGTTTATATCCTGTTCCACTGTCTGTTCGCTGCCCATCTTATGTTTCCATCATTCTGGTGATGTCATAATACTGTTTAGTAATCCTGTTTCCACTGTCCTGTTCGCTGCCCATCTTATGTTTCCATCATTCTGGTGATGTCATAATAGTGTTTTATAATCCTGTTCCCAGTGGCCTGGCCTGGCCTGTTTGATGCCCTTCTTAATGCCATTGACATTCTGTTGGTGTCATGTTAATGTTCTACAATCCTGTCCCCACCCCCCACCCCTCTGGGTTTTTTTGTTTGTTTTGTTTAGGATCATGGCACTCAGGGAGGTTACCTTTGTGCTCACCCTTATTGTCCTTTCGTCCCATTTACTACGCCACCTTAATGGCCACAGAGGCTGGAACAGTTTTTATAACGCCATGATAATGATGTCGATGAGGATGATGATCATGATGCTATGGAGATCCATCTAGGACTGAGACTGCGTGAACGGGTTGTACTCTACGCTTACTATCATAATATATCCTGGCGTCAACCAGGCCCGAGAGATACAGACACCTGCGGTGCTGGTCAGAAGATTTGAGCATCACCCTAAATGACGCATCCCTGAAGTGGATGAGACTCGACTGTGTGGTCCCAGTCTTCCCAATGAGCCCATAGCACGCGCAACTCTGGGTAGGAACCGGTTAGAGCCGAAAAATCCCACAATGATTTTTTTTAAGGGACTGATGGGGATTCGAACTCACATCTTTCCAATCAGTAGTCCGTTGCGCTTACCACTACACCACGGCGACTGGTCACTGTCGCCGTTTCTGCACCCTTCCCCTCTCCATTTCAAAACCATATCAGCACATAGGGTTTTGCGTAGGTCCAAGGAATCTGCCAGATAACACCGATGGCAGGCTGGACGGAGCAGTTATGGACATTGCCCTATTACGGTGAATTTCCTCTAGAAAAGACTTTTAAACTGTAAATTCTTAGCTTTTCCCGAAGTAAATGACAACATCAGCAAACAATTTGAACTAAATAGTTGACCTACAGACATTTTTCCGAGAAAAAAAAAAATCACAAACAGAAACATTCCAACAATACCACCACTACTCTCTGCCGCCTGTTACTGCATACTGGGGTGAAGGGAGGGGGTATAATCAGAACTTGTGTGGTTCCTTCAGGAGATTTTAATCCCAAGTCAGCTTGACGTAAACAAGATGGTCAAGCCATTCAAACAATCTCCTGATATGGCCCTACTCAGTCGGCTGGACTTTAAACAATAACAGCAATAGCAATAGATCTCTGCTGACCCTGTCAAATGCTTTCTCTTTATCTAACAAGCTCCTGATATGGCTCTACGCAGTCGGCTGGGCTTTAAACAATAACAGCAATAGCAATAGATCTCTGCTGACCCTGTCAAATGCTTTCTCTTTATCTAACAATCTCCTGATATGGCCCTACGCAGTCGGCTGGGCTTTAAACAAAAATAGCAATAGCAATAGATCTCTGGTCACTCTGCCAAATGCTTTCTCGTTATCTACAAAAGCGAGGGTCATTTCTCTGTCATATTCAATGATTCTTTCGCTCAGATTTCAGTTTGTTTCAATTTCTCAAGAATGACGTCTCCGCGCACGGAATGAATTCCACACGCACTAACGTCACAGGATCCTTATGATGGAGAAAATCCAGAATGATCATGGCACAAGCCTGCCTGCATATAAACCCACGAACTGGCAAGGTCCTGTGGTCCTACCTAGATAGTTCCATAACCTAGGGTCGTAAGGAAGTGAGGTGACAGGGACCTCAACTTTTCCCGGGGCCAGCACCACGAGGGCGGTGCCCATCCCCTCTCCCTCCATTCAAATTCATATTCATATTCACATTTTTTACCAAGATCTCAGAAAGGCAAGAAGACTAATTGGTCTTCAAGGAGTGGGACCTGGGTTATCAACCTATCTCTCCGATGTTTTATACAAGGCAGCCGGGCAATGCCCTGCTCTTCACGATATTCAACTTCCGAAGGATCTTAAACATGCCCAGCCAGAAGGCACACGGGTCCGACTCGTTTTTCGTCCCCTTCCGAAGGACTAGACGTTCAGTTCGATTTTCCAGTCAAAGAAGAGAAAAGTCGCTCAGCTGCTTCAGTGTAAAGATGGCATCAGCACACCCTCGTTCTTTCCTGAATCCCATCTGTGTCTCGCTTAAAAATGGTTCGGCCTTGTACCTTGTGCGCTGTTCAATAATCTTGACATACATCTTGTCTGCATGGTTTAGAAGTGAAATCCCTCTGCACATTCCACAATCTCTTTTGCTTCCTTTCTTCTTTTAGATGGGTACCACTACTACACGTTCCAGTCCTCGGGGATTTTTTTCTCACTCCATGCCTTCCGAAATATCGTCGTCAGCCACGTGATTCCTGTTTCTCCGCATGTGTGGGTAGTTTCTGTTGTAAGCAAAACAGAAATATAAACACTTTTAACCAACTGAACTAAAAGAAATCTTAAAGAAAAACACCTCCACTGCACTAGCGATTGTCTTAATAACAGTTCCCATCGTAAAGTCGTGTACGTATAAATGTTTGTCTCGGTATGTGTAGGTGGTTCGTGTACAGCGCTATTATCCAAATTGATGTGGACTCATCGCGCATTATACATAATCAGGCATTTTAGTGGAGAAAGGAAAACTCAAGTCGTTAGACAAGCTGACCACATTCCACAGTGTTGTTACACAGTCTGCATCTTTGGTGAGTGTGCATGCTGGATGTTTTCATGTTTCCATAAGCTAGCCACTGACATGACTCACAGGATCTTTAACGTGCATATTTAAGAATCTGTATGTGTATACAGACGAAGGGGGACTGTGCGATGGCTCTCTCTCTATGTTCAGTGGTCTATGAGCTCAGTGGTTAGAGTATCGTTCTTACAACTCAGGGATTGTGGGTTCAACTCTTGGGCAGCCTAAGATAATTTTTTGCGTGGGCCTGTTGGTGCCTTTGAAAGAGCCATGGACTCATGATCAATTATCCTGAGTTCGATTCTAGCCTGCAACATTACATAGTGGCCTGTTCGCTGTCCATCTTAATGCTTCAATTTTCCATTTTCAGTTTCTCAAGACGACATCTCCGGGCTGGGAATGAATTTTATATGCACTAACGTCGAAGGTGCCATGTGATGGAGAAAATCCAGAATAATCACGGCACAAGCCTTGAGCCTGCACATAAACCCACGAGCTGGCCAGGTCCTGAGGTCCTACCTAGATAGTTCCATGACTCTGGGGTCGTAGGGGAGTGAGGTGGCAGAGACCTCAAGTTTTCCCGGGGCTAGCACCACGAGGGCGGCGCTCATCTCCTCTTAATGCTACACTTATCCTGGTGATATCAGCTCAGTGTTTCATAAGTCCCTTTTTCCATCCTTTCCATTTCAAGATCCTGTCAACGCTAAATAATTGCTGGCTGGTTTGGGTGGAGTGCATATGGACACACACACACACACACACACACAATATATATTATATATATATATATATGTGTGTGTGTGTGTGTGTGTGTGTGTGTGTGTGGTGTGTGTGTGTGTGTGTGTGTATTGTCTAAGTGTGATGACTACATCTTGAACAAGTTACAAACTGCACACAAACTCTGTTTGTCTCTGTCTCTGTCTGCCTATCTGTCTGTCTGTCTGTCTGTCTCTCTCTCTCTCTCTCTCTCTCTCTCTCTCTCTCTCTCTCTAAGCAGAGTAAGTTAAATTCTAGTGATATATGTCTGTCAAACCTATTCATATGTTCCTATTACATCATTGAAGTGTGACTTTGGGACCCATATTGTATTTATTCCAGAATATTTGAAATATGCATCATCCAAGAACGACTGTGTATTAAATTTTGTGTTTGCATAACGTTTATAATGTGTTGACACCCCTTCAAATGGGGCTTTGGCCTTACTGCATAAAATTTTGATTCTGATTCTCTAAAAATGGTACACCGTGCATGATGACACATCCGTGAAGTGAATGGCACTCAGCCGCGTGGTCCTGGTCTTCCCACAGAGCCCATCACCATGGTAACACACTGCTGTGGACAGAAAAGCAGTCTGGAATTTGGACTGTCTCCAACAGGGATTGATCACGCTCGGGCAATTCCATATGCGCTCCATTCAACTCCTTATCAGTGAGTTGGATTTGCGCGTAGACTCATCATTCATACAATGAAAAGACAGGGCTCGTTCGGTAGTAAACGCTTAACAAAAATCCTTGGGATCAAAAGGGACGACTTCATATCCAATAAAAAAAAAAAATTTTAAAAGTCAAGAGCAGACCTCAGAAATTGCCATTCTCCGACATCATACTGACGTGGTCATGGGATCTTTGGCGTAAACATTTTATATTTTGCATGTATACACACAAGAATGAGGCTTACGAGCTGGCAAGTCTGCACATATCTAAATCTATGCGACTGGAAAAATCTCCGCTGTTTACCCACAGCAGGTGGAGGTGTCTATGCGGATCGAACCCAGGACTTTCTTAATGAAGGTTCGACGTTTACCCACAATGTCAGCTAAATACTGGTTTTTGACCTGAGTGACGTTTACCCACAATGTTAGCTAAATACTGGTTTTTGATCTAAGTGACGTTTACCCACAATGTCAGCTAAATACTGGTTTTTGATCTAAGTGACGTTTACCCACAATGTTAGCTAAATACTGGTTTTTGACCTCAGTGACGTTTACCCACAATGTCAGCTAAATACTGGTTTTTGACCTAAGTGACGTTTATCCACAGTGTTAGCTAAATACTGGTTTTTGACCTCAGTGACGTTTACCCACAATGTCAGCTAAATACTGGTTTTTGACCTAAGTGACGTTTATCCACAGTGTTAGCTAAATACTGGTTTTTGACCTCAGTGACGTTTACCAACAATGTTAGCTAAATACTGGTTTTTGACCTCAGTGACGTTTACCCACAATGTTAGCTAAATATTGGTTTTTGATGTCACTGACGGTTACCCACAATGGCAGCTAAATACTGATTTTTGATCTCAGTGACGTTTACCCACAATGTTAGCTAAATACTGATTTTTGATCTCAGTGACGTTTACCCACAATGTCAGCTAAATACTGGTTTTTGACCTCATTGACGGTTACCCACAATGTCAGCTAAATACTGATTTTTGATCTCAGTGACGTTTACCCACAATGTTAGTTAAATACTGATTTTTGATCTCAGTGACGTTTACCCACAATGTCAGCTAAACACTGGTTTTTTACCTCAGTGATGTTTACCCACAATGTCAGCTAAATACTGGTTTTTGATCTCAGTGACGGTTACCCACAATGTCAGCTAAATACTGGTTTTTGACCTCAGTGACGTTTACCCACAATGTCAGCTAAATACAGGTTTTTGACCTAAGTGACGTTTACCCACAATGTCAGCTAAATACTGATTTTTTTTATCTCAATTGACGTTTACCCACAATGTCAGCTAAATACTGATTTTTGATCTCAGTGACGTTTACCCACAATGTTAGCTAAATACAGGTTTTTGACCTAAGTGACGTTTACCCACAATGTCAGCTAAATACTGATTTTTGATCTCAGTGACGTTTACCCACAATGTTAGCTAAATACAGGTTTTTGACCTAAGTGATGTTTACCCACAATGTCAGCTAAATACTGATTTTTGACCTCAGTGACGTTTACCCACAATGTCAGCTAAATACTGGTTTTTGATCACAGTGACGTTTACCCACAATGTCAGCTAAATACTGGTTTTTGATCACAGTGACGGTTATCCACAATGTCAGCTAAATACAGGTTTTTGATCTCAGTGACCTTTACCCACAATGTCAGCTAAATACAGGTTTTTGACCTCAGTAACAGTTACAATGTTAGCTAAATACTGGTTTTTGACCTCATTAACAGTTACAATTTTAGCTAAAATATTACTGGTTTTTGACCTCAGTAACAGTTACAATGTTAGCTAAATACTGGTTGTTGACCTCAGTAACAGTTACAATGTTAGCTAAATACTGGTTTTTGACCTCAGTAACAGTTACAATGTTAGCTAAATACTGGTTTTTGACCTCAGTAACAGTTACAATGTTAGCTAAAATATACTGGTTTTTGACCTCAGTAACAGTTACAATTTTAGCTAAAATATACTGGTTTTTGACCTCAGTAACAGTTACAATTTTAGCTAAAATATACTGGTTTTTGACCTCAGTAACAGTTACAATGTTAGCTAAATACTGGTTGTTGACCTCAGTAACAGTTACAATGTTAGCTAAATACTGGTTTTTGACCTCAGTAACAGTTACAATGTTAGCTAAATACTGGTTTTTGACCTCAGTAACAGTTACAATGTTAGCTAAAATATACTGGTTTTTGACCTCAGTAACAGTTACAATTTTAGCTAAAATATACTGGTTTTTGACCTCAGTAACAGTTACAATTTTAGCTAAAATATACTGGTTTTTGACCTCAGTAACAGTTACAATGTTGGCTAAAATATACTGGTTTTTTACCTCAGTAACAGTTACAATGTTAGCTAAAATATACTGGTTTTTGATCCCAGTCTTACTTTCCCATGACCTGTTATCCCTGGGCTCAAAGTGAAGTCAGA
>JAPXFY010000019.1:60913024-60915524 GCA_030674185.1 Monoplex corrugatus
TACCATCTAATTAAGTAACAAATAATGACAAAATACTGTCTAATTAAGTGACAAATTATCGACAAAATACAGTCTAATTAATGACAAACTGATCAACAAATATACTAATTAAGTGAGAAATGAAATGACAAATATACTACTTAATCAGTAACAAAAGAATGACAAATATACTGTCTAATTAAGTGACAAATTATCGACAAATATACTGTCTATTAAGTGACAAATGATCAACAAATATACTAATTAAGTGAGAAATGAATGACAAATATACTACTTAATCACGTAACAAAAGAATGACAAATATACTGTCTAATTAAGTGACAAATGAACGGCAAGTTCGGGTTTGTTCAAAAAGGGATTCATTGCACTCTGACAATTCCATATTCACGCCACCCAGCTTTATCAGTATTGCCAAAACAATTATTCAATACTTTCATTCAGCCTGGGTAAAAGCCTATGCCCTGATAAGATTGTGACGGGGTGAATTTTTGGGTGTCGTTCTAGAATTTGGGGGATGTTCATACGGAATTACCTTTCTACATAGAAATCACACACAACAACAAGGAAGGAGAGAGACGAGCAGATGCGCACTAAGCACACTAGCAATAACTTTTCAAAAGCAGTCCACACACAGCATTACAAATCAATATAGTGTCTTTAATTAAGCATGTTCAACTTAATTAAAGCATAATCATTCATCCTCTTGTTCTTATTTGCCCACGTCTTAAAACAACAACCCTACTTCTTTGCTGATCAGCCCTAAAACTCTATATTGGAATAAGAATATCAACGTACCTTCACACGTGTTTCTGGCAAAGGCTCAGCACCTCTGCCAAGTTGAGTGGCCTGTCTCCCACTACGACCTCAATTCTCTGACCGTTCTGTCTCTCTCTGTCTGTATTGTGCCCCCCCCCCCCCCCCCATCCACTTTCATTTATAGAGGGTGGATCAGGACACACTGGGGCTCTGACCCAACCTGTCTTAAGATGACTTCGAGTATGTCCTTTCCTGTGAGTGCATGAAGGGGAGTTAACTGAACAAAGCACAGGCCAGAACCTGTCCACTAGACAATGGACCTCTCCCTTTTGCTGGAGCGATCCTCGAAAACATCCCTATAGACTGTATGTACACCTGGCTCTTTGTTTAATTGCTCGTTTACAGTCGTAACATAAGAGTGATTGGCTGTACTGTTAGATGTTGGTTAATCCTAAGCCTTCATCGAGAGGCAGTTTTCTGCCTTGTCAGGCATTGTCAACATCTTGTCTCAACTGAAGCACAGGTATGGGCCTGTTTCTCCTGAGGGTTTACGTGTAACCTAAGCTTCAGAAAAGAGAGGCTAGTTGTCTGCCTTGCCAGACATGTTAAACATCTGTTTAGACTGAAGTAAACAGATGGGCTGTTAACCGTCGAGGGGTTTCTGTGATAAGATCATGGAATATGAGTGGCTAGGATGAGATCCAAACTGTTTAACACATAGCTGACACGATAAATGATTGGAGAACTAAGATGGCAGCGAAAAGCCATGTATTTATGTTGAGGGCGGATGAACCAAGATAAATTTGAATCATTGCTCTATCAATAGGCAAACGCAGACAGGAGAAACAGCGAGGGGGAGACGAAGAAACGCGACAGGCAGAGAGAGACCCGAGAGAGACAAGAGAGACGGAACAGGGAGACAGAGAAAGGAGAGACAGAGACAAGAGACAGAGACAAGAGACAGAGAGAGGAGAGAGAGAGAGAAAGAGATAGAGAGGGGATAGAGAGAGAAGAGAGATAGATAGATAGGTAAAGATAGATGATAGATAGCAGACAGCAGAAGAAGATAGATAGATAATAGATAGACAGATTGATAGATAGCACAGAGTGATAGATAGATATAGACAGATAGATAGTAGATAGACGACATAAATAAATGATAGATATAGATAGAACGATAGATAGATAGATAGAAGTAGATAACGATACAGTATACAACATGACATATACATACATACATACAACATAGAGAGAGAGACGAGAGAGAGAAACAGAGAGAAGAACGAGGAGAGAGGAGAAGAGAGAGAATAAGAGAAGAAGAGAAGAGAGAGAGAACGAGACAAAGACAGAGACAGAGAAGAGAGACAGAGATAGACGAAGAAAAAGACAGAGAGAGAGAGACAGACAGACAGATATAGAGAGAAAAAAGGAGAAGAGAAATCAAGACAGAGCATAGAAAAGAGAGAGACAGAGCATACAGAGAAGGGATAGAGAAGAGAGAGAGGGGAAAGAGGAGAGAGGAGGGAGAGAAATGTTATCATTGCATTGCCACATGGCACAATATTTCAGGGTTCTGCTTGTGCATATGCACACAGGTTTGGAGGGAGAGGAGAGAGAGAAGAGAGGAGGAGAAGAGAGTGGAGAGAGAGAGAGAGCACAGAGTCATTCATTTGTTCACGTGAATTAGAGTAGTATGTTTGTCATTCATTTGTCACTTAAATGATCATCATCATCATCATCAGGT
>JAPXFY010000019.1:60930524-60933024 GCA_030674185.1 Monoplex corrugatus
GTTGTAACAGGTGCCTTTTGTGCATAAAACTATTTGTAATATAGCTAATTTATATCTAAAGCAAAATATCTGTTACGAAGAGAAATAACAATTAAATTCCAGAAAAGGTAGTTTGGTGTTGCCAGAAAAGGTAGTTTGGTTCTCTATAGATTTGTAGTCTGGCGTATTCTGGTACAACCTGTTGGAATGATTTACAGAAAATCCTGAAAAGTCTGCTGTCAGTAACAGTGTGTGAAATTGAATTCAATCAGTACATGCCTGCCATGCCCATATTTAACCCTTTGACTCCCGCACCTTGCTACCAGCACTCTGCATTATCGGCCATATTAGCTCTGCAAAAACTTAACCCTTTGACTCTCTGCAGGAAGCTGGTGGATAGAGTGAGGGAGTCAAAGGGTTAACTTTTTACACGCTAGTGCATAGGGTGCGGGAGTCAAAGGGTTAATTTTTTTACAATTGGTGGCTAGGGTGATGGAGTCAAAGGGTTAACTGCATCATTTGTGCTTTGTTTCACTTCTCTCCTTTTCTGTTTTCATAAGTGAAATAATTCGACTAAAAAACACATTGCTGTCATGCATTTAAACATGTAATTCTATTCTTGAATTATTATTTACACGTACGCTCACACGGACTCTCACACATAAACAGATACACACGTACGCACAATGCACGCACGCATGCACGCACGCATGCAATCACACGTATTAAGATATGTATATTATACATTTCTGTGTGTTACTGATGACATTTCTTACTCATTTTTTTTCGCTACTTGTGTACTGTTTTTGACAGTTTTATTCAAATTTTAAGATACTTTTGCGGTGTCTTCTTTCTTTGTTTTTTGTTTTAAAATACGTAAATCAGCAGATATGTAAGTTGGCTTATTTGCGATGTACTGTACCGCTCGAAAACAAAGATTTCGTTTCATTTCACTTCAATTCCATTTCATGTCTGTGCGACCTTGACCTTGACACTTTGTCCTTCAAACTTATGCATTGGCGGCTCCTGAGCTGTCCACACCTTCAACCCAAATTTGGCAAGGATCCACGTTGAAACAGCTGAAAAAAATTGCTAACACATTTTGGTTTCTCTCTCTTTCTCTCTCATTCTCTCTTTCCTCTGTCTGTCTGTCTGTCTGTGTGTGTCTGTGTCTGTCTGTCTGTCTGTCTGTCTCTCTCTCTCTCTCTTTCTCTCCGTCTCTGTCTATGTCTCTTTATCTCTCTCTCTCTCTCTCTCTCTCTCTCCGAATCTATGTCTCTCTCTATTTCTCTCTCTCTATCTCTATCTCTCTTACACACGCACGCACCCACCCACGCACCCATGCACGCACGCACGCACACTAGCGCACACATTCCTCCCAGGTAACAGGATACAGTCTGCCTACGTCTTTCAACAACAAAAATAAAATAAAATAAAATAAAAGGAAGCATGAAACAATTCTACTAAAAAAAAAAAAAACCCAAACCCAAACCAGTCTTGCTCAGCAAACGTGGGATGTGCACAGACGCCTTGTAACCGTAATACTGAAAGAAAATGATGTTTGTTGGGTAGCCAGCCACCAAAAGACGAGAAACACAACCACTACCAACATCAAAAGCACCCCACCCCCGCCCTCACCCCCACCCCACCCCCACCCCTCAATCCCCACTGCTACCCCCTAGTGTCCTCCACCCACCTAGCCTCCTCCCTCCGTAAATATCACCTGCTGATTTCCAGGGCTGTGCCTTATCTTAAGGGGGAGCTCACCTTTCGCTCGTCACCGGTCATTGAAGCGCGCGCCATTCGTATATGCTGTAGTCGTGGTGATGTTGCACTTGATGTTTTCATACCTGGCCGGTGATGGGATAACTGCGGCTCCTCTATCAGTTTTGATGCCTTCATGAAACGAGCAAAAAGGAATCTGCACGCCGCCATCTGTGTGTGTGTGTGTGTGTTGTTGTTGTTGTTGTTGTGCTGCTGTTTGTCTACTTAGAAACTATCTCACAGAGAGAGACACACACAGAGAGACAGAGACAGAGAGAGAGAGAGAGAAAAAGAAGAAGAAGAAGAAAAGAGAAGAGAAGAAAAGAGAAGAGAGAGAGAGAGAGAGAAAGAGAGACAGGCAGACAGACAGACAGAGACAGAGAGACAGAGAGGGAGAGGGAGACAGACAGACAGACAGAGAGGGAGAGGGAGACAGACAGACAGACAGAGAGACAGAGAGAGATAGAGAGAGAGACAAAGAGAGAGACAGAGAGAGACAAAGAGAGAGACAGAGAGATACAGAGACAGAGACAGAGAGAGACAGAGACAGACAGACAGACAGACAGAAAGACAGAGAGACAGACAGACAGACAGAGAGCGAGACAGACAGATAGAAAGAGAGAGACAGAGAGAGACAGAGACATAGATAGAGAGAACGTATACACGAATACAAGAATTTTGTTCAGTATTGCCCAAGGCCTTTATTGAAGGGCATAATACATGCGAACTACAAAAGTAATTTGGGTATATTTCATAC
>JAPXFY010000019.1:60935524-60938024 GCA_030674185.1 Monoplex corrugatus
AGAACACGTATTTATTACAACAAGAAGGAGAAGCGCCGAAGTTTCAGTCTTTTTCTCCCAATTATTGTATCTGGTGTTTTGTTTGTGATCTTAGGCTTGACAAAAAAGGCCAGTTGGCCAAAAATAATGCGCCTGTCTTGTCTTGTTGTATTAAGTACGCGTTCTTATTCTTTTTTTCGTGTGTTTTTTTTTTCTGGTTCCTGTTTGCTTGAACGCGGGCAGTCACACTTGTTTCGAATCTTGAGGCTCAAGTTCCGCAGGCAATTCAAGGGAAGGAATCCTGTGGTCTTGGGTTCTGTTTCCACCATCCCTCTTTTGTTGAACAGCAGTTGTTCTGAGCTGTTCAAATATGACAGTGCTCTGCTTGCATTACTGTCTGGAAACAGTGTTTTCCCAGTTGGTGATGTTGATGCCACAGTTGATGACGTTGGCCTCTAGATTATCCTTCTGTCGTTTTAGAAGAATGTCTTGGTCTCAGTGTCCTTGTTTCAGCTCCCTGCAAGGCTTATCTTTGGGATACGACTGCCTTCCATATGGACGTGTCCTGTCGAACGAAGCAGGCGTTTAATGAACAGGCATTCAGTTCCTGGCAATCCACACTTGTTTCAGAACTTGAAGATTAGACACTGGATCTTTTCACGTGACGTTGCACATTTTGTGCTTACACAATTTAGGAACTGTTCCATCTATCAGACCGTTCACAGACGTCTTTGATGAAAATGTTCCAGCTGTTTATCAACACGACAACAAGAATCAGTCGAGGTGGCGGAGTGGTTAGCCAATGGGCTGCTGACTGGAAAGTCGTGGATTTGAATCAGCGTCAGTCCAAAAATGTTGTGGGATATTTTTTGGCTCTGCCCGGCTTAGGGCAGTGTTGAAGGTGCTTGTGGACTCGTTGAGAATACCAGATGTCTCCTTACTGAAACATAACACACTTGGTCTGGCTCTGCCATTGATCGATTATTTTTTTGTTTTAAATTAAAGATAATCGCACTTTGGCATTTACCTTCATGCTGACTTTTTGTTTTTATTTTTCTTTAGATATTTTTTATTATTATTTTTTGTGTGCATTTTCTACGCCACCATAATGGTCACAGAAACTGACACACTTTTTACAGTGCCATGACCATGGTAACGATGAGGATGGAAAACCTGATGCTATACAGTTCTGTCTACGACTGAGACTGTGTTACAAGACTGTATTTTATGCATAACAACATAACATATCCTGGCGTGAACCAAGCCCGAAAGATACAGTCACCTGCAGTGTTCGTCAGAAAGCTTGAGCAGCACCCTCAGTGACGTATCCAAGAAATGGATGAGACTCGACTGTGTGGTCACAATGTGGTCTCGTTGCATCTGCAAAAACAAGCTATTTCCAAACCAAAATCCTGAATGCCTCTTCTTCAGAGAACTCTTTACAACCATGAATCATCTCCTTGGCACACGAAAAGATTTACCTCTCCCAACAAAACACACAAATGAAGAACTCCCATCTGTATTCTCCAAGTATTTCACCACCAAAATACAAACTCTTCGTGACAGGCTTGACAGGACACCCTGTCAACCATGCCCACCTGACCCTTCCTTCTTTGGCACACCTCTTACTACTTTTACCCCAGTCTCACAAGAAGAAATTTTCAACACAATCAGATCCATGTCGTTCAAAACCTGCGAACTGGATCCTCTTCCAGGTTCTCTCTACTCTGACTGTCTCCCTACTCTCCTCCCATTCATCACTGACATCATCAACACTTCTCTTCAAACTGGAACTGTCCCAGATTTATTGTTCACCCTCTCCTCAAGAAATACAATTTAGACCCAAATGAACTGAAAAATTACCGGCCTATCTCTAATCTCTCTTTCTTGTCAAAACTCATCGAAAAAGTTGTCCTCAACCAGCTGAACTCTCACCTGTCTGCCAACAATCTTCTCAATCCTTTCCAGTCAGCCTACCGCCAGTGCCATAGCACTGAAACTGCCCTGTTACACATTCTCAACAATCTCCTCCTTGCAACTGATACTGGCAAAGTCTCTCTCCTCACACTCCTTGATCTGTCTGCAGCCTTTGATACCATTGATCATGGTATTCTCCTTTCTAGACTTCATCATACTTTTGGCATCTCTGACATTGCTCTCTCCTTTTTCACTTCATATCTTTCAAACAGAAAACAAACTGTTCTCATTAATGGCACTTACTCTCAACCTGCATGCCTGACCTGTGGTGTTCCACAAGGATCTGTCCTTGGCCCTGTTCTTTTCACTCTTTACACCTCCCCCCTGTCCACCATCATCAACTCCCACTCTATAAAACACCATTTCTATGCTGATGACACCCAACTTCTAGACAGTGACACACCAGACAATATACGCGCCTCTTGACTCGCACCACTGAGTGTTACTCGGACATTAAGAACTGGATGACGTTCAACAAACTTCAGCTTAATGACGACAAGACAGAAGTTATCCTCATTGGCACCCGTCAGAAACTTTCTCAGCT
>JAPXFY010000019.1:60945524-60948024 GCA_030674185.1 Monoplex corrugatus
TAAACTATCAACCTGTCTCATCGAGTATGCACGTTAGTTTCAGTTTAAGTTTCTCAAGATCACATCTACGCGCTCGGAATGAATTGCATATGCGCTAATGTCACAGGTGGAGAAGATCCAGAATGATCATGGCACAAGCCTTTTACACCTGAGCTGGTCAGGTCCTGAGGTCGTACTTAGCCTGTGTATGTTAAAGATACTGTGAGTGATTTCAGTGTCTGGTGGATTATGGAAAACACGAAAACATCCAGCAAATAACGGCTTTCAAAGATAGGAGTATGCAGACTGTGCAGCAATATACGGCCTGTATAGTGTGAGTAAAACAATGTGCAGTCAAGAAAATCGAAACAATATACATATAAAACAAACAAAACAAAACTAACCAACCAGCCAACCACAACCAACCACAACCAACCAACCAACTAACCAACCAACCAACTAACCAACCAACTAACCAACCAACCAACCACAACCAACGAACCAACCAACTACCCACCCAACCAACCAACCAACCAACAAACCAACCAACCAACCAACCAACCAACCAACCAACCACAACCAACCAACCAGCCAACCAACCAACCAGCCAACCAACCAACCAGCCAACCAACCAACCAACCAACCAACTAACCAACCAACCAACCAACCAACTAACCAACCAACCAATCAACCAGTCAACTAACCAACCAACCAACCAACCAACCAAACAACCAACCAACCAACCAACCAACTAATCAGCCAACCAGCCAACCAGCCAACCAACCAACCAACCAACCAGCCAACCAACAAACCAACCAACCAACCAACCAACCAAAATGAATAGCTGTACCATCCTGTACTGAGCCTCACAGACGAAGAGCTTACCCTACGAAATGATCTCACCATGCCAGTGCAACACGTCAGTTTATGTCATTAACATTTTCTAGTGCACAAAGGTCGCTACAGGCACGTGAGAGAAATTTTTTTCATTCTATTTCATTTCATTTTGTTTTTCATTTCAACTCTGTTTTTCGATATTTTCATTTATTTTTAACCCTTTGACTCCTGCGCCACATCCACCAACTGCAAAAACAACCCTTTGATTCCCTTACCCTATCCACCAGTTTCCTGCAGGAAGCTCTTGGATAGGGTGAGGAAATCAAACGGTTAAGTTTCTGCTTTGCTGGCATGCTTGGCAAGTTAGGATGCTTGTGGACAGGGTGCGGGAGTCAAAGGGTTAAAATAACTATGCTGTCTCTATTACTGCTTCTACCTTTATCTCTGAATTAGTCCACGATTACTCTCCTTCTCGTCCTCTTCGCTCTTCTTCTGACACTTGACCATTCAAAATCGTTTGATACAGACGCAAGACACAGGCTTTCCGATCATTTGAACATTCTGGACCTTTTCTGTGGAATAATCTGCCCTTTGATCTGAGAAATTTGCCTTACCTTTCTTCGTTTAAGACCCAACTTAAAGCCCATCTTTTCCGTGAATTTTTCTGTTTATAAATTTACTTTGTTATACTGGCCCTATTCCATTATGTTTTGATATGGTTCTTTTAGTATGTTGTCATGTTTCAAAGAATCGATGTAGCCATGTGAGGTATGTGGATTTATAATTTGATCATGCCTCAAAGGGTTATTATATCCATGTGAGGTATGTGGATTTATAATTTGGTCATGCCTCAAAGGGTTATTATATCCATGTGAGGTATGTGGATTTATAATTTGATCATGCCTCAAAAGGTTATTATATCCATGTGAGATATGTGGATTTATAATTTGATCATGCCTCAAAGGGTTATTATATCCATGTGAGGTATGTCGATTCATAATTTGGTCATGCCTCAAAATGCCAGTGTGTTCATATGAGGTATGCAAATGTATAGCTTGGTCATGCCTCAAAGTGTCAGTGTGTCCATATGAGGTATGTAAATGTATAACTTGGTCATGCCTCAAAGTGTCAGTGTGTCCATTGAGGTATGTAAATGTATAACTTGGCCATGCCTCAAAGGATCAGTGTATCCATATGAGGTATGTAAATGTATAACTTGGTCATGCCTCAAAGTGTCAGTGTGTCCATATGAGGTATGTAAATGTATAACTTGGTCATGCCTCAAAGTGTCAGTGCATCCATATGAGATATGTAAATGTATAACTTGGCCATACCTCAGAGTGTCTGTGTATCCATATGAGGTATGTAAATGTATAACTTGGTCATGCCTCAAAGTGTCTGTGTATCCATATGAGGTATGTAAATGCATAACTTGGCCATACCTCAGAGTGTCTGTGTATCCATATGAGGCATGTAAATGCATAACTTGGCCATACCTCAGAGTGTCTGTGTATCCATATGAGGTATGTGAGTTCATAATTTTGTCATGCCTCAAAATGCCAGTGTGTTCATATGAGGTATGTGAATGTATAGCTTGGTTATGCCTCAAAATGTCAGTGTGTTCATATGAGGTATGCAAATGTATAACTTGACCATGCCTCAAAGTGTCAGTGTATCCATATGA
>JAPXFY010000019.1:60955524-60958024 GCA_030674185.1 Monoplex corrugatus
AGTGACGTAGGGTTTTTCTCGCTTCTTTCAAGATCAGTGTCAGGAACTTAGTTTTGCCATACACCGAGAGATTTTTTGTTTTTTTTTGTTTTTTGTTGTTTGTTTTTTTGTTCTTCACGGCAGACATCCTCCGTCTTTTTTTGTCTTTTTTCTCCTGATGAAGAAGTGTAAAAAGAAAGTGGGGTAACAGGGCGAGCTGTTGTTTGGTGAAGACTTTTTTTGTCTATCCCCCCCCCCCAACACCCCCCACACACACACACACTTCCCAACACCCTGCTTTCTTCTTTTAGTCTTTTATATTTTCTTTAGAGTGCGGGGAGTTTGTTCAAGAAGGATTGATTACAATCGGCGAATTCCATATGCGCTCCACCCAAATGTGCTGGTAATTATCTGGCAGACTCCCTAAGCCTGCGCAAAAAAACCTTATACGCTGGCAAATTCTTGAAATGAGGAGGGGGAAGGAAAAAGGACCTGGACCTATGGAACACTAAACTGACGTCACCAGAATGATGGAAACATTAACCCTTTGACTCCTGCACACTATCCACCGACTGAAAAAAAAAAAACTTGACCCTTTGACATCCCCACCTCACCTCACCCACCAACTTCCTGCAGGAAGCTGGTGGATAGGGCGAGGGAATCAAAGGGTCACTTTTTTTGCTTTACTAGCATGGTTGACAATGTAGGATGCTGTAGACAGGGTGCAGGAGTCAAAGGGTTAATTAAGAGGGGCGGGGAACAGGCCATATTGTGGAAGATGACGAGAACTCATGATGAAGGGGCGTCCAGACAAACGGGGAGGATAAAGCGGGCCCTTCACGTAATATCGGAGTGGTGACTGGTTGTCTGGACGCCAAAGGATAGATAGGGTGTAATGCGATTGTTCCGAGGCGCCGACGCGGCATTGAGTAACACGCTTTATTCATTCGTTATTTCTTTTAACGTCTAATCACATAAGTGCTTTTAGAAAAAGAAAGGAGTAGGTGGGGCTTACAGGTATAAAACAATCGGGCTGAATCAAAGAAAACGACCTATGGGACTGTGCAGTAAATACCTAGCAATGTGTAAATACAAAGTGAAATCAGCTTTGTTCGGCCCCAGCTGTGAGCTACCACTGCGGCAAAGAGGCTTCCATGGGCTTAGTGCCTATGTGTGCCTTTACCTGAAAGAGAAGAAGAGAAGATTGTAATGTTGGGTACTGGGATTGAACCTGGGACATCAGACCTTGAGTCCACGGCTCTATCGAAAGGACCAACCAAACTGCACAGAAGCATCAATCAAAAACTGGTCTGTTCCCTGCCCGCCTCAATGTTTCCATCATTCTGGTGGTGTCAGCTTAGTGTTTCAGAGGTCCCTCTTCCTCCCCCCCCCCTCTCCATCCCATTTCAAGACTTTGCCGGCGTATAGGGACCAAAGAACATAACTCTTGAGAGTCACGTAGGAATTATCTCCCATGTTGTAGAACTTCTCAACTCTAACACAGTTTGCGCTACCCATTCAGCTAGCATAGAAACAGCTACAAAGCACAAAACCCGTAAGCTCAGAACACTCCTCAAAAAAGGAGCGCCCAAGCCTACCTATATATACTCTGCAGCTACCCTACACACAACTGTGAGAAAGGAGAGAAATACATACAATATATTGGTCTTATGTTCAAGATTGACATAGTCTTTTATTCTTGAACTGACAAATACACACACATAGACAAGACAGAACATATGCAGGGTTGCTTCCATGGGACGACAGACCGGCGGATTAGCACAGGCTCTGGGAGTCTGCCAGATAATCGCTGGCAGATTTGGGCAGAGCGCACATGGAACTGTCCGAGTAAGTAAATATATATATACATATACATATATAGTTACTTACTAGACGCAACAACCAGGGGAGAAACATTTCTGATGACGCTTGAAGCATTGCGTATTAGAGAATTGGGACCAACGATCAACACCAGAGATGAGTATCGAAGCCGACACCTGACAATTAAGCTGTAATAATTTTGTATGACCACTTCACATTCTAATGTTGTTCGTGTTTAATGCTGATTTTGTTACTTGGTTTGATAACATTTGTGTTATTTTCTCCTTTTCCAGAACTCTGATGATGAGTAAAAAAAGCTCGACAAATTTCAGAAGAATTTCAAACGTGATTTGCCAATAAAATAAATAATGTATATATATAATATATATATATATATATATATATATATATATATATATAATATATATATATATATATATATACATGTATATTATATGTGTGTGTACATTTTTTAACTTCATTTTATTCATTTTCAGATACATAGCATTTACAAACATCTTGAAAGTAAATACATAATTGTAGGCCTGAATTACACCACAATTAGCCACTCAATATAACCTTGTCTCACATCACAGAAAGCCCCCCAGTCATTGAACAATACAAAGCCTCCGCTTGCCAATCAACAAGATGAAAACACTATTTTCATAATCATAGCCCCGCCGGTCTGTCGTCCACTTTC
>JAPXFY010000019.1:60973024-60975524 GCA_030674185.1 Monoplex corrugatus
TATCCAGCAGCTTCCTGCAGGAAGCTGGTGGATAAGGTGAGGGAGTCAAAGAATTAAGTTTTTGATTCGCTAGCATGGTCGACAGTGAAGGATGCTGGTGGACAGAGTAGGGAGGCAAAGGGTTAAAATCTGACCACAGAAAGGCATTATGCAGACAAAGTGACAGAGGCAGCTGCACAAGCATTCCATGAGAAGATACAGAATGTACGTACAAACAATCAAGAAACCATTGCTGACACATGAAGATTCTTAGTCACTCATACATTGTATCCCATTAATAGTGACCAGGGAGGGTCTACACTAAAAACATACATACAGAGAAAACGACAGAAAGAAAGAGAGACAGACAGAAAGAAAGAGAGACAGACAGACAGACAGAGAGAGAGAGAGAGAGAGAGACCGATAGACAGACAGAGATAGACAGACAGACGAAACAAAGAAAAAGAGAGAGAGAGGAACGGGAGAGACAGAGAGGAACGGAAGAGAGAGAGAGAGAGAGAGACAGGCAGACAAACAGACAGACAGAGACAGAAAGAGAAATCGAGAGAGAGAGAAAGAGATAGAGAACAGACAGACAGACAGACAAGCAGGCAGGCAGACAGATCACCCGAACATGTGAAACACTTTCTACTGTAAGAAAATGAAGAGTGTGGGATGGAGGATGGAAGAGGGAGGGGGGATGGGGGGGAGGGGGAGGGGGAGGGGAGGGGGGAGGGGGCACAGGTAGTTGAAGCGTGAGCCGAGGAGGCACCGGTGGCAAAAAAGACATTGACGTTATGAGTTTGGGGAGTAAGATTGGTTCGTCTTTCACTTTGCCCTCAACTCTTTTTGGTCCCTTTTCTTCTTCTTCTTTTTCTTCTTCTTCTTCTTCTTCTTCTTCTTCTTCTTCTTCTTCTTCTTCTTCTTCTTCTTCTTCTTCTTCTTCTTCTTCTTCTTCTTCTTCTTCTTCTTCTTCTTCTTCGTCGTCGTCGTCGTCGTCGTCGTCGTTGTCGTCGTCTTCTTCGTCGTCGTCGTCATTGTCTTCTTCTTCGTCGTCGTCATCTTCTTCTTCTTGTTCTTCTTGTTCTTGTTCTTGTTCTTCTTGTTCTTCTTCTTGTTCTTCTTGTTCTTGTTCTCGTTCTTGTTCTTGTTCTTCTTGTTCTTGTTCTTCTTGTTCTTGTTCTTGTTTTGTTCTTCTTGTTCTTGTTCTTGTTCTTGTTCTTGTTCTTCTTCTTGTTCTTCTTCTTGTTCTTCTTCTTGTTCTTCTTCTTCTTTTCTTCTTCTTCTTCTTCTTCTTTGAATTCTTCTTCTTTGAATTCTTCTTCTTTGAATTCTTCTTCTTCTTGTTTTTGTCTCTTCTTCTTCATGTTATGACTTAAGAGAGAAAGTTGCTTCGTGTCCCATTTTTTGTTTTTTGTTTTATTGTTTATTTTTTTGTTTTGTTTTATCTACTTTAATCATGCTCACCAGCATATACATATACATTCAATATGACAACTATTTCCAGCGGCTCTATACACATATGTATTAAAGATACATGTACAGATACATAAACGTGATATGGTGCGATCTTCTCTCTCTCTCTCTCTGTGTCTCTCTGTCTCTCTCTCTCTCTGTCTCTCTCTCTCTCTCTCTCTGTCTCTCTCTCTCTCTCTCTCTCTCTCTCTCTCTCTCTCGCTCCACAACATTAAAGGTAAAAACTATTTCAATATCACACTGACAATGTCACATAATATATCGACATAAAGAAGCAGCGTCAGATGAAATCGTCACCCAAGTGCATATAACTTTACAGCCAAACCGTACAATATTATAGGGGAAGTGTGGATTAATATTCGAAAAAAACTATAAGACACTAGTAGTATTGACCCAGTCTGGGAAAATGAGCCTGAAGACGCAAATAGCTATCCATAGCCATGGCTAAAAATAGCTTCAAAGAATTGCTTGAACTAAGATCTTTCCTTATGTCTACTTTGTAACTACTAATCTTCAATTTCCTGAAGGTTTTTGATATTTTATACTTATCGCACTCCCAAAAGCTTTTTTTTTTTTCAAAATTTTCTGAACGTATTTTTTCCGTGTTAAAAATTCATTAAAAAAGTTCAAAAGCGTCTAAAAAGAAAACTATAACAGCTAGAGTAATTTTGTTGTTGTTGTTGTTGTTTTGATTTGTTTTTGAAAGAGTCCTGGAAGAACTTGACACCACCAGAAAACTACTAGCAGACATCAACAAGAGACGACTAAAATACATTGGCCATGTGTCACGTAAAAAGAACACGGACCTCATGGCAACCATCTTTCAAGGAAAAACAGTGGCAAAAAGGAAGAAATGCAGACCACCAATCTCATACATCGAGAACATAACCAACATCAGTGGCCTGAATATTCAAGAAATTGTCCACAAAAGTCAAGACAGAGCGGCCTGGAGGGAGATGGTGGTGTCCAGATGTGCAGCGGCCAACATCGAACCCGGTGACGCCGACATGTGAGATTTGTTATTATGTGTATGTCAGTCCATAAA
>JAPXFY010000019.1:60980524-60988024 GCA_030674185.1 Monoplex corrugatus
ACCCATGATGGTATTTTTTTCATTTTCTGTCCTTTGCTGTCTACAAGATCAAGCCACTTACGTCGATGAATGTGGATGTGATGTCTTCCTTTCCCAGTTTCTGCCGGCTGTTCTGGAGCTTGGTGGGCAACGGAGTTGTCAGTGGCTTTCCCCTTACATCCCCTGACATGACAGAACAGACCTGGGAAACATCATGCTGACACCACTCATAGAATGATTGAAGCATTAAGATGGGCAACGAATAGGCCAGTTCCTCTCTTGCGATCTGAGACTGAAAAAAAGCTACACTAATCAAGATGTGACAACTCATCAGCAGAAATTCCAGCCAAGAAAAAAATATTTAAGATAACTCATCAGCAGAAATTCCGGCCAAGAAAAAAAATATTTAAGATGTGACAACTCATCAGCAGAAATTCCGGCCAAGAAAAAAAATATTTAAGAGGTGACAACTCATCAGCAGAAATTCCGGCCAAGAAAAAAATATTTAAGAGGTGACAACTCATCAGCAGAAATTCCGGCCAAGAAAAAAATATTTAAGATGTGACAACTCATCAGCAGAAATTCCGGCCAAGAAAAAAAATATTTAAGAGGTGACAATCATCAGCAGAAATTCCGGCCAAGAAAAAAAAATGTAAGAGGTGACAACTCATCAGCAGAAATTCCGGCCAAGAAAAAAAAAATGTAAGAGGTGACAACTCATCAGCAGAAATTCCGGCCAAGAAAAAAATATTTAAGAGGTGATAACTCATCAGCAGAAATTCCAGCCAAGAAAAAAATATTTAAGAGGTGACAACTCATCAGCAGAAATTCCAGCCAAGGGAGTCATGACGACTAGGAACAAGAGTAGAAACAAGCTGGACAGTGGAGTTTCAGTTTCAGATTCTTATGATGACGTCTCCGCGCTCGGAACGAATTCCATACGCACTAGCGTCACAAGTGCCATGTGTATAGTGACCTCGGCACAAGCCTTAAGCCTGCACATAAATCCATAAGCTGGCCAGGTCCTGAGGCCCAACCCAGTCTATATTTCTGTTTACAGTGGGAAAACCGTTGAGAAAAGATAGAACATGGGTTGTTTTTTTTTGGCCTTTTGAAGTTAGCATTCTTGCACAACAGAATGATACAGTCATTGTTATAAATCGTTTTTGTAAAGCTCACTTCTTTAAGCTCATTTGAACTCACCCCGCATTACACATAATCAGACTTTTAAGCGGAGCACAGAGAACTCACATTGTCAGGCGAGCTGACCACATTCCACAATGTTGTTGCACAGTCTTGGTTCTCTGAATAAAGCTGACCTATGGTTTGATATCTTGTGTTCAATCCCAGCTAGTGACATCAAAACCTGGTCTGTTTGCTGCCCAACGTAACGTTTCCATCATTCTGGTGGTGTCAGCTTAGTGTTTCACAGCTCCCTTTTCCCTTCCGTCCCTTAACCATTTCAAGACTTTGCCAGCGCATATGGTTTTGCGTCAGCTCAGCAAGTCTACTAAATAACTGCTGGCAGATTTGGGTACAGCACATATGGATCATCTTCTTCTTCTTCTTCTTCATCATCATCATCATCATCATCATATATGGATCTTCATCATCATCATCATTATCAACATCATCATTATCATTATATTATTATTATTATTATTATAATTATTATCATTAGTGTTGTTGTTGTTGTTACATTAATGTTATTATTGTCATTATTATTAACTTGGTTTTTTTTTTAATTCATTTTCAAATACACAGCATTTACAAAATCTTGAAATGTGTACAATGCATAACCAACATATCTAACAAAATGTAGAAAACAAGTATTCATTGTAATACATACACACATACATATACATAAGTATACACTCATATATATATTATTATATATATATATATATATATATATATATATATACAGATACACATATACATATACAGACATACATACACATACACACATACATACATACATACATAATATGTAATATACACACATGTATACACATACACATATACATACATAAACACACATATACACACACATATGTATACATACACATACATATACATACACATGTACACATATATATGCATATATATACGAGCTCGTATATACACATATACATATACATATGCATACTATACTATTGTTATTATCATTACTTTTATTATTATTATCATTATTATTATTATTATTGTTTTTAATATCATTATCATCATTATCATCATCATTATTATCATTACTATCATTAGTCGTTAAAGCCCAGCCGACTGCTGAGAGCTATATCATGATTATAACCATCTCGAACAAAATACGCACGTCAAGTGACATGGAATACATACGTATAAGCATAAAAAAGAAGAACTGCACAAAAACATACATCAAAAACTAGACTATCATACCTAGAATTGCTACTAAACAGTTTACATTTCCTTAGAGCTAAAAATACAGTCAATACATATGTGTCCAATTATCACTCCTAACAGAAGGCATGTAAGTCATTACTGAAAACATACAGGTGCGCAGATCAACAAAGCAGAAAATGAGAAAGGTAGAGAGCAAAGGAGCAAGGCAAAAGAAAGAGATTGACAGAAAAGAGGAAATTTCTAGTACAGAATTTCCAGAAGGTAGAGATACTGTTTATACTGAAAGTTTCAAGTTTCCAGTTCCGGTTTCTCAAGATGACGTCTCCGCGCTCGGAATGAATTCCATATGCACTAACATCACAGGTGCCATGTGATGGAGAAGATCCAGAATGATCACCGCACAAGCCTTAAGCCTGCACATAAGCTCATAAGCTGGCCAGGTCCTAAGGTCCTACCTAAATAGTTCCATAACTCTGAGGTCGTAGGGGAGTGAGGTGGTGGTGACCTAATCTTTTCCAGGGTGCCCGCACCACTAGGGCGGCGCCCATACCCTCTCCCTCGCTTCAAATTCATATTCATATTCACTTTTTGTTTTAACCAAGACTTCAGAAAGACAAGAAGGCTAATTGGTCTTCAAGGGGTGGGACCTGGGAAATCAACATATCTCTCCAATATTTATACCAAAGCAGCCAGGCAATACCCTACTCTTCACGATTTTCAACTGCCGTGGGATCTTTAGCGTGTGCAGCGAAAAGGCACACGGGTGCGACTCGTTTTTCGTCCCTTTCCGAAGGACTAGACGTTCACTTCGATTTTCCGGTCAAACTGAGGAGAAAAGTCGAGGCTTCTACGGGGAGCGAACCCTGGAACCTCGAGTTTAGTTCTTGGCAGGCGAACGTCTGAACCATTCTGCTACTCTTCTCCCCAAGAGTCCCCGGCATCTCCACGAGGGCCATATGGAATTGTCCGAGTGTAACTGTCCGAGTATGATGTATCCCTCTTGAACAAACGCCGAAAATCCAGACTGCATGTGTCCATTAGCTACCGGACACCGACTTATGCATGATGGACAGGGGGTTAAGTAGACACAGACCCTGCAATCTGTTGACACTAGTTTAACCCTTTGACTTCCGCACCCTAGCCACCAACTGCAAAAAATGTGATCCTTTCGTCCCTTTCCGAAGGACTAGACGTTCAGTTCGATTTCCGGTCAAACTAAGGAGAAAAGTCAAGGTTTCTACGGGGAGCAAACCCTATCCGCCAGCTTCCTGCAGGAAGTTAGTGGATAGGGCGAAGGAGTCAAAGGGTTAAGTTTTTTTGCTTTGCATGCATGGTTTTCAATGCAGGATGTTATTGGACAGGGCGCGGGAGTGAAAGGGTTAAATTAAGGTACTATGTATATCAGAGTTATCCACTGACACAGAACAAGATCTCCCCCTCCTCTCTCTCTCTCTCTCTTTCTCTCTCCCTCTCTCTCTCTTTCCCTCCCTCTCTGTGTCTGTCTCTCTCTCTCTCTCTCTCTCTCCCTCTATCTCTGTCTCGGTATCTTTCTCTCTCTCTCTCTCTCTCTCTCTCTCTCTCTTTCCCTCCCTCTCTGTGTGTGTTCTCTTCTCTCTCTCTCTCTCTCCCTCTCTCTCTCTCTCTCTCTCTCCCTCTATCTCTGTCTCGGTATCTTTCTCTCTCTCTCTCTCTCTCTCTCTCTCTTTCCCTCCCTCTCTGTCTCTCTCTCTCTCTCTCTCTCTCTCTCTCTCCCTCTATCTCTGTCTCTCTCTATCTCTGTCTCGGTATCTTTCTCTCTCTCTCTCTCTTTCCCTCCCTCTCTGTGTCTCTCTCTCTCTCTCTCTCTCTCTCTCTCCCTCTATCTCTGTCTCGGTATCTTTCTCTCTCTCTCTCTCTCTCTCTCTCTCTCTTTCCCTCCCTCTCTGTGTCTCTCTCTCTCTCTCTCTCTCTCTCTCTCTCCTTCCCTCCCTCTCTGTCTCTCTCTCTCTCTCTCTCTCTCTCCCTCTATCTCTGTCTCTCTCTATCTCTGTCTCGGTATCTTTCTCTCTCTCTCTCTCTCTCTTTCTCTCTCTCTCTCTCTGTATCTCTTTCTTTCTCTCTCTGTCTCTGTATCTCTCTCTCTCTCTCACTTTCTCTGTCTCTGTATCTCTCTCTCTTTCTCTCTCTGTTTCGCTTTCTCTTCCTCTCTCTCTCTTCTTCTTGTTCTCTCTTTCTCTGTCTCTGTCTCTGTCTCTTTCTCTGTCTCTGTCTCTGTCTCTGTCTCTGTCTCTGTCTCTCTCTCTCTCTCTCTCTCTCTCTCTCTCTCTCTCTCTGTCTTTAGGGCTGGAGCTGATGAAACAATGTTGGGGCCAACAGGTAACGCAAGCCAGGTGTGTCTCAATTAGCCGCCCCCGTACAGCGAGCCCCGTATCAAGAGATAGTGTGGTGGATGTTATGTTACAATGTAACTGAGGCTCGGTATGGCACACTGATATCAGAGACATAAACCAAAGAGATCGGCAACAGGGCCACGTCTCTGGCTAATACCGTATCTCTAGATGGACGCCAATCATCAGTCCGTGCACGCGTAGTACGTGACGGAATGACACAAACAAACAATAGAAAAAAAAAACCGGAACCAGAAAAACACGAAAATAGAATCAGAACGCGTATTTAATAAAACACGACAAGTCCTCTTCTCCCTCTGGACGAAGCAGCAGGGAAGTTTCAGTCTTTTTCTCCTAATTTTGTATTTGGTGTTTGTTTGTTTGTTTGTGATCTTACATTCACGCTTGATAAAGGCCAGTTGGCCGAAAATTTGCGTCTGTCTTATATCGTTGTATTAAATACGCGTTCTGATTCTATTTTCGTGTTTTGCTGGTTTCTGTTTGCTTGAACGTGGGCAGTCGCACTTGTTTTGGATTTCGTAATACAAAACAAAACCAAGCGAAATGAAATAAAAACTGTATATGTCAAACATCGTGAGGTGGGTGGCGCTGTGGTTAACCATTTGACTCCCGACACTGTCCACCAGCGTCGTGCACTGTCAACCATGCTAGCAAAGCAAAAACTTAACCCTTTGACTCCCTCACCTTATCCACCAGCTTCCTGCAGGAAGCTGGTGGATAGGGCGACGGAGTCTAAGGGTTAATTTTTAGCAGTTGGTGGATAGGGTGCGGGAGTCAAAGGGTTAAGTTTTTGCTGTCGGTGGATAGGGTGTGGGAGTCAAAGGGTTAATTTTTAGCAGTTGGTAGATAGGGTGCGGGAGTCAAAGGGTTAAACCACTTGCGTATGACGACAGAATCCCTAGTTCGAATCCCGGATCAGACATGGATATTCTTAACCCCATCCTCACTAGATCTTAAGCGGTGATGGATAAGACGATACACCGTTGTTCTGTGCGCAACTGGATCCTCTTCCAGGTTCTCTCTACTCTGACTGTCTCCCTACTCTCCTCCCATTCATCACTGACATCATCAACACTTCTCTTCAAACTGGAACTGTCCCAGATTCTTTCAAGTCTGCTATTGTTCACCCTCTCCTCAAGAAATACAATTTAGACCCAAATGAACTGAAAAATTACCGGCCTATCTCTAATCTCTCTTTCTTGTCAAAACTCATCGAAAAAGTTGTCCTCAACCAGCTGAACTCTCACCTGTCTGCCAACAATCTCCTCAATCCTTTCCAGTCAGCCTACCGCCAGTGCCATAGCACTGTAACTGCCCTTCTACACATTCTCAACAATCTCCTCCTTGCAACAGATACTGGCAAAGTCTCTCTCCTCACACTCCTTGATCTGTCTGCAGCCTTCGATACCATTGACCATGGTATTCTCCTTTCTAGACTTCATCATACTTTTGGCATCTCTGACATTGCTCTCTCCTGGTTCACTTCATATCTATCAAACAGAAAACAAACTGTTCTCATTAATGGCACTTACTCTCAACCTGCATACCTGACCTGTGGTGTTCCACAGGATCAGTCCTTGGCCCTGTTCTTTTCACTCTTTACACCTCCCCCTGTCCACCATCATCAACTCCCACTCTATAAAACACCATTTCTATGCTGATGACACCCAACTTCTAGACAGTGACACACCAGACAATATACAGCGCCTCTTGACTCGCACCACTGAGTGTTACTCGGACATTAAGAACTGGATGACGTTCAACAAACTTCAGCTTAATGATGACAAGACAGAAGCTATCCTCATTGGCACCCGTCAGAAACTTTCTCAGCTGCCTCCTCTTTCTCTCCCATTATGTAACACATCAGTCCCAATTTCTGATTCAGATAAAAACCTTGGTGTCTGCATTGACTCTACCCTCTCCATGAACAACTTTGTTTCTCAAACTGCCAGATCTTGCTACTATCACCTCCATCGTATAAGCCTGATCAGGAAGTATCTCTCTGTCGAAACAACTGCAAAACTCGTCCTCTCCTTCATAATGTCTCGCATTGACTATTGCAATTCACTCCTGTCTGGTCTTCCTGCCTCCACCATTCAAATCCTACAGCGCATTCAAAACAATGCTGCACGCCTTGTACTAAAAAGAAAAAAGCTGACCACATATCTCCTCTCCTGGCACAACTTCACTGGCTCCCTGTATCAAAGCGCATACAATACAAACTAGACACCATGTGCTACAAAAGCCTCAATAACGCAGCCCCCGATTACCTGTCAAGCCTACTTGAGATCTATCTTCCCTCACGTACCCTCCGCTCTGCCTCCGATCCTCTGACTTTTCGCTTTCCACGCACTAAGCTCAATACCTATGGTCCACGAGCCTTCTCTGTTTCTGGTCCACTTTCCTGGAACAAACTTCCTTTCTCAGTCCGTCAGCAACCTACTTTTGTCTCCTTCAAGTCCGCTCTCAAAACTCACCTTTTCTCCTCTGCATAAAATCCTGACCTCACTCAATCCCCTCTGCAGTCTGTCTCCACTCGGAGGGGAATCACATTGTAATATATAATTGTATATAATATGCTCTCTATAATTTTCCATTGCTTTTATTCTTTCTCCCCATTTATAGCCGTGTGCGTGTGCGTGTGTGTGTGTGTGTGTGTGTGTGTGTGTGTGTGTGTGTGTGTGTGTGTGTGTGTGTGTGCGTGCGTGCATGCGTGCGTGCGTGTGTGTGCGTGCGTGCGTGTGTGTCTGTTTTAGCG
>JAPXFY010000019.1:60993024-60998024 GCA_030674185.1 Monoplex corrugatus
GGATTTAGACATCTTTTCCCTTGTGGCCTTCTTGGCCAGGCAGTCAGCCTTTTCATTAGTGTTCTGCTGCAACCTTTGGGGCGTTTGCTGTGTGAAACTGTAGATTACACTGCTGCAATACGTTCCATTTACGCCGATGGTTGTTCTGCGACGCCCATAGCAGTATAGATGAGATACACAGATACACTGATACACATGTCATTACAACGTAGCCAAGATTGTTCCAGTGACACACTGATCCAAATATCATCATCATCATCATCAAGTGCCCTGCACAGGCGTTGGTGATCATGGCCTCATATGCATCTGTCCCTTGTGCGGCAAGCACATCTTCCACCTGTCTTCAGCCACTCTGCAAGTCCGTGCAATATTTTTTCCCTGGGTTTACCTGGTGCTCTCTTTCCCCAGCTCAAATATAAGATACAGAAACTATAGACTAGGCAGGACCTAGGACATGGCCAGCTCATGGGGCTTATGTGCAAGCTTAACCCTTTGACTCCTGCACCCTATCCACCAACAGGAAAAAGTGAACAGTTTGAAATCCTGACCCTATCTACCAGCTTCCTGCAGGAAGAGTGAGGGAGTCAGAGTTAAGTTTTTGCATTGCTAGCACGGTTGGCAATGTAGGATGCTAGTGGACAAGGTGCGGGAGTCAAAGGTTAAGGCATTATGTTTTTGGATCTTCTCCATCACGTGGCATCAGTGGTGTAGTGCAAACTGAATCTATTCCGAGCGTGGAGACGTTATCTTGAAAAACTGAAACGAAACTATAGCAAGACCAATTGAAACGCCACAGAACCCGTCTTCATCAAGGTTTTCTTGCATTTCTGTTATCTGTTTGCTCAAACCATCATTGGGTGTTATAAAAGACAAGGCTGCGAGCTGGTAGACCTGGAGAGCAGAAATGCCGTGTGCAATCAAAGTCTCCTTTACACCATCAGTCAAAGTCTTCTTGGTCTGATTCTTGCTTTAAATTCCCTTATCTTTTTACAGTATGTTTGCTCAGCTAGTAGTTGATGGAAAATTAAAAAAAAAAAAAAAAAAAAAAAACCCCGTGGGGATGCCGGGTCTCTTTCAGTTAGAAATAGTATCCCCACCTTCTGGACATCTGTGCTAGAAATTTCTGTTTTCTGTCACTCCCTTTGTTTCTTTCTTCTTCCTTTGCTTTTTGTCATTTCTTCCTGTCATTTTCTGCCTTTCTGGTCCATTCACCTGTATGTGTTCGATAAAGTCTTACATACTTTCTCTTAGGACTGATAATTGAGTACATGTATTAAGGGCTTTTTTTTTTTTTTTTTTTTTTTTGCTCTAGGGAAATGAGATATGCAGAAGCAATTTTGGGCAATTTAGGCCTGTTTTTATGTATGTGTTATTGTCCTTAGCTATACTTAAATTTGTATTCAGGTGGGGGTTTTAAATCCCTGTGCGATACATTGGACAGAGTAGTAAACGCCAGGGCATCTTCTTCGATTATGTGCGGAATGCATTGATATGTGTAATTAATTTTCTTTTTCCTGTTGAAGTATTGTGTATGTTTGAAGCGGTTATAACCCTGATATAGCTCTACGCAGTCGGCTGGGCTTTAAACAAAATAACAGTAGGAATCTAAAAGAATTACCCAGGAATGTGATTTTTTCCCTTCACATAGTAACGGAAAACGATCAACATGTGCCATTGGTTTTCTGCTTCGGCATCTTGAAAACATGTTTCCCATAGAGCAAGCAGTTTGGAAACTTGCAGTAATGAACAACACATAAATCCTTGTCCTGGGATAGTAACTGACCTAACAGATTCACTGCTATAAATAGCTCATAAATCTGTTTCTTACAGCAGCAAAATAACCTGACAGATTCGCAGTAATAAATATCACATACATCTGTGTCTTAGACTAGTAAGTGAACTAACAGAACAGGGTAGGTAAGAAACAGGCAGCCGACATGTTGATCATGGAGCGTTTTAAAACCACTGCCACGGGCTCGGTGGTCAAATGGGAAAGAAGTTGGATGTCCACTCAGAAGACCTGTGTTCGATCCTGCCTGGGTACATCATGCATGGTGGGTAAAGGGTGGACATGTTTCTGATCTCCCTGATCATCATGTGTGCAGACCTGTTGTGCCTAACGCCCCTTCTTGTAGACTCCCACGCATAACACCAATCACCATAATCATCATCATGTGCCCTGCCACATGGCGTTGGCGATCATGACCCTCCATATGCATCTATCCCTTGTTGTCGCAAGCATATTTTCCACCCTCTCTGTCTTCAGCCACTCTGCAATATTTTCCCTGGGTCTACCTGGTGCTCTCTTTCCCTCCACCCTTCCTGTTGTGGCCAGGTGTTCCAATTCCCCTTTCCTCATAAAATGGCCTATAAATGTTGCCCGTTTTTTCCTATTCTTCCTAATGAATGATCTTCTTGTGTCTGCCTCCATTAAGACTGTCTCGTTTGTTTTCTTTTCTGTCCATGGAACTCTCAACATTCTTCTTAGAAACCACATCTCGGCTGCCTCAATCTTGTTCTGGCTTTGCTTGTTGACTTTCCACACCTCACAACCGTATAACATTATCGGTTCTATATAACATTCAAGAACTCTCTTCCTTGTGTTAACTGATAGGCATTTGTTGGTAAGAATGCTTTTCATTTTCTTGAATGCAGTTTTGGTTTGGCCGGTTCTGCTGGCTATTTCTGACGTGCATCTGCCGTCTGGTGAAATGATCGTTCCCAGATATTTAAACTTATCAACCTGTCTCAACCTTGTGCCAGAACACCAATGCACATCAGAAATAGCCAGTCAGTGTGTGTGTGTGTGTGCGTGCGTGCGTGTTTGTGTGTGTGTGTGTGTGTGTGTGTGTGTGTGTGTGTGTGTGCGTGCGTGTGTGTGGGGTGTGTCTATCTGTCTGTCTTTCTGTCTGTCTTTCTGTCTGTAAGTGTGTGTGTTTGTTTGTTTATTTGTGTGTGTGTGCATGTGTCTGTCTATATGTCAGTATGTATATGTGTATGTGTGTGTTTGTGTGTGTCTATCAGTGTGTATGTGTGTGTGTCTGTCTGTCTGTATAGCAGAGTGTATGTGTGTCTGTCTGTCTGTCTGTCTGTCTGTAAGTCTGTCTGTACATGGAGGGAGACAGACTGACATCTAACAGTTCTCACCAAACAGACAATGATCCATCAACCCGACCCAAGCCAAGCTGCAGCAGCTGACGACTGGGATTTCATTTCACCGACGACCTGCACGAGCTAAATACGATCAATCTTGTTGATAGGCGAGAAGCCGCCTTCATCTGTCTCGTTTAACCACCGTTTACACTGACAAATGAATTCCTTCTACTTTGCACACACACACCCAGACGCGCCGGCACCCCCATGTCAAAATACGGATCGGAAAAAGGGCGGCGTTTCAGGGGAAATGTAAAGTCGGAACGGGAAGTCGAACGCATAAGCTGTGAGAGGAAGAATGCCTTTCATTCTCCGCCTAAAAGGGAAGGGGGGGGGGAGGTTGGGACTATTTTACACCTGCAGTTGTAGCTGTTAACCTTTGTGTTGATTAGAACGCTTTGGTGCGCGGAACAAACGAGAGAGGGCGATGCTGGAGTAGCACATACGATAAACACTAACCCTGATATTTTGGTACGGCAAAAGGGGGTTAATTGCCAGTTACGCCCAAAAAGCTTTAATAACGTACGATAAATTTGGGGTGAGATGATAAACTTGGGTCCATGTGCAGCTTAAATAACGTATGATAAATTTGGGGTGAGATGATAAACTTGGGTCCATGTGCAGCTTAAATAACGTATGATAAATTTGGGGTGAGATGATAAACTTGGGTCCATGTGCAGCTTAACCAACATCGATAAATTTGGGATGAGATGATAAACTTGGGTCCATGTGCAGCTTAACCAACATACGATAAATTTGGGATGAGATGATAAACTTGGGTCCATGTGCAGCTTAACCAACATACGATAAATTTGGGATGAGATGATAAACTTGGGTCTATGTGCAGCTTAACCAACATACGATAAATTTGGGATGAGATGATAAACTTGGGTCCATGTGCAGCTTAACCAACATACGATAAATTTGGGATGAGATGATAAACTTGGGTCCTTGTGCAGCTTAACCAACATACGATAAATTTGGGATGAGATGATAAACTTAGGTTCGTGTGCAGCTTACAAACCTTCTGTGTCCAGGGGATAGAACTCACTGCAACGAAGGATTGTCCCTGGCAAAATTCGGTAGCACATCCGCTCTGTGGGTGTGTTGTGTTCAATGTATTATGCTGTACTGTATTGTATGGCGCGGTTTCACGAAAGTCTGAATACGCAACAGAGAGACCGAAACCACAATCCGGAGAACAATGTTAGTAATCAACTTTACCCCACATCTGAAACACCTCAACATTTCTAGTGAAACAAACTCATAGCCCATAAGTTCCATTTGCATCCCTACTCAGACATCATCATCATCATCATCATCAGGTGCCTTGCACATGGCGTTGACGATCATGGCCTTCCATCTGTTTCTATCCCTTGTTGCCTCAAGCACCTCTTTAACCTCGTTGTCTTCAGCCACTCTGCAAGTCCGTCCAATGTCTTCTCCCTGGGTCTACCTGGTGCTCTCTTTCCCTCCAACTTTCCCGTTGTGATCAGTGCTCCAATTCCCCTTTCCTCATAAAATGGACTATAAATGTTGCCTGTCTTTTCCTAACTTTCCTTATGAATGATCTTCTTGTGTCTGCCTCCATCAAGACTGTCTCGTTTGTTTTCTTTGCTGTCCATGGAACTCTCAACATTCTTCTTAGAAACCACATCTCGGCTGCCTCAATCTACCCTGACATATCAATGCAAAAACCTATTCCCTGATCAAGCCACTAGAGCGTTATAGTACTCCCTGTGAGGTGCGTTGTTTGAAATACGTTGCCAACAAGACCAGATGTAACATGATGAGAAACACCAAGATCAGAGAAATGGTTGGAACAACACCAGCCAACTACCGTATTC
>JAPXFY010000019.1:61008024-61010524 GCA_030674185.1 Monoplex corrugatus
GGAAGCGAAATGTTCAGACAACATATCTCACACAAAAATGATAGGTATATAGTGTTCATACCTGTGCACGTTAAAGATCCCACGGTTACGAAGGAGTTGCTCCTGGCAATAGTGTGAAGAAAAGATATCACTTTTATACGTAACCAAAATACACACATACATGGACAGGAAAATGGGCGGCGCAGCATTGCGGCGACGCCCTCTCACCAAGGAGACCATTCCTGAATTTCACATGGTAAATCCATTGTGGTCAAACCAAAATAATGATAATAATAATAACAATAATAATAATAATAATGATAATAATAATATAATAATAATATAAGAATATAATAATAATAATTATGATAATAATAATAATTATAATAATAATGATAATAATAATAACAATAATAATAATAATAATAATGATAATAATAATATAATAATATAATAATAATAATTATGATAATAATAATAATTATAATAATAATGATGATGATAATAATAATAATAATGATGATGATGATGATAATGATGACGACGACGACGACGATGATGATGATGATGATGATGATATGACGACCATAATGATAATGATAATAACAAATAGATAAATAAATAGATACATAAATAAATAAACCCATAAATGAGTAAACAAATGAATAAATAAATAAATAAATAAGCAAATGAATAAATAAATAAATGACTAAAAAAAAAAATTTAAAAAAATGAATAAATAAATAAAACAAATATGAGATCCTTGAAGACAAACCTATATAACATAAGCAGCCATCACCACAGCCCGAGTTGTTGGTCATATGCTTTGTATACAGTAGAACATATCGAACGTTCTGTGCAATGTTTCAGATTAGCAGATTACAAAAACACATGTACCCATAGATCTGGCAGGTTAGCAAAACGTTTAACATTTCTAAGTCATCGTCCTGTGCAATCTTTCAGATCAGCAGATCACACAGTCAATTGTACCCATACAACTGGCAGGTTAGCAAAACGTTTAACATTTCTAAGTCCTTTGATTCCCGCACCCTATCCACCAGCTTCCTGTGACATCAGCCAAGACAGCAAAGCAAAGGGAAACCTTATCCCTGACACTCTTTCAGTCTGTCCACCAGCTTCATGCGTTATTAGCCATGTTTCAGTTTCAGTTTCAGTTTCAGTTTCTCAAGACGACGTCTCCGCGTTCGGAACGAATTCCTTATGCATCAACGTCATAGGTGCCATGTTTATGGTGATCATGGCACAAGCCTTTAAGCCTGCACATAAACCCATGAGCTGGTCAGGTCCTGAGGCCCCTACCTAGCCTATGTTTTACCTAGTCTATATTTTATACTGGTATTGTATCAGCCTATCATTGGAATAAAGTATATATAGCAAAGCAAAAACTTAATCATTTCACTCCCTCACCCTATCCACCAGCTTCCTGCATCAACAGCCATGATAGCAAAGCAACAAATTAACCCTTTCACTCTGTCACCCTATCCACCAGCTTCCTGCATCAACAACCATGATAGCAAAGCAGCAACTTAACCCTTTCACTCCCTCACCCTATGCACCAGCTTCCTATATTATTAGCCGTAATAGTACAGCGAAAAATTAACCCTTTCACTCCCTCACCCTATCCACCAGTTTTCTGTATTAACAACCATGATAGCAAAATAACAAATTAACCCTTTCACTCTCTCACCCTATCACCAGCTCCTTATATCAGCCGTAATAGTACAGCGAAAAATTAACCCTTTCACTCCCTTCCTTAGGAAGTTGGTAGATGAGGTTAAGGATGAAAGGGTTAAGTTTACACAGCTGGTGGATAGGGTGAAGGAGTCCAGAGGTTCAGTTTTTGCAGCTGAGATAGGGTCGAAGAGTGAAACAGTTACATTTTTTGCAGTTGGTAGACAAGGTAGGTAGTGAAAAGATTTTTTTTTAAGTGATGATTTATATCGTGAGCTGAGTGCGTAATTTCTCTATAACCAACGCCCTTTCGTCGTCTGTCTGTCTGTCTGTCTGTCTGTACTGCTGCTGTCTTGCTTGCTGCCTGCTGCTCTGTTCTGTCTCGTCTGTCTGTCTGTCTGTCCTTCTGTCTGTCCTGTTTTGCCGTCGTCTGTCCTTTGCTTGTCTTCTTCTGCTTCTGCCTCGTCTATCTGCTCTCTGTCTGTCTGTCTGTCTCGTCTCTCTTCTGTCTGTCTGTCTGTCTCTTCTGTCCGTCTCGTCTCTGTCTGTCTGTCTTCTGTCTGTCTTCTGCGACCGTCCGTCTATCTGACTGTCTATCTGTCTGTCTGTCCTCTCTCTCTCTCTGTCCTTCTGTCTGTTCTGTCTGTCTGTCTGTCTGACCGTCCGTCTATCTGACTGTCTATCTGTCTGTCTGTCTCTCTCTCTCTGTCCTTCTGTCTGTCTGTCTGTCTGTCTGACCGTCCGTCTATCTGACTGTCTATCTGTCTGTCTGTCTCTCTCTCTCTTCCTCTTCTTCTGTCCTTCTGTCTGTCTGTCCTTCTGTCGTCCG
>JAPXFY010000019.1:61015524-61020524 GCA_030674185.1 Monoplex corrugatus
GGGTCTACCTGGTGCTGTCTTTCCCTCCAGCTTTCCTGTTGTGACCAGGTGCTCTAATTCCCCTTTCTTCATAAAATGGCCTATAAATGTCGCTTGTCTTTTCCTAACCTTCCTTATCAATGATCTTCTTGTGTCTGTCTCCATCAAGACTGTCTCGTTTGTTTTCTTTGCTGTCCATGGAACTCTCAACATTCTTCTTGGAAACCACATCTCGGCTGCCTCAATCTTGTTCCGGCATTGCTTGTAAACATTCTGTAAGTCATGTCAACGGCAGGCTTAAAGGGCAGGCTTAAAGAAACAGGAAAACACCCAGCAGGCACGCCCACCAAATATGCAGACTGTACAACAACATAGTGGATTGTGATCAGTTCATTTACGTATACAGTTGAGTTCTCCGTGTTACGCTAAGTCTGATCATACGTAATGCGCAATAAGTCTAAATATTTTTTTAAGAACAAAGCTACAAGAGAACGATGTGAATTATTGAATGATTCGTTTTCGTCCTCCATTTCCATTTGTGAAATAAACAACAGGTGTTGTGAAGAAGAAGAAGAAGAAAAAGAAGAATAAGAAAAAGAAGAAGAAGAAGAAGATTAATGGGTGTGTTCTGTTGTAAACAAACAAACGAACAAACAAACACACACACAAACAAACAAACAAACAAACAAACAGAGCAGATGAATTTCTTGATAAGCGAATTTCGTTCGTTGAACTGGAGACGATCTGTATAGTTCGTTGATGGTATAAAGATTTAACCCTTTGCGTTTCATCTTCACCAGTTCAATGACCGATTTCCTCGTGTGGAGGCAGTTTTCTGATTTCCTATCCCTTAATCTAGTGAGTTTGTTTCTTGATATTGTGTGTGTGTATGTGTGTGTGTGTGTGTGTGTGTGTGTGTGTGTGTGTGTGTGTGTGTGTGTGTGTGTGTGTGTGTGTGTGTGTATGTGTGTGTATTTATGTGTGTATGAGTGTATGTTTGTAGATGGGCATATGTGTGTATTTGTGTGTATGTGTGTGTGTTTGTATATGTATGTGTATATGTATGTATGTGCGTGCGTGCGTTTGTGTGCGTGCGTATACATGTTGTGTGTGTGTGTGTGTGTGTGGTGTGTATGTGTATGTGTGTGTGTGCATGCGTACGCTCGTATGCGTGCGTGCGTGCGTGTGTGTTTAAATCAGATTTCATCCAAGTGTGCACACAGTCAGTACATGTGGTGGTCCAGCTTTGTGTTCACAGTGTTCTCCCTTTTGTTTCCTTTCTAAGTAGCAAGCTGTGTCCCGCTGTTTACGTCACAGGTTCCCTGCGTCTGGTGTCTGTCAGCATTGTCAGAGACAGAGAGAAAGACTGACAGGGAGACAGACAGACAAGCAGACAGGCACAGATACAGACAAAGGCACAGAGATAGAGACAGAGACAGAGAGAAAGCAGGCAGGAGAGAGAGAGAAAGAGACAGACAGACAGACAGACACACAGACAAACAGAGATAGAGAGACAGACAAAGACAGACAGATAGAGACAGACAGACAGATAGACAGTCAGATATGGATATTAAAAGGGAAAAAGAGAGAGAGAGTGATAGACAAATAGAAGAACAGAGTGAGAGAGAGGGGATAGAGAGAGACAGAGACAGACAGATGGAGATAGGGGAGAGAGACATGAAGAGAGAAAGAGAAAAAGAGACAGACAGACAGGCCAACAGACAGAGTGTGTGTGTTAGTGTGTGTGTTAGTGTGTGTGTGTTAGTGTGTGTGTGTGTGTGTGTGTGTGTGTGTGTGTGTGTGTGTGTGTGTGTGTGTGTGTGTGTGTGTGTGTATGTGTGTGTTTATGAATACGAGTGTATGTACGTGTATTTGTGTGTATGTGTTTGTATTTATGTGTATGTGTGTGTATGTATGTATGTGTGTGTATATGTGTATGCGTGCGTGTATATGTGTGTGTGTTTGCGAATGTGTTTGTACTTGTGTGCGTGTTTTGTGAATACGTGTGAGTGTATGTGTGTATGCATTTGTGTGTATATGTGTGTATGCATTTGTGTGTATATGTGTGTATGCATTTGTGTGTATATGTGTGTATGTCTGTATGTGAATGGGTGTATGTGTGTATTTGTGTGTATGTGAGTGTATGTGTGTGTGTGTGGATTGGTGTATGTCTGTGTATGTGTGTGTATGTGCATGCGTGTGTGTGTGTGCGTGTGTGTGTGTGTGTGTGTGTGTGTGTGTGTATGTGTATGTGTGTATGTGTGTGTGTTTGTGTGCGTGCGTATGCGTTTATATATTTGTGTGCATGCGTGCGCGCATGTGAGTGAGTGCTCGAACTCTGGCAGTGGCTTTAAATCAGATTTCATCCAAGTGTGCACACAGTCAGTACATGTGATGGTCCAGCTTTGTGTTCACAGTGTTCTCCCTTTTGTTTCCTTTCTAAGTAGCAAGCTGTGTCCCGCTGTTTACGTCACAGGTTCCCTGCGTCTGGTGTCTGTCAGCATTGTCAGTGTTCCACTCCCTCCTTCACTCTGCTTCTGAATGAATGAATGAATGAATGAATTGAATGAATGAATGAATGAATGAATGAATGAATGAATGAATGAATGAATGAATGAATGAATGAATGAATGAATGAACAAATGAACGAACAAATGAATGAATGAATGAATGAATGAACGAATGAACGAACAAATGAATGAAATGAATGAATTGAATGAATGAATGAATGAATGAATGAATGAATGAATGAATGAATGAATGAATGAATGAATGAATGAATGATGGATGAATGAATGAATGAATGAATGAATGAATGAAATTGTTTCCATGGGCTTGACAACAGGGAGCGGAGACAGAGACAGAGACAGAGAGAAAGACTGACAGAGAGACAGACAGACAAGCAGACAGGCACAGATACAGACAAAGACAGACAGACAGATAGAGACAGAGAGAGAGAGAAAGCAGGCGAGAGGGAGAGAGAGAGAAAGAGCAGGCGGGAGAAAGGAGAGAGAGAGAGAGAGAGAGAGAGAGAGAGAGAATGAGAGACAGACAGACAGACAGAGAGATAAACAGTCAGATACGGAGATAAAAAGGGAGAGAAGAGAGAGAGGGCAACAGGCAAGAAGAAGAAGAGAGGAAGGAGAGAGGGGGAGAGAGAGACAGAGGAGCAGAGACATGAAGAGAGAGAGAGACAGACAGACAGACACACAGACACACAGACAGATAGACAGACAGAGTGCGTGTGTGTGTGTGAGTGTGAGTGTGAGTGTGTTTATGTGTGTGTGTGTGTGTGTGCGCGCGCGCACGCGCGGTGTGTGTGTGTGTGTGTGTGTGTTTATGAGTGCGAGTGTTTGTGTGTGTATTTGTGTGTATGCGCATGTATTGATGTGTATGTATGTGTACGTGTGTGTGTGGTGTATTTGTGTGTATATGTATGTGTATATGTGTGAGTGTGTATGTGTGTGTGTGTGTTTGTGTGTGAGTGTGTGTGTACGTGTGTGCGTGTTTTATGAGTACGTGAGTATGTATGTGTATGTGAGTGTATTTGTGGGTGTATGGATGTGTATGTATGTGGATGGGTGTACATGTATGTGTGTATTTGTGTGTATATGTGTATATGTGTGTATGTGGACGGATGGATGTGTGACTTTGTGTGTGTGTGTGTGTGTGTGTTGTGTGCGTACATGTGTGTGTGCGTATGTGTGTGTATTGTATGTCCGTGCGCGCGCCCGTGTGTGTGTGTCTTTTTGCTCGAACTCTGGCAGTGGCTTTAAACCAGATTCCATCCAGGTCTGCACACAGTCAGTACATGTGGTGGTCCAGCTTTGTGTTCACAGTGTTCTCCCTTTTGTTTCCTTTCTAAGTAGCAAGCTGTGTCCCGCTGTTTACGCCACAGGTTCCCTGCGTCTGGTGTCTGTCAGCATTGTCAGTGTTCCACTCCCTCCTTCACTCTGCTTCTGAATGAATGAATGAATGAATGAATGAATTGAATGAATGAATGAATGAATGAATGAATTGAATGAATGAATGAATGAATGAATGAATGAACAAATGAACGAACAAATGATGAATGAATGAATGAATTGAATGAGAATGAATGAATGAATGAATGAAAGAATGAACGAATGAACGAACGAATGAATGAATGAAGGAAGGAAGGAAGGAATAAATGAATGAACGAATGAATGAATGATTGAGGAATGAATAAATGAATGAATGAAATTGTTTCCATGGACCTGAGAACAGGGATCGGAGAGACGGCAGAGAGGAGAGAGAGAGAGAGAGAGAGAGAGATGAAGAGAAACAGACAGACAGACAGACAGACAGACAAAAACACAGACACAGACATAGACAGACAGAAAGAAACAGAGAGAAAGAGGGAGGGAGAGAGAGAGAGAAGGATAAAAAGAGAGAGAGGGAGACAGACGGACAGACAGAAAAAGATAGAGGGAGAGCAGGTGGGAGAGAGAGACAGAGACAGACACAGAGAGAGACAGAGACAGAAACACAGAGAGAGAGACAGAGAGAGAGAAAGAGAGACAGATAGAGAGAAAGAGAGAGACAGAGAGAGAGAGAGACAGAGAGAGATGGAGAGAGAGGGGGAGAGACAGACAGACAGAACGAGAGAAAGAAAGAGAGAGAGAGAATGAGAATGAGAGAGACAGACAGACAAACAGACAGACAGAGAGACAGACAGATAGACAGATATGTAGACAAAGAGAGAGATATACACAAATAGAGGAAGAGAGTGAGAGAGAGGGGGTAGAGACAGACAGAGACAGACAGAGACAGACAGAAGAGACAGAGACAGACAGAGACAGAGACAGACAGACACAGCAGAAACAGACAGACAGACAGAGGAAGACTGATGTAGAGGAACATGACGACAGAGAGAAAGAGAAAGAGATGCAGAGAGACAGAGACAGAGAGACAGAGACAGACATAGAGACACAGAGACAGAGACAGACAAAGACAGAGAGAGAAATAGAGATAGATACAGAGAAAAAGAGAGACAGACA
>JAPXFY010000019.1:61028024-61033024 GCA_030674185.1 Monoplex corrugatus
TCTGTCTCTCTGTCTACCTACCTGCCTGTCTGTCTGTCTGTCTATCTACCAGCCTGTCTGTCTGTCTCTCTACCTACCTGCCTGCCTACTGTCTGTCTCTCGATCTGTCTGCCTGCCTCCCTGTCTATCTGTCTGTCCATCTGACTGTCTGTCTGAATGTTTGTCTGTCTGGCTGTACCGCTGTCGTTCCGTCTGTCTGCCTGTCTGCCTGTCTGTCCGTCCGTCCGTCCGTCCGTCTGTCTGTGTGTCCATCTGTCTGTCCATCTGTCTTATGTCTATCTGTTCATTCTTCCGATGCCTGCATCAGCATCACAAAGGTTGCTTTCCCCACTGCTAAAGGCCGTATATCTGTCAGTCTGTCTGTCTGTCAGTCTGTCAGTCAGTCAGTCTGTCAGTCCGCCTATCGCCTTTCTCTCCCCTGTGTGTTTGTTCACAGTCTGGCTTGTCGTGTTTCATTGAGTGAGTCGGGGGAGTGGGGGGGGGGGGGGGGGGGGTGAGCGTCCTGTTTTAACATTACGGCTGAATGAGGTGGATACTCGCTGTCTCCTCATGTACTGCTATTGGCAAGTTGGGGGGGAGGGAAGGGGGGAGAGGAGGAGGGGAAGGGGCAGGAATACAAACAACACTTTAACCTTTTCAGAAGGAAATAAGAGGTGGCTGGAATAACGGCAAGCTGAAGAAGGCGAGACAGAGATGGCATGGACGTGTCTTGCGGAAAGAGAACGACTACATGCGGAAAAAATCGTAAGGAACGTGACAGTTGGGAGCAGATATAGAGGAAGGTCATAAGAGGATATGACAGTTGGGAGCAGATATAGAGGAAGGCCATAAGAGGATATGACAGTTGGGAGCAGATATAGAGGAAGGTCATAAGAGGATACGACAGTTGGGAGCAGACATAGAGGAAGGCCATAAGAGGATACGGCAGTTGGGAGCAGATATAGAGGAAGACCATTAAAGGATATGACAGTTGGAGCAGACAGAGAGGAAGGCCATAAGAGGATATGACAGTTGGGAGCAGACAGAGAGGAAGGCCATAAGAGGATAAATAATGACAGTTGGGAGCAGACAGAGAGGAAGGCCATAAGAGGATTATGACAGTTGGGAGCAGACAGAGAGGAAGGCCATTAAAGGATATGACAGTTGGGAGCAGACAGACAGAGAGGAAGGCCATAAGAGGATATGACAGTTGGGAGCAGACAGACAGAGAGGAAGGCCATAAGAGATATGACAGTTGGAGCAGACAGACAGAGAGGAAGGCCATAAGAGGATATGACAGTTGGGAGCAGACAGACAGAGAGGAAGGCCATAAGAGGATATGACAGTTGGGAGCAGACAGACAGAGAGGAAGGCCATAAGAGGATATGACAGTTGGGAGCAGACAGAGAGGAAGGCCATAAGAGAATAAATAATGACAGTTGGGAGCAGACAGAGAGGAAAGCCATAAGAGGATAAATAATGACAGTTGGTAGCAGACAGAGAGGAAGGCCATAAGAGGATAAATAATGACAGTTGGTAGCAGACAGAGAGGAAGGCCATAAGAGGATAAATAATGACAGTTGGTAGCAGACAGAGAGGAAGACCATAAGAGGATAAATAATGACAGTTGGTAGCAGACAGAGAGGAAGACCATAAGAGGATAAATAATGACAGTTGGTAGCAGACAGAGAGGAAGACCATAAGAGGATAAATAATGACAGTTGGTAGCAGACAGAGAGGAAGGCCATAAGAGGATAAATAATGACAGTTGGTAGCAGACAGAGAGGAAGGCCATAAGAGGATAAATAATGACAGTTGGTAGCAGACAGAGAGGAAGGCCATAAGAGGATAAATAATGACAGTTGGTAGCAGACAGAGAGGAAGGCCATAAGAGGATAAATAATGACAGTTGGTAGCAGACAGAGAGGAAGGCCATAAGAGGATAAATAATGACAGTTGGAGCAGACAGAGAGGAAGACCATAAGAGGATAAATAATGACAGTTGGTAGCAGACGGATAGAGATGAAGGCCATAAGAGGATAAATAATGACAGTTGGTAGCAGACGGAGAGGAAGGCCATAAGAAGATAAATAATGACAGTTGGTAGCAGACAGAGAGGAAGGCCATAAGAGGATAAATAATGACAGTTGGTAGCAGACAGAGAGGAAGGCCATAAGAGGATAAATAATGACAGTTGGTAGCAGACAGAGAGGAAGGCCATAAGAGGATAAATAATGACAGTTGGTAGCAGACAGAGAGGAAGGCCATAAGAGGATAAATAATGACAGTTGGGAGCAGACAGAGAGGAAGGCCATAAGAGGATAAATAATGACAGTTGGTAGCAGACAGAGAGGAAGGCCATAAGAGGATAAATAATGACAGTTGGGAGCAGACAGAGAGGAAGGCCATAAGAGGATAAATAATGACAGTTGGTAGCAGACAGAGAGGAAGGCCATAAGAGGATAAATAATGACAGTTGGTAACAGACAGAGAGGAAGGCCATAAGAGGATAAATAATGACAGTTGGTAGCAGACAGAGAGGAAGGCCATAAGAGGATAAATAATGACAGTTGGTAGCAGACAGAGAGGAAGGCCATAAGAGGATAAATAATGACAGTTGGTAGCAGACAGAGAGGAAGACCATAAGAGGATAAATAATGACAGTTGGTAGCAGACAGAGAGGAAGGCCATAAGAGGATAAATAATGACAGTTGGTAGCAGACAGAGAGGAAGGCCATAAGAGGATAAATAATGACAGTTGGTAGCAGACAGAGAGGAAGGCCATAAGAGGATAAATAATGACAGTTGGTAACAGACAGAGAGGAAGGCCATAAGAGGATAAATAATGACAGTTGGTAGCAGACAGAGAGGAAGGCCATAAGAGGATAAATAATGACAGTTGGTAGCAGACAGAGAGGAAGGCCATAAGAGGATAAATAATGACAGTTGGTAGCAGACGGAGAGGAAGGCCTAAGAGGATAAATAATGACAGTTGGTAGCAGACAGAGAGGAAGGCCATAAGAGGATAAATAATGACAGTTGGTAGCAGACAGAGAGGAAGACCATAAGAGGATAAATAATGACAGTTGGTAGCAGACAGAGAGGAAGACCATAAGAGGATAAATAATGACAGTTGGTAGCAGACAGAGAGGAAGACCATAAGAGGATAAATAATGACAGTTGGTAGCAGACAGAGAGGAAGACCATAAGAGGATAAATAATGACAGTTGGTAGCAGACAGAGAGGAAGGCCATAAGAGGATAAATAATGACAGTTGGTAGCAGACAGAGAGGAAGGCCATAAGAGGATAAATAATGACAGTTGGTAGCAGACAGAGAGGAAGACCATAAGAGGATAAATAATGACAGTTGGTAGCAGACAGAGAGGAAGACCATAAGAGGATAAATAATGACAGTTGGGAGCAGACAGAGAGGAAGACCATAAGAGGATAAATAACGACAGTTGGTAGCAGACAGAGAGGAAGGCCATAAGAGGATAAATAATGACAGTTGGTAGCAGACAGAGAGGAAGGCCATAAGAGGATAAATAATGACAGTTGGTAGCAGACAGAGAGGAAGGCCATAAGAGGATAAATAATGACAGTTGGTAGCAGACAGAGAGGAAGACCATAAGAGGATAAATAATGACAGTTGGTAGCAGACAGAGAGGAAGGCCATAAGAGGATAAATAATGACAGTTGGTAGCAGACAGAGAGGAAGACCATAAGAGGATAAATAATGACAGTTGGTAGCAGACAGAGAGGAAGACCATAAGAGGATAAATAATGACAGTTGGTAGCAGACAGAGAGGAAGACCATAAGAGGATAAATAATGACAGTTGGTAGCAGACAGAGAGGAAGGCCATAAGAGGATAAATAATGACAGTTGGTAGCAGACAGAGAGGAAGGCCATAAGAGGATAAATAATGACAGTTGGTAGCAGACAGAGAGGAAGGCCATAAGAGGATAAATAATGACAGTTGGTAGCAGACAGAGAGGAAGGCCATAAGAGGATAAATATGACAGTTGGTAGCAGACAGACAGAGGAAGGCCATAAGAGGATAAATAATGACAGTTGGTAGCAGACAGAGAGGAAGGCCATAGAGGTATAATGACAGTTGGTAGCGACGAGAGGAGCATAAGAGATAAATAATGACAGTTGGTAGCAGACAGAGAGGAAGGCCATAAGAGGATAAATAATGACAGTTGGTAGCAGCGACAGAGAGGAAGGCTCATAAATAATATGACAGTTGGTCAGACAGAGGAATGCCATAGGGTAATATGCGTTGGTAGCAGACAGAGAGGAAGCCATAAGAGGATAAATAATGACAGTTGTAGCAACAAAGAGCCATAAGGATAAAAATACAGTGGTAGCAGCAGAGAGAACCATAGGATAAATAATGACGTTGGTAGCACAGGAAACCATAGAGGATATATGACAGTTGGTAGCGACGAAACCATAGAGGTATAATGACAGTTGGTCCATGCCATAGATATTGACTTGGTGCAGCAGAATGAAGCCCTCGTACTCTGCCTCTGTCCTGTCTCGCTCTCACCTTCTCTTCTTCGGTCACTGGCCTGTCTCTCTGCAGTTGTCGTGCCTCTGATCTCCTTGGTCTCTTTATCGTTCGTCGCACTTCGAGATCCGTCCTATTAGGCTCTATACTCTGCAGACGCTCATAGGGTACTAATACCGTGCGTGCCATTGACAGGAACCATAGATACTGTATACCAGTTGGCTTGCATCGTCTAGCCTCTATAGCGCTTCACTCATCTTGCTGTCGCCGGAGCCACAGAGTTTACTTTCCCTGACGGAGGCTACCGTTGCATTTACATGAAGAATGCCTATATGACTTTTCAGCGATGGCTGAACGGTACGGAGCGGATAAATTACGTTACTACATATAAAACATGACGACGGCTCATGGGCATAAAACAGACTAATGTGCGACTGGCCGTTTCTGACACTTGTACTACATCAGTAGTTATTACTGTCGTTGAGTATCCAACGTTGGGGCATCT
>JAPXFY010000019.1:61038024-61045524 GCA_030674185.1 Monoplex corrugatus
TCCCAGCACATTTGACTGTTAAAGACAAGCATACACATAGACACATACGCGCGCGCACGCACACACACACACACACACACACACACACACACACACACACACACACACACCACACACACACACACACACACACACATACGTGTAAACGCCATCTTTTCTCCCCTACACTATTCTCCCATTTCTCTCCCACCTTCATCCTCAACGTATTTAATGAACCATTCTACTCAGTCGGCTGGGCTTTAAACAACAACAAAATAACAGTAACTATGAACTATTCTGCCTTAACCCTTTGATTCCCGCACCTTGTCCTCCAGCATCCTGCATTGTCAACCATCCTAGCTAAGCAAACATTTAATTATTTGATTCCCCACCTATCCACCAGCTTCCTGGATATGGTGAGGGAGTCAAAAGGTTAAGTTTTTGTTTTGGTTTTTGGTTTTATTGTTTGTTGATCGATAGGCGCGGAAGTCAAAGGTTAAACTGAACATTAAAATGGATATAAATTAAAAGCGAAACAGCATGTACTATGCCATTCTGCCTTCAACTTCGAAAATCAAAAACAAGCAGCATGTACCATACCATTCTCCCCTCAAACTTTGAATAAAAAGAGTAAATACAAAACAAACGGCATATACTATGTCATTCTACCTTCATCGTTGACGATAAAAAGGGTAATAAAAATAACGAACTGCATATACTGTACCATTTCCCTTCAACTTTTGTTAGCTTGGAGATTGTTCAAGAGGGATTCCTCGCACTCAGACAATTCCATATGCGCTCCACCCAAATCTGCCGGCAATTACTGGCAGACTTCCTGACCCTGAGAAAAGCCCTATGCCCTGGCAAATTCTTGAACTGAGGAGTCGAAAGGGGTGGGGTGAGTAGAAGACCTTTGATATACTAAGCTGACACCGCAAGAATGATGGAAACATTAAGATGGACAGCAAACAGGACAATGTTAAACGTTGCAGGCTGGAACTGAACTCAAGATATCAGATTCTGAGTCCACGTTTTTATCAAAACAAGCAACCAACCCGCATTTTTTCACATATAGAAAGGGTAAATGATAAAGACAACAAACAAAAAAAGAAACTAGCACCTTATACTAAACCATTCTCTCTGCAACTTCGAACATAAATTGGAGTAGAAATAAACAGCATATACTAAGCCATTTCTCCATTTAACATTTAATTTTTTTTTTTTTTTTAAAAAGCTAAATGAAAAACGAACAGTATATACTAAACTCGTCTACAAAGCCCTTGAACTTTGAAGATAAAACGGTTAAATGAAAAATAAAACGAACAGCATGTACAGAGAGTTTGGGGAAACCGACATGCTGCTGTATTGAATGAAGCCAGATGCTGAAATGCTTTCTAACATGTACAGGAAGCAAAATAACCGTGATCTGTACAAATCTAATAATGTTATCAACTTGAGTGAGAGGTGCGCAGTTGTTTTCACTCGGTATAGTATTAAAAATCATGGTGGATGAAGTTTAAAGGGACTGTGCTAGACACGTTTTATTTATTTATTTATTTATTTATTTATTTATTTATTTATTTATTTATTTATTTATTTATTCATTCATTCGTTCATTTGTCTATTTATTCAGCCATTCAGTCATTTATCTATTCATCTATTTATCTATTTATTTGTTTATTTATATGTCTGTCGATTTATCTGTCTATCTCTGTATCTCTCCATCTATCTATCTGTTTATCTATCTATCTATCTATTTATCTACCTATCTATCTATCTGTCTATCTATCTATTCATTTATTTATTTATCTATCTATTTATCTTGCTAGGTAGCTAGCTAGTTACCTATCTATATCTCTGTCTCTATTTATCTATCTATTTATCTATCTAGCTATCCAGCTGTCTATCTATCTATCTATCTATTTATCTATCTATTTATGTAGCTAGGTAGCTAGCAAGTTACCTATCAATATATCTATCTGTCTGTCTGTCCATTTATTTATTTATTTAGCTAGCTAGCTAGCTATCCATCTATCAATCAATCTATGTATGTATGCATGTATGTATGTATGTATGTATGTATGTATGTATCTGTCTATCTATCTATCAATCTATCTATCTATCTACCTACCTACCTACCTATCTATCTATCTATCTGTCTATCTGTCTGTCTATCTATCTATCTATCTATCTATCTATCTATTAATACAACATATGCACATGTAATAATGTTATGAAAGGAGTGACAACCGAATGGTATGGCTTAGGAATGTTATTCACGGTGTTTGACCTTTAAAGAGATTGTACGTAACCGATTTTTTTTTTTGTGTTTTCGTTTACTTACATATTTATTCGCTTAGTTATCTGTCGGACGGAGTATAAGCTGAGTGGATTGCGTCGGAAATATTAGTCATGAAGTATGAACTAAATTTAAAATGGAATGTTCATGACTCGTGTTTTCATTGCTTTCTATTTTCATTTACTTATATGTTACTTGCTTTACACTTAGGGAAACTCTGACACTTTATTCATTCATTCATTCATTTATTCATTCATTCATTCATTCTTTCTTTCTTTCTTTTTTTCTTTCATTCATTTACGTATATATTCGTGTATGTGTTTATTCATCATATCATAAGTTAGTAATTTCAGTCAGTTTTTGACTTAATTCTAACTTTAAAAGATTGTGACCATTTATATATTTATACATTTAGTTAGTCATTGTTTTAATTTTAACTTAGAGACTATCAACATCCTTGGCATATTTTGTTTTATTCATCTATGTGTTTATTCATCGTATCATTTGGTTAGTCATATAGTCAGTTTTTGACTTGATTTTATTCAAGATTGTGACAATTTATATATCTATTCATTTATTTAATCTGAGACTGTCAACGACCTTTATTTTTTGTTTGTTTGTTTATCTGTGTATCTATTCATTTTTTATTTATCTACGTATTTGGTGGGGTTTTTTTTTAATATATATATTTATTTATCTATTTATTTGATATCAACTTAAAGAGATCGTAGCACCCATTCATTTATTTCCTTACTTGCTTTGATGGTTTGTGATTTGATCATGGAGCTCGTGCTGTGGTTATAAAGAAAGAAGATGGTCATACCATAGAAAAATTCTTCTGTTCCACTCATTACAAACGGGTACGCCACATACTCAAGACTTGTTTGTGCTCTTCTTCTTTCCTTCGCCGTCTTCGTAGTCAAGCCACATCTGGCAATGAGTATGACAGTGTTCTTTTTTTTCCAGTTTCTGTAGGCTGCCATGATGCTCGTTGGTGAGAGGAGTTGTAGTCGGCCATGTCTCCTGTCCCTCGTTTCACTTGATGGAGTGCAAAATGTTTCCAGCCGTCTGGTCCTTTTTTGACTCCGGGGACGGGTTGGCGAAGGCCTCAGTTTTGAACTTACCGGTTCACGTGTGCGTTGAGCTTGGTTGTGGCGTTGTGCAGTTACTCAGGGTATCTTTCTTCTGAATCTTCATGACAGAGCCTCTAGTTCAGTTATTTGTATTTTCCTTTGTCTTCCATTATAATTGTAAAGAGTGGCTGAAGTATTCAGGTTGCCAGTTCTAAGTCAGAGTCTGGTTCTTGCATACAGTTTACAAGGAATAAACAGATAATAAAACATAGAAAGAAACGCTTTTGCTCGTATTATACCTGACCACACCAGCGCGAGCACACACACAGAGACACGGACAGACACAGACAGACACAGACACAGACACACACACACACACTCACTCACACATGCACACACACACACACACACACACACACATTCACACGCACACACACCCCACTCACTCACACTCACACACACACACACACACACTCACACACTCACACACACACACACACACTCAAACACACACACAACACACACACACATACATTCACTCACACACATACACACATACACACACACACTCAAACACATACACAACATACACACACACACTCACTCACTCACACAGACACAACACACACTCACACACACACACACAACAACACACACACACAATATATATATATATATATATATACATGGACACGCAACCTGCACTTACACACACCACATACGCGCGTACATTACATACACATACTCACACACCCTAAATAAACTGTAACAGAATCATAGAACAAGCCAAAGAACTGTATTGGACGACATTTTGTAAGTCTGAAATAAATAATCACAAAGACATGCATAAAATTTGGGAGAAACTAAAAGTAATGAAAAATGGGATCAGTTTGCCGTCATTTCCTATAAATCTAGCCAATAATCCTTTCCCAAGCTCGTTGGAAAAGGCAGAAGCTTTTGCAGATTTGTTTGCTGAAGTATGCCATACTGGCGGCCTTCCTGTTTCCAGTCAAAATCATAGGGAACGAGAAGAAAAGACAGAAGTTTATAAGGACCCTCCCCCAGATAATACACACTACATGAACGCATCAATTACACTTCAAGAATTAAAAGATGCCATCAAGTCTATCTCAAATAAAAAAGCGTCAGTAGGATTAGATGCCATTTCTAATCAGATGTTGAAAAATTTACCCGAAAATTTTGTAATCTTGCTTCATACTATCTTTAAAAAATGTTGGAATAGTAGCAAAATACCCGACTATTGGAAACAAACAATAGTGGTTCCTATCCCAAAACCGGGTAAATGTAACACTGATCTGAAAAACTATAGGCCAATTGTACTAACTTCTCACGTCTGTAAACTGATGGAGAAAATTATTGTACAGCGGTTGCTACACTATTGTGAAAAAAATACCATTATACCTGTCAATCAGGCTGGTTTTCGAAAAGGCAGGTCAACAGTGGAACTCTTAACTAAACTAACCACTGACATAAAGGGACAATTTGCAAGACGTAAATGTATATTGGCCACATTTTTTGATATAACCAAAGCATACGACCAAGTGTGGCACTCCCGATTACTATTTAAATTAAAAAGCATAGGGCTAACAGGTCGGGTTTATAACTACGTGAAGTGTCTGTTGGAAAACCGAGTAATTCAAACCACAATTGGAAACGTGTATTCAACAAAACGAACCCTTCAGATGGGTATCCCACAGGGATCAGTTTTAGCACCCCTCCTCTTTGTGATACTAATGAATGACTTACCAAGTAGAATATCTAAAATTGTCACTTTAGTCCAGTATGCTGATGATCTATGCATGTGGATGCCGGTAAACATGAAGAAAAACACTCCTTCTCGCAGTATCAACTATGCACGCAAACTTTATCAATTAGAACTTGACAAAACAGCACAATACATGACAGAAAATGGGCTCCATCTATCTACGGAGAAGACAAAGATAATTTTATTTAATAGTGGGTCTAACCCGGACAAAATGCCCACCTTTAAACTAGGAGATTCCGTTCTTCAGTATAACCAATCTATTAAATTCTTGGGTGTTTTCTTTACAACAAAATTGTCATGGAATCTGCATATCGACTACTTACTCACAAAAGCCCAAAAGAGTCTAATTTTTTTGAAAATAGTGTGCAAGCAACCATGGGGACATGATCCATCAACACTTGTACATTTATGTAAATCTCTCATTAGATCTAAACTAACATATGCCCAGGAAATATTCTTTAGCGCACCGAGACACTTACTGCAAAAACTACAAAGTACAGAATGCAAAAGTTTTAAACTTGCCCTTGGTCTTCCGATGCATGCTTCCAATCTCCGAACATACGGTGAGATTAATATGTTGCCGCTTGATGAACAAAGGAAACTCATCTCTACCAAATTTCTGCTAAGGAATACCACCGTTGAAAATGTTTTGAGACCTGATATAACTTTAAGATCAGACATTGATTTTCCGAAACGAGCTAGATCAATATCTTCACAGGTCACACTTGCAACGTATACACACGACATCATGAATGGCTCTGGAATTGATCTAGAAGCGGATCCTCTATCTATAAGACCTTCGTTTTCACCAGTACCCAGTTGGGAACTCTTAAGAGCAAACTTTGACATACACCACACTGATTTAAAGAAAGAAGATAATATCAACTTATTAGCGAGTCGAGTTAAATGTCACATTGAACACTTTTATCCCAATCATTTAAAAATCTACACAGATGGATCATTAATTGAGAAAAAAGCAGGTTCTGCGTTTTTAATACCAGCTCTTAAAATAGAGAAATCTTTCCATATTGGACCCAACAAATCAATATTTACAGTTGAACTCTTTGCAATACTGATGGCTTTGAATTACTTAGTAAGCTATCCTCGGAATATATCACAAATCCTTTTCTGCGTTGATTCGAAATCAGTGCTTCAGGCTCTTGAACTAATGAAGTTAGACACTAGATCTGAAATGGTAATAGAAATTAGCCATTTAATTCATTTCTTATCCTTAGAGGCACTGATCTTACTTTCTGCTGGATACCATCTCATTGTTTGTTTCATCATAACGATGTGGTTGACAGGGCCGCCAAACGAGGAGCTAAGGGTTCACCAGAATCAAACAACATAAAGCTTTCTCTCTCCTTGAATGAATCTTATAACTTAGTGGATGCCTATGTTTGGAAACTGTTTCAAGATAATCAGAAAAAGTACAATACAAATAGCATGAATATTATAATCAGCAAAATAAGTAAACAGTTTACCATAAATAGAACTATGCAGTCCCTTATGTATAGGTGGAAACTCGATGCATTAAAAACAAAGTACACCAGAAATATTGTCTGTCTTTGTGGACAGAAAATAACGACCAGTCATTTACTTTCTTGCATTAGTATAAAGCAACTCATTCCGGTACTTTCTACTCACACAATTTCCAACATATTTGAATCATCATTATTAACATACGAATTTTTTGTTAGCCTGTCAAAAAGTCCAATAGTTCAATATTTGTAATTCGTTCATCTTCTTGTTCATGGTTACAGTTAGCTAGTTTATTGTAAATATTTGTTGTAGTATGCTACTTCATTTGTTATGTTTACGCTCCCCTCTGACATTTGCCTTGTCCTTGCTTCTTACTTGTTTTTTCACTTGGTTTTAGCCCGAATATGTTTTTTGCTGCTCGAGTGGGCTGTAAGTGATATGAATTTGAACTTAAATTTTATTTATTTTTTTAACCATGACTAACTACACATAAACATTTGCATTTGCTCTTCCGGTTTCTATTCCCCTTCCCCACATCGCTTTAATTTTTCATTTATTCAATTGTTTATTTACTTATTTATTTATTTATCATTATTATCATTGTTATTAACATTTATTATTTTTTATTTATTTATTTACTTTTCTTTTTTTTTTCTTTTTTTTTTTGTTCATTTGTCTAAAATCACTTAAGTGAATAGACATTAAACCAATGACCACCACACATACACACACCGTCTAATATCACTTATAGTGAAAAGACGTTAAATCAAGGAACGAACGAACACACACACACACATACACACACACATGAGTTCATGCATGCATGTACACACATTCACACACACACACAGTCACACAAACAGACACACACACACACACAC
>JAPXFY010000019.1:61070524-61085524 GCA_030674185.1 Monoplex corrugatus
ACGGCCCACTACACTTCAAGTTCCAACACCTGAAACTGAAGTGTTTACATCACCTCTTTGGTACTCGGCTAGATTATTCTGCAATAGTTTTGCATCTAATCTAAGTTTCAAGTTTCATTTCTCAAGATGAACTCTCCGCGCTCGGAACGAATTCCACATGCACTAACGTCACAGGTGCCATTGTATGGTGATCATGGCACAAGCCTTAAGCCTGCACATAAACCCATGAGCTGGCCAGGTCCTGAGCCCTACAAGACATGTTTTACCTAGTCTATATTTTGTACTGGTATTTTATCAGCCTTCCGCTTTTGTACATAAATGACATGTGTAAAATTGTAAATCTAATCTAAAGACTATCAAAGGAAACTAAAAAAAAATCCTTGTAAAGAGATCTCTTGCCTTTCACAAATACTGAATAATGTAGTGTATGATGACGAAAACCTATACATTACATATATTTTAAGTACTACATATTATGTAAAGACCTGTGCATCCATTCTTGTTGATTCATTCCGTAATATTGTGAAATGATGACTTTTGTATGTAAGGATTTTGCTCTCTGTAAGAGGTCATGTGACTCTGTGTCAGTATTTGTGTTTTCCTGAAAGTTATTTTTGGCCTAATAACTCAGTTAATTATCTATTGGTGATGGCCCCGCATGAAATTAGTCATGTTTTACTTGATATGATGAAATATATTACAGCATGTGTACTGTTAATCAAGCATATGTGTAGTTGATATATATATATATATATATATATATATATATATATATATATTAATATATATTGCAGTATATCATGAAATATGTTACAGTATGTACAGTGGTGGCATGACAGAAAACAAAAACAGAGAGAGGGAGAGACAGAGAGGGAGAGACACACAGAGAGAGACAGAAGACAGACAGACAGACAGAAGAGAGACAGAGAGAGAGAAGATATAATCAAACACTTCCGTCACATATGTTACTATTGTTGTAATCATTATCAGCGATATTTTTCTTTCTTCTTGGGCAATCTACTTTTCTTTACATTCCTGCAAAAAGACAAGTAGATCTAAGTACCCTTGATCATTTTCTGTCTTCCTTTCACGTCCCAGTAAAAAATTAAAGTACTAGTTGGTGGAATGTCCTTTCTTTCAAACCTCGGTAAAAAGATAAAAAGAACAATCCATGTGTTGACATCTCATCTTTCAATTCCCAATAAAACGACGAGTAACACATTACTATATATAAAGCATCTACTTTCTTTCAAGTCACGATTAAAACACAAATAGATATTAATATTATTGAGCCTCTTATAAGTTTCCAGCCCAGTTAAAATGAAGGAGAGAATATTTGTATGTGTGGACCATCTTTTCTCTGTTAAGTCCCAGAAAAAAAATAGATGTCAGTATGTTTTGACGTCTCTTTCTTTCAGTTCCAGTTAACATCTTCATTCTTTCTTTCAGATCCCGGTAAATAGCGAGTAGATGTCGATATATCTTGCCACCTTGTTTCTTTCTGTTCCAGTAAAAAGATGAGAAGATGGTAGTATTTCTCGCCCCGTCTTATTTCTTTCATGTCCCAGTATAAAGATAAGTAGATGGTCGTGTATCTTGTCATCTTATTTCTTTCGTGTCTCAGTAAAAAGATAATCAGATATTAGCGTATATATTGCCATCATATTACTTTCATGTCCCAGTAAAAAGATAAGTAGATGGTAGTATATTTTGCCATCTTATTTCTTCCATTTCCCAGTAAAAAGATAAGTATGTCTTCGTATGTATTGATTATCTACGTTCTTTCACGTCCTGGTAAAAAGACAAATAGAGTTTAGTATGTCTTGACTATCTTCTGTCTTTTTAAGTTCTGGTAAAAGACAAGAAAATATCTGTTTTTAGTTCTTTTATGTCTAGGTACGAAGACTTAAATAAACTAAAAATGATAATATTAATAGTAATAAGAACAATGACAATAACAACAGTAATTACAACAAAAATGATGAAAATAGTAGTAATAATGATAACAACCACAACAAAACAATACTAATGATAACAATAATGATAACAACAACAACAACAACAATGATAGTAATAACAATGATGATAATCACCATCATCATCATGATCATGATCATGATCATGATACAAATACTAATACTGATATTAATGCTTATAATAATAATTATCATCATCATAATCATAGACATACTTCTACTTATAATAATGATAATAATAATACTAACAAAAACAATAATAATAATGATAATAATAACAATGAAATATAATAATGATGATAATAACAATAATAATAATAATAATATAATATATAATATAATAATACAATAGTAATAATAAACAAAATTATATTATTATCATTATTATTTTAGTATATCATTATTATTATTATAAAATCACAATCATAGTCATCATGTATTATCATCATCATCTTCAAATGTTCAATTTTAATGCATAAATCAAATCAAAGCACACACACGCATCGACCATTAAAACATCCCCTCTCAGTGACAAAAACAGCTTAAGGATACAAAGCAGATGTACACTGGAAGGAAGAGGACAAGAGAAGACTACTGGGTGGGGGAGTTTGATTGTGTAAGGGAGATAAGAAGAACATATTTTTTTAAGTCAGACATGGAGGAAGAAAGAAATTGTGGTCGTCGAAGCGACAAGGAAATGTTAACCCAACTGTGTGGACCAGTCACAGAAAATGAACCACGATGTCTGTGTAAATATGTTTTGACTGTCTTCTTTCTTTCATGTCTCAGCACATAGACAAAAATATGTTAGCTTGTCTTGACTGTCGTCTTTTTGTTTCTTTCAAATCCCTGTAAAAAGACGAAAAGATGACCATCTTCTTCTTTGAAGTCCTGGTAAAAAGACAAAAAGATGACCACCTTCTTTCTTTGAAGTCCTGATAAAAAGACCCAAAAAAATTATCATCTTCTTTCTTTCAAGTCCTGGCATGAAGACAAAGATGTTATCGTGTCTAGACCATCGCTTTATTTTGTTTCTTTCAAGTCCCGGTAGAAAGACAAGTGTAAGTGTCTAATAATCGGCTGATGAACAAATTGGAAACTTCCTCTTGCTGGTTACAAGAGAACAGGGGAATTTTGTGGCAGGGAAACGATTGAATTCTTACTTCTGACTCAAAAGTTACATCATTTTGACAAATGATATTATTTCTGCTGCTGCAGCTGCTGCTGGTATCGGTAGAATCATCACTTGCGTGTGTGTGTGTATGTGTTGTGTGTGTGTGTGTGTGTGTGTGTGTGTGTATGTGTGTGTGTGTGTTGTGTGTGTGTGTGTGTTGTGTGTGTGTGTGTGGGTGTGTAGGGGTGTGTGTGGTGTGTGTGTGTGTGTGTGTGTGGTTGTGTGTGTGTCTGTGTGTGTCTGTGTTGTGTGTGTGTGTGTGTGTGTATGTGTGTGTGTCTGTGTGTCTGTGTCTGTGTCTCTGTGTGTGCACGTGCACTGCGTTCTATTGTGTCTACCGGCTTCTGCTGCTACTGTTGTTATTTTCGCTGTAGCTGTCAGACGGTTATGATAGGCAAGTGGCCAGAACAACAATCTTCCAGTTTGAAAGGTCAAGATCCGAACCTCCGTTTGTCTTGCTTTGGCTGACCATGCCCTGGGATAAAATTTAGATGAAACACAAGTTCATGTATGTGTGTTTGTGTATATGTATGAATGTGTATACGTGTGTAATATAGTGTGTGTACATATGTGTGTGTATGTATATGTATGTGTCTATGTGTGTATGTGTGTATGTATGTGTGTATATGTATGTACATAAACACATACGTATATATGTGTGTAGGTATGTGCTAAGTGTATATATGTGTATGTATATATGTAAGTGTATATGTATGTGTATACATATATATGTAATGTGTATATGTGTGTATGTGTATATATACATATCTGTATACATATATGTGTGTATATGAATGCATATGTATGTGCATATATATGTATGTATATACACATACATACACATATGCATAGATAGATAGATAATAGATAGACAGATAGATAGATAGATAGAAGATATAGATAGATAGATAGATAGATAGATAGAGTAGAAGATAGAGAGAGAGAGTAGATAGATAGATAGATAAATAGAAGATAGATAGATAGATAGAGAGAGAGAGAGATAGAGTAGATAGATAGATAGATAGATAGATAGATAGATAGATAGATAGATAGATAAGATAGATAGATAGATAGATAGATAGAAGATAGATAGAAAAGAGAGAGTAGATAGATAGATAGATAGATAGATAGATAGATAGATAGATAGATTGCAACGAATGCTTGTTCTTTCTACATTGTGTTAGATCTGTTGATTATGCATTGTATACAATTCAAGATGTTTGTAAATGCTATATATTTGAACATGAATAAAAACAAGTTTTATAAAAAAAAGTTGGAGGAAACATGATAAACAACATTCGTTACGCAGTGACCCCGTGCTAATTACAGAAAATGAAAGGGACCTACAAAATCTTGTGAATACAATAAAAATACAAAGCAAAACTGAAGGCTGGAGCTAAATAGCAAGAAGCTTGAAGTCATGGTAATCAGAAAACAACAAGAAATCCCCTTGTGCAAAATATCAGCAAATGGCACAATTTTGAGACACATTGATAAGTTTAAATATCTGGGAACGGTTCATCTCACCAGACGGAGATGCACATCAGAAATAGCCAGCAGAATCGGCCAAGCCAAACTTGCACTCAAGAAGATGAAAAGCGTTCTTACCAACAAATGCCTAACAGTTTACATCAGGAAGAGAGTTCTTGAACCTTACATAGAACCGACAGTGTTGTAAGGCGTGGACAGTCAACAAGAAAGCCAGAACAAGATTGAGGCAGCCGAAATGGGTTACTAAGAAGAATGTTGGAGTTCCATGGACAGCAAAGAAAACAAACGAGACAGTCTTGATGGAGGCAGACACAAGAAGATCATTGATAAAAGAAGATTAGGACAAGACAAGCAACATTTTAGGTTATTTTATGAGGAAAGAGGAATTGGAGCACCTGGTCACAACAGGAAAACTGGAGGGAAAGACAGCATCAGGTAGACCCAGGGAGAAAATATTGGACGGGCTTGCAGGGTGGCTGAACACAGAGAGGATGGGAGATGTGCTTGCAGCGACAAGGGAGAGCCATGATTGTCAACGCCATGCGGCAGGGCACATGATGATGATGATGAGATCCAAACCCGCTTACCCTAACCCTAATCCTGGTGGATTAAGAGTGGAGATATTTTCAACTTCCAAGGATGAAGACTTTACTGATGTCCCAGATCCACATGTGTGTAGACCTGTTAGTGTCTGAAGCTTCTTCGTGTATATCGCAAACATCAGCTCTTCGCCTTAAAGACTCCAGAAAGACATATCAACATACAGCGGTGAATGGAAACACGCAAACACCCAGCATGTCTCTCCGTGGGGAGAGTATCCCCACCTTCTGGAATTTCTGTGCTAGAGAGTTCATCTTTTCTGTCACTCTCTTTGTTTCTGCCTTGTTCCTTTCCTTTCTGTCATTTCTTCCTATCTTTCTGTAGGTGTTCCACAACGAATAACATATTTTCTCCTAGGATGGATAATCGGGTAAATGTATTAGGTGCATTTTCTGCTCTAGGGAAGTGTAATGTGCAGAAGCACTTTAAGGTAATTCAGGCACGTTTTAAAGGCTTTAGTGTTCTTCCTTATGTTTAAATTTGTGTTAAGATTTGTTTTTTTAAATCCCCTTGGACGTATTATGTGCACGAATACCTTGATAACTGTAATCTATTTTTTTTTTCTTTTTTTTTTCTGTTAAAGTATTGTGTATGTTTTCAAACGGTTATAGCCCTGATATGGCTCTATGCAGTCGGCTGGGCTTTTAAACAAAAATGATAATAACAACAATAACCCAGCATGTGCCATCCACGAAAATGGCTACCAGCTGCTACCACCACTGTTTGCTGTTGATACTGTTTGTTATTGTTTGTTGTCACTGTCTTGTAAACACCACTAGTGCTATCAAGACCAGGCCATTGGATAATGATAGAGTCATTGTGATGTGCAAAAACTGACGCGTGCAAAATGTAGTTTTCTCTTCATTCTTCTTGTGACTGTAAACATATAAATTTTGTGATTTTTTTCCCTCGAATTTTCTAGAGTTCATCTTGAGAAAATTGTACACGTACTTAGAAGAGTTGCGTACCTTCCCGATATAGACAATGCTATGTATGTTTTCCAGATGCAATTTTTTCCTGGATTTTTTTAAAAATATTTTTCAACGAGTAATAAATACAAGCGCAGAACAAAGCAAATTATAGATTTAATCACAAGATAAGATGAAATTCAAAAGCATGCAAAATATCTGTATGTTTATAAATTCAAGTTTATCAATTCACATGAAACTTAATTAACAACAACAACAATAGTAATAATGATAATGATTATAATAATAATAACAATAATAATAATAATAATAATTCATTAGTTAGACTTTGTTATATATTTTATTATGTACATTGATATCGTTAGTTAGACTTCGTTTTATGTCTTATGTACGTTGATATTAAATCTATGAAAAACTTAACAAGAAAATCGCATTTTGGTAGCAATTAATGATAAACAGGCCGGCAGCTATTCGATTTTAAAAGTGTGCAAGATCCATGTCCCAGCTGCAGACTTGTCAGTTTACACGAACAGAATGGAATTCTGGCACTTTGTTTTAATTCCTGGAAGTTTCCAGAATGTGTGTCTGGATAATGGGGACCCTGGAGACTAGCTTTCCTTTCCAGATGTTGCCAGGGACTTGATGTATTTCCCGTCTGCGATCTGCCTTGTCAGTTTATTTGAACTGAATGCTGCAAGGGTTTTCGTTTTTAAATTTTCCAGAGGGATTCGTCGCACTGGGACAATTCCTTATGGCTCCACCAACACCAATCAGATTTGGCGGACTCCTTGATCCTGTATCACGAAATCCAAAACAAGTGTGACTGCCCGCGTTCAAGCAAACAGGAACCAGAAAAACACGGGAAAAAAAAATCAGAGTAAGAACGCGTATTTAATACAACAAAAGATAGGCGCAAATTCTCGGCCAACTGGCCTTTGTCAACGTAAGATCACAAACAAACAAAAAAAACACCAGATACAAAAATTAGGAGAAAAAGACTGAAACTTCCTACTGCTCCGTCCAGTGTGTGTCCTAATTTTTGTATCTGGTGTTTGTTTGTTTATGATCTTACGTTTGACAAAGGCCAGTTGGCCGAAAATTTGTGCCTGTCTTGTACTGTTGTATTAAATACGCGTTCTTTTCTTTTTTTTTTCTTTTTTTTTCCTCTTTTTTTTTCCTGGTTCCTTGATCCTGTGCTAAAAACCTTATCCGCTGGCGAGATCTGAAACAGGTAAAAGAACAGAATCCTGTGAAACACCCACACTACCAGAATGACTGGAGCATTTTAAGATAGGCAGTCAGCAAGCGAATCTTTGTGACTTTTATGTTAAGGAGTGTGATTTACGTAAAGAGAAGAGAAGATCAAAGTGACCTGGTTGTCGTTTTTGACGTGGTGTTAGCCCTGATAGGGCTGTGGTAATCGGCTAGGCTATGAGCAATTTGAACTGTGAGCAATATGAACTATCGTCATCATCATCATCAGGTGCCCTGCCGCATGGCGTTGGCGACCATGGACTTCCAACCATCTCTACTCTCGTTGCCCCCAGCATCTCCCCCACCCTCTTCATCCCCAGCCACTCTGCAAGTCCGTCCAGCATTCTCTCCCTGGGCCTACCTGGTGCTCTCTTTCCTCCAGCTTTCCCGTTGTGACCAGGTGCTCCAAATCCCCCTTCCTCATAAAATGGCCTATAAATGTTGACAAGCAACATTTATGAACTATCGTAAAGACAGGTATTGTATAAAGCGAAGACCATAGTGTGCAAAGCAACCCTGCAGGAACTTCTCTTGACAGATGACTGTGTACTCGCCACACACTCACACGAGGACATCCAGCTCACACACACACACACACACACACACACACACACACACACACACACACACACACACACACATACATACATAATACAAACACAAACACACACACATACACATACACGCACAACACACACACACACACACACACATACACATACATACATACATACAAACACAAACACACACACATACACATACACATACACATACACATACACATACACATACACGCACAAACACAAACACACACACACACCACGCACACACACACACATACATACATACATACAAACACAAACACAGACACATACACATACACGCACAAACACAAACACACACACACACACACACACACAACATACATACAACAAACACAAACACACACATACACATACACACACAACACACACACACACACATACACACACAACATATCACAACACACACACACACATCACACACATACACACATACACAAGCACGCACACATCCACACACACAACACACACACACACACACACACACACACACACAACACACACACACATACACACATACACAAGCACCACAAATCACACACATACACGCACACAAACAAACACACACCACATCACACAAACACACACATACACACAGACACGCATACACACACAATACATACACACATACAAAAGCACGCACACATACACACACATATACACACACGCGCACGAACGCACACACACACGCACGAACGCACGCACGAATACACACAACCCTGAGCAATCTGATGAAGCCTGATCGTTCCATGTTTGGTTTGTTTTTCTCTCTTGTTCGTTAATTTGTTTGATGTTACCTTACAGGTACAATGGAGCACCTGGTCACAACGGGAAAGCTGGAGGGAAAGAGAGCACCGGTAGACCCAGGGAGAAAATGCTGGACGGACTTGCAGAGTGGCTGGGGACGGGAAGGTGGGGGAGATGCTGGGGCAACGAGAGATAGAGGCAGATGGAAGTCCATGATCGCCAACACCATGCGGCAAGGCACCTGATGATGATGATGATGGTACAATGCCTTTATAATTTCATAGATTCAGTCACCCCGTAGACAATTCTTTTTTTTTTTCGTCTAAAAGCACGTGTGTGAATAGACGTTAAAAGAAATAACGAACGAACAACCAGCTCTTCACTGATCGTTGACTATGGCCTGCACACATGTTTTGGCCTTACAGCGAGACACACGTTATGTTTCAGCCAACATCATCTCAGGCCTCTACCTTTTCATCATCTCCGATTATCATCAGCAATCAGGAGATTAAGTAATCAGATTCTGCTACTTGGGCAGTGTAATCAGATTCTGCTACTTGGGCATGTAAACATATTCTGCTACTTGGGCATGTGATCAGATTCTGCTACTTGGGTATGTAATCAGATTCTGCTACTTGGGCATGTAATCAGATTCTGCTACTTTGGCAGTCTAATATATTCTGCTACTTGGGCATGTAATCAGATTCTGCTACTTGGGCAGTGTGATCAGATTCTGCTACTTGGGCAGTGTGATCAGATTCTGCTTCTTGGGCATGTGATCAGATTCTGCTTCTTGGATATGTAATTAGATTCTGCTACTTGGGCATGTTATCAGATTCTGCTTCTTGGATATGTAATTAGATTCTGCTACTTGGGCATGTAATCAGATTCTGCTACTTGGGCAGTGTGATCAGATTCTGCTACTTGGGCATGTAATGAGATTCTGCTACTTGGGCATGTAATCAGATTCTGCTACTTGGGCATGTAATGAGATTCTGCTACTTGGGCATGTAATGAGATTCTGCTACTTGGGCATGTAATGAGATTCTGCTACTTGGGCATATAATCAGATTCTGCTACTTGGGCATGTAATGAGATTCTGCTACTTGGGCATGTAATGAGATTCTGCTACTTGGGCATGTAATCAGATTCTGCTACTTGGGCATGTAATCAGATTCTGCTACTTGGGCATGTAATCAGATTCTGCTACTTGGGCATATAATCAGATTCTGCTACTTGGGCATGTAATCAGATTCTGCTATTTGGGCATGTAATCAGATTCTGCTGTTTGGGCATGTAATCATATTCTGCTACTTGGGCATGTAATGAGATTCTGCTACTTGGGCAGTGCAGTGAGCAGTAATGATTCTCCAAGGCTAACTCTGCCTTTGGAAAGTTGACCAAGAAGTTGTGGTAAAGACCCTGGCATCAGTCTCACCACAAACATTGTCTCGTGTGTGTGTGTGTGTGTGTGTGTGTGTGTGTGTGTGTGTGTGTGTGTGTGTGTGTGTGTGTGTGTGTGTGTGTGTGTGTGTGTGTGTGTGTGTGTGTGTGTGTGTGTGTGTGTGTGTGTGTGTGTGTACATAGCAGTAGTTGTGATCGTCCCGTTTTGTTGCTGCTGTGAGTCGTGCCTGGACTACCTACACGTACAAATGGAACGGTTCCACCACAGTAGGTATCTGCTTACTATCACTTGGCATGATCGATTGTCCAACCTTCACGTCCTGAAGAAGAAGCGTGGCTTGCCAACTGTACAGTGTCTCCTCATCAGGTGTCGGCTATGTTGGCAAGACACGTCGTCTGTAAGGGAAGATAACTGCATTCCGAAGATGCTCCCGTACAGAGAGCTGAAGGTAAGACACCTTAATCAAGGGAGACCACTAAAGTGATACCAGGATACCCTGAAGGCCAACGTCGTCAGCTGTGGAATCAACACCACAACTAGGAAGACCATTGACCGCAACAGAGTAAGCTGGCGTTAGCAGTGCATACAAGATACAATCATATCTGAACAGCGTAAAACAGCATAGAACAGCGTAGAACAGTGTAGATCAGCGTAAACAGCGTAGAACAGTGTAGATCAGCGTAAACAGCGTAGAACAGCGTAAGACAGCGTAGAACAGCGTAGAAAGCCATAGAACAGTGTAGAACAGCGCAGAACAGTGTAGAACACCAAAGAACTGCGTAGAACAGCATATAACAGCAGAGAACAGCATAGAACAGCATAGAGCAGCGTAGAACAACATAGAACAGCATAGAACAGCGTAGAACAGCATAGAACAGCGTAGAACAGCAGAGAACAGCGCAGAACAGCCCTGAACAGCCTAGAACAACGTAGAACAGCGTATAACGGCGTAAAACAGCATAGAACAGCATAGAACGGCGTAGAACGGCGTAAAACAGCATAGAACAGCAGAGAACAGCGCAGAACAGCCTAGAACAGCGTAGAAGAACATAGAACAGCGTAGAACAGCGTAAAACAGCACAGAACAGCATAAAACAGCACAGAACAGTATAGAACAGCATAGAAGAGCCCAGAACAGCGTAGAACAGCATGGAACAGCGTAGAACAGCGTAGAACAGCGTGAACAGCATAGAACAGCATAAAACAGCACAGAACAGCATGGAACAGCGTAGAAGAGCCCTGAACAGCGTAAAACAGCATAGAACAGCGTAAAACAGCATAGAACAGCGTAGAACAGCGTAGAACGGCGTAAACAGCATAAAACAATGTTGAACAGCGTAAACAGCATAGAACAGCATAGAACAGCGTAGAACAGTATAGAACAGCGTAGAAATTATAGAACAGCGTAGAAAGTATAGCACAACGCAGAGCAGCGTAGAACAGCATAGAACAGCTTAAAACAGCACCTAACATGAACAGCATAGAACATCATGGAACAGCATAGAACATCATGGAACAGCATAGAACAGCTGCTAAACATCAGAAGAGGGACCGGCTGAATCTTCACCCAAGACTGTGGATTCCTTTTCACACATCACCTGTGGAAGAACATGTACCTCTAACGATGGTCTTGAAGACCCATACGGCAATGACAACCCCTGTGTCACTCATCCATCTAAGAGTACATCATCATAGTAAGAGAGCGGGTAGAAGAATACAGATCGCTAGTCATCATCATCACCAAGTGTCCTGCCGCATGGCGTTGGCGATCATGGCCCTCCATATCTATCTATCCCTTGTTGCCGCAAGCACATCTTCCACCCTCTCTGTCTTCAGCCAGTCTGCAAGTCCGTCCAATAGATAGCTGGTATTCTACCGAATCGGAAGCTGTCTTGTTATCTACTGCCTCCAGTTACTTGAGAAAACATGGCAGAGATGTGAAGGGCGTACTCCAGACGGTTGCACAGAAACCTGACACTGGCAGACACGGTGTGTTATATGCTCCTGCCGGGGATTTAGGATCGAGTGCAAAGGGGGAGAAAACTCCCTGTCCAATTCGTGATTCAAACCGGGGTTTCCCTTGTCCTAAGCAAGCGTTTTAACTGCACGGCCACAGCATTCCACATTTTTCTTGAGTAAACGATTAGTTGTGTTTTCCAGATGTAGACACATATATATGTATATATGATTATGATTTTTGTAGCATTCCGATTTTCATTCTCGGATGCGCGTATGTCTGGCCATGTGATTTCTAAGAAGAATGTTGAGAGTTCCATGGACAGCAAAGAAAACAAACGAGACAGTCTTGATGGAGGCAGACACAAGAAAATCATTCATAAGGAAGATTAGGAAAAGACAGGCAACATTTATAGGCAATTTTTATGAGGAAAGAGGAATTAGAGCATCTGGTCACAACAGGAAAGCTGGAGGGAAAGAGAGCAGCAGGTAGACCCGGGGAAAAATATTGGACGGACTTGCAGGGTGGCTGAGGACAGAGAGGGTGGAAGATGTACTTGCGGCAACAAGGGATAGATGCATATGGAGGGCCATGATCGCCAACGCCATGTGGCAGGTCACTTAATGATGATGAAGATGATGATGCGCGTATGCAAGATGTTTTGTCCATAGTGTACGGGCGGTATGTTGCTGCACAGTCTGCAGACTCTGTTTTTGTTGAGCGTGTAGTCCAAGAGTTTTTGTGTTTCCACAATCCGCCGGACACTGATATCATTCGCAAGATCTTTAACGTGCATAGCTGATATTCTAAACGTGCTTACACACACGAAAGGCGGTTCAGGGATTATAAACAGGTGTACATATGTCGACATACCTTTACATATGTGGATGCATGTTGAAAAGAATAACAAGCATATGTTGGCCTGGCATACCCGTCATTTTGGTGTAGTGGTTAGCGTAACGGACAACCGACTGGAAGGTTGTGGGTTCGAATCACCATCAGTCCCTTCAAATTTTTGTGGGATTTTCCATCATAGCCGACTCTTACCCAGAGCTGGGCGTGCTATGGGCTCACTGGGAAGACTGGGACCACACAGTCGAGTACCGCCCACTTCACGTCACTAAAGGTGTTGCTCAAATATTCTGGCCAACACCTCAAGTGTCTGTATTTCTCAGGCCTGGTTGACGCCAGGATAGTAAGCGTAGAGTACAGTCCATTCACGCAGTCTCAGTCCTAGTTGGAACTCCATGACATCATGGCTGTCATCCTCGTCGTCATCATCATCATAGCGTTGTAAAAACTGTGCCAGCTTCTGTAGCCATTAACCCTTTCACCCCAGCATTCTACCTGCCAGCTGCAAAAAAAATGTAACCCTTTCACTCTCTCAACCTATCCACCAGCCAGTGAAAGGGTTAAGTTTTTGCATTGCTGTCCTGGCTAACAATGCAAGATGCTGGCGGGTAGCGTGGAGAGTCAAAGGGTTAAGGTCGCGTAGAAAATGGACCCCTACCCCCAAAAAGTGAGCATAAAGGAAATCTCCATAAGTGCTATGATCCTTAAAAAACAGAAGAGAGAGACGAGAGAGACAGAGACAGACAGACAGACAGAGGACAGAGAGACAGAGACATAGAGACACGGAGAGCCGGAGAGACAAAGAGAGAGTTAGAGACAGAGGACAGACAGACAAAGAGAAGAGACAGAGAGACAGAGAAAGAGACAGAGAAAGAGACAGACACACACAGAGAGACAAAACAGACAGAGACAGAGAGAGAGACAGAGACAAAGAAACAGACAGAGAGACAGAGACAGAGAGACAGAGACAGACAACACACAAAGACAGACACACAGAGAGACAGACAGAGCAGACAGAGAGACACAGAGACAGACAGAGACAGAGCAGAGCAGAGACAAAACAGAGAGATAGAGGCAGACAGCCAGACAGACAGACAGAGACAGAGAGACAGACAGACAAGAGATAGACAACAGACAGAGAGACACACAGACAGAAAGACAGAGAGAATTTAACCTGGCAGATCAGTAAAAAAAAAAATTTCCACCCTTTGCAACAACCAGGCAGGAAAAGGCACACCCGTACCCAGTCAGGATCGAACCCTCGAGATCTTCCATTTAAAAAGTCCGACTGTCTTAACCACTTGACCAAGGCACCAGTAAAGAGGGAAGTGGTGTTGGGGGGGTGGAGGGAGGGGGGGTCGAGGGGGGGGGGGAGGGGAGGTAGTACTGTGTATTTTGCGGTCAGGCAGACAGCTCGATCTTGTCAGTTTTCTCTTTGTCAGCCGTTTCATTTGAGGGGTTCCAGTGGAGCGTGCGAGTTCCTAGTTGCTCGCATCTTTCACACTTACACAACAGGCACCGGCGGGTCCGCGCCAGCAATCATTGCATGGTCGTCCGCTTGTTTATCTTGTTTGTTTGTTTGTTTGTTTGTTTGTTCATCCCACTATATGTCTGTTTGTCTGTGTGGTTGGTTGGCTGTTTGGTTGGTTGGTCGGTTGGTTGGCTGTTTGGTTGGTTGGTTGGTTGGTTGGTTGGCTGGTTGGTTGGTTGGTTGGTTGGCTGGTTGGTTGGTTGGTTGGTTGGTTGGTTGGCTGGTTGGTTGGTTGGTTGCTGGTTGGTTTGCTGGCTAGTTGGCTGGTTGGTTGGTTGGTTGGCTGGTTGGTTGGTGGTTGGTTGGTTGGTTGGTTGGTTGCTGGCTGGTTGGTTGGTTGGCTGGTTGGTTGGTTGGCTGGTTGGTTGGTTGGCTGGTTGGTTGGTTGGCTGGTTGGCTGGCTGATTGGATGGATGGATGGATGGATGGAAAGATGGATGGATGGATGGATGGATGTCTTGTTGGTTGGCTGGTTGGTTGGT
>JAPXFY010000019.1:61090524-61108024 GCA_030674185.1 Monoplex corrugatus
TTTCAATAACAGGGTCCAGGGTTTGATTCTACCTGGGTACCACCCGTACCCCCTCCCTTCCCGTCTATGGGGTAAAGAGTGAAGGTTTTTTTCAATCTCACAGGTACCTGGGTACCCCCCCCCACCCCCCACCCCATCCCGTTTGGTGGGTAAAGGATGGAGATTTTTTCCAGTCTCCCAGATACCTGGGTATACCCCTCCCCTCTCCTGTCTAGTGGGTAAAGGTGATTTTTCCAGTCTTCCAGGTACTTGGGTATATCCCTCCCCTCTCCTGTCTAGTGGGTAAAGGGTGGAGATTTTTCCAGTCTCCCAGATACCTGGGTATACCCCTCCCCTCTCCCGTCTAGTGGGTAAAGGATGGAGATTTTTTCAATCTCCCAGGTACCTGGGTACCCCTCCCCTCTCCCGTCTAGTGGGTAAAGGGTGGAGAGTTTTTTCAATCTCCCAGGTACCTGGGTACCCCTCCCCTCTCCCGTCTAGTGGGTAAAGGATGGAGATTTTTTCAATCTCCCAGGTACCTGGGTACCCCCCTCTACCGTCTAGTGGGTAAAAGGTGGAGATTTATTCAATCTCCCAGGTACCTGGGTATCCCACCCCCACCCCCCTACCGTCTGGTGGGTGAAGGGTGGAATTTTTCCAATCTCCCAGGCACCTGGTTACTCCTCTCTACCGTCTAGTGGGTAAAAGGTGGAGATTTTACTAATCTCCCAGGTACCTGGGTACCCCTCCCCTCTCCCGTCTAGTGGGTAAAGGATGGAGATTTTTTCAATCTCCCAGGTACCTGGGTCCCCTCACCCCACCCCCTACCGTCTTGGTGGAGATTTTTCCAATCTCTCAGTATATATGCAGACCTGCTGAGGTCTAAACTCCATTCGTGGATATGCCGTATGCAGAATGTCCAAGTATGCACGTTAAAGATCTTGAAAATCATATGTGTCTGGTGGCTTATGGAAACGTAAGAAACACCCAGTATGCAACCCCTCTGAAGACGGAGTAATGCAGAATGCGCACCAACATACCGCCTGCAAAGTGTGCACAAAACTATTTGCATATGAAACGTGTCCGAGAAAAGTGGGAACACAGAGAAAAAAACAAGAACTTGATTGATCTGGCACATTTTTTTTATAATTGCGAAATAATCCTAGTTAAGTATAGTGTAAGATCTTAAGTCTTTAGTTTTACTGGCCCAACCTGCGACATAAAAAATTACCTCTTTGTTGCTCATCTTGATGTTCCAATCTCTGTGATTATCATCATCATCATCATCATCGTCGTCGTAGTCGTCATCATCATTACCATTATCATCGTCATCATGTGCCCTGCCGCTTGGGCGTTGGCGATCATGGCCCTCCATACGAATCTGTCCCTTGTCGCTGCAAGTACATCTCCCACCCTCTCTGTCCTCAGCCACCCTGCAAGTCCGTCCAATATTTTCTCCCTGGGTCTACTGGTGTTCTCTTTCCCTCAAGCTTTCCTATTGTGACCAGGTGCTGTAATTTCTCTTGCCTCATAAAACGTCCTATAAATGTTGTTCGTCTTTTCTTAATCTTCTTTATTAATGTTCTTCTTGTGTCTGCTTCCTTCAAGATTGTCTCGTTTGTTTTCTTTGCTGTCCATGGAACCATCAACATTCTTCTTAGAAACCACATTTCAGTTGCCTCTCAATCTTGTTCTGTTTTGCGAGTGGACTGCCACGCCTCACAATCGTACAACAGTATCGGTTCTACATAACACTCAAGAACTCTTTCCTGGTGTTAATTGATAGGCATTCGTTGGTAAGACCGCTTTTCTTCTTCTTGAATGCTGTTTTAGTCATTCTGTGATGTCAGCTTAATATTTCATAGCTCCTGTCCCTCCTTCACCTTTCATTTCAGATCTTTCAGTGTATAGAACTGCGCAGGCCAAGGAAGCTGCCAGATAATTATTGCAGATTTTGGTGGGGTGCATATGGGTTTGCCCGAGGGCGATAAATCCTGTTAATTAAATTCTAATTTCCATATGAGATAGAAACCCAAATATCAGCCATGATTTCGTGGTATGACCCATTTTAGGTCACGTTGACCCAGATGATTAAAATAATGTGTGTGTGTGTGTGTGTGTGTGTGTGTGTGTGTGCGTGTGTGTGTGTGTGTGTGTGTGTATGTGTGTGTGTGTGTGTGTGTGTGTGTGCGTGTGTGTGGGGGTGGGGTTGGTTGTTTCTTTTTTCTTTCTTTCTTTCTTCGGGGGGTGGGGGGGGGTCTTTTAATCTTTTAAGGATGTGGTGTCTTTATCAGATTTATGGTTTCAACGAGTGCTGATGGACTATTTTGATCGTGTACAATTTAAACCCTGTAAATGTCATTTTTGAGGTGACAGTTACGAGTAAGTTACACTGCTTGAAAGATGGAATGTCTTGACTGTGTATCCCCTCCCACCAGCCGATGGCGAGTTGTTTTATTCCTGTATTTTTGTTTTTCTTCTTTTTTTTCAAATTTTCTTTGATATGAAAAGGTAATGCACTCTATCCTAGCATTTCCATAACAATCATCATAGAGAAGGTATCTGCTGGGTTCCACCTCTGGGTCTTCACATCAAAAACAAACAAAAACAGTATAAAAACCCTGCTTTTTGTACTTGATTGGTGTTGTTGTTTCATTTTATGTTTATCTCTTTCTCCCTCTCTGTCTTTCTCTGTCTCTTTCTCTGTCTCTCTCTCTCTCTCTCTCTCTGTCTCTGTCACTCTCTCTCTCTCTCTTCTCCTATCTCTCTTCTCTCTTCTCTCTCTCTCTTTCTCTCTTTCTCTCTCTCTCATCTCTCTCTCTCTCTTTCTCCTCTCTCTCTCTTTCTCTCTTTATCTCTTCTCCCATCTCTCTCTTTTCTCTTTCTTCTTCTCCCATCTCTCTCTCTCTCTTTTCTCTTCTCTTTCTCTCTTCTCCACTTCTCTTCTTTTTCCTCTTCTCTCTTCTCTCTCTCTCTCTCTCTCTCTCTCTCTCTCTCTCTCTCTCTCTCTCTCACCTTTCTCTCCATTTTTCACTCCCACCTTTCTCTCTATTTCTCACTCCTTCCGTCCATTCCCATACCTCTTGTTCTCAATAGTACTGATATTCCAATTTTGGAATATGTTGACGTCAATTTACTATCACTGGTTCCTTTGTATTAACAGATTCTGTACGAATGTAATGATCTACTTGTATTTAGTGAGACTCTCCATGGGCGAGGGCTAGTAGTAAAAAAGCATTAATGTGTACGTATTCCACCATCCTCAATTTTTGGTGAGCTGGGTGGTTGTTTTGATAGAGCCGTGGACTCAAGATCTGATATCTCGAGTTCAATCCCAGCCCGCAACATTAAAAACTGACCCGTTGGCTTTCCATCTTAATGTTTCCTTCATTCTGGTGGTGTCAGCTTAGGTCTTCTGTAGGTCCATCTCCCCACACCCCCGTCTCTGTCCCCCGTCCCCGTCCCCATTTCAAGACCTTGCCAGCGCATAAGGTTTTGCAGAGACTGAGGGAGTTTGCCAGACGATAGCTGTCAGGTTTTGGGGTGGAGCGCATATGGAATTGTCCGAGTGTGATGAATCCCGTTGAACAAACTCCAAACCCCAAACTCCTCGAAAATTAAAACCAGAAAAAAGTTTTATCAAAAGAAATAAGAGGGAAGCAGGGAGAATTTTTAATTTTAACCAAAGAACATAACTCTTGAGAGTCACGTAGGAATTATCTCCCATAATCCCAAAAGAACATAACTCTTGAGAGTCACGTAGGAATTATCTCCATAATCCCAAAAGAACATAACTCTTGAGAGTCACGTAGGAATTATCTCCCATAATTCCTACGTGACTCTCAAGAGTTATGTTTCTTTGGTGAACAGAAAAAGGTTGTTTGGTTTGTTTCCCCTTCGTTTTCGTTGTCTCCCTTTCTCTCTTCTTTTGTCCCGTTGTTTCTTCTTTGACTAATGGTACAAGTGAAATGGGGAGAAACAGTGTTGATGCAGGATAAGATCAGTTGAACTGTTTTGTCTGGTTGGGGGTTAGGGTAGGGGTGGGGGTTAGGGTAGGGGTTTGGGTGGGGGTGGGGGTGGAGGGTTGCTGTTATCTGACTGATGATCCAGTCTCTCGTCCATGGATGTTATTTTTACCGTTTGTTGCTTCGGGTACGAGTTTTCTTTGTTTTGTTTTGTTTCTTTTTCTTTCTTTATTTTGTTTTGTTTTGTTTCTTTGTTTTGTTCGTTTGTTTTGTTTCTTTGTTTCTTTGTTTTGTTTGGTTTGTTTATGTGGTTGGTTGGATTGCTTGTTTGGTTTGCTTGCTTGGTTTGTTGCTGTGGTTGGTTGGTTTGGTTGGTTGATTAGGTTGGTTTGTTTAGTTGGTTTGCTTGTTTGTTTGTTTGTTTGGTTTGTTTGGTTTGTGTGGTTTGTTTGTGTTGTTGGTTCGTTGGTTTGCTTTGTTTGGTTTGTTTGTGTTGTTTATTTGGTTTGTTTGGTTTGTTTGTGTTGGTTTGGTTTGTTTGGTTTGTTTGGTTGGTTTCTTTGGTTGGTTTGTTTGGTTGGTTGGTTTGTTTGGATGCATGTACACGCGTTGTTTTGCCTACACTATGCAGTCCCCATGTAGCTGCACAGTCTGAATACTCCGTCTTCTGTAGGTATGCATGCTGGGTGTTTTCATTCATGTTTCCATAAACCACCTGGACCTCACAGAACGTGAATTACAAGATCTTTAACGTGCACATTTCACGTTTTACATGCGCATACACACTCACGGGGTTGAGGCATTGGCAGGTCTGCACACATGTTGACTTGGGGGGTCAGAACCCCCCTCCCCTTCCCCCACTCTTTACCTGCCAGGTTGAGGTGTCTTGGCGGATCGAACATAGGATCTTCCAGCTGGACACCCCACATTTACCCACTCGACTACCACGTTCGTTTTTTGTTTTGTTTTTGTTGAAATCAGTTGTGACTAAAGATGTCTGTGTGAAACTAGGTAAAACAGAGACTAGGTAGGGCTTCAGGACCTGGCCAGCTCATGGGTTTATGTGCAGGCTTAAGGCTTGTGCCATGATCACCATACACATGGCACCAGTGACGTTAGTGCGTATGGAATTCGTTCTGAGCGTGGAGATGTTGTCATGAGAAACTGAAACTGTGTGTGTGTGTGATGTGCCGTTGTGGGGGAGATAGGGACGGGGAAGGGGTTATGGTCCAGTGGTCCAAACACTGATCTAGGACGTCAGAACCTCGGGTTCAAATCACTGATCGGACATGAATTTTTCGTTCTCTCTCTCTCTGTCTCTCTCTCTCTCTCTCTCTCTCTCTCTCTTTCTCTTTCTGTCTGACTGTCTGTCTCTCTCTCTCTCTCTCTCTCTCTCTCTCTCTCTCTCTCTCCTCCGTCACTTCTCCACTAAACCGAGGTCCCTGGCACGTTAAAGATCTCACGGCAACACGAGTTCCGAGAAAATCGTAACGCTGTAGAAACTACATTATGGAGCACGATCATCACAAACAATACAATAAGATTAACAGTTAAGTCTGCTAGGCCTTCCAGACGCTCACAGAGGGTACAGTTTATGGGAGCATGGTCTTCGTTCCGATCACTTTAGGGTACATGGAATTTCTGAGCACAACAAGCAGGCTTATCCAGGGATGCCAGGGGCATTTTTGGTATAAATGGTATCCTCACCTTCTGGAAATTATCTTCTTAAACTCTCCTCTTTTCTGTCACTCTCTTTGTTTCTTACTTCCTCTTTTGCTTTCTGTCATCTTTTCCTTTCTCGTTTTTTACTTTGCTGGTTCATTCACCTGTATACTTTCCTTAAAGCCTTACACACTTCCTGTCTATTGAGATTGATAATTGAGTGCATATGTTAATGGTATCTTTAGCTCTAAGGGAATGTGATTTGCTTTGTTAGCAATTTTAGATACTGCAGGCCAGTTTTTTAGTTTTTGTTTACTTAATTCCATGCGTATGTATTTGTACAAATTTAGGGGTGGGGCGTTGTTTGTTTGTTTGTTTGTTTGTTTGTTTGTTTTTGGATACCCCTGGTGATAGATTCAGCGGAATGGCCAACGCTACCCCCACCTCCCTATTTCAAAATGTTGCCAGCCAACAGGAGTTATTTTTTGCGCAGGCTCCGGGAGTCTGTCAGAAAATAGCTGGCAGATTTGGGTGGAGCGCATGTGGATTTGTCCCAATGCGATGAATCCCTCTTGAACAAACTCTAAAATTCAGGAATCGTTAGGTACAGCTCCATTGTCACTTCCTTCCACTGTAAATCAACTCCCCAGCAGTACTCATGGAGAGACAGACATTGTGTCAAAGACAACTGTCTGTCTGCCTGCCTGACTGCCTGCCTGTCTGGCTGGCTGGCTGGCTGGCTGGCTGGCTGTCTGTCTGTCTGTGACTATTCTTATGGAGTTGATGTACAGAGGACTGTCACACTGTTTGGGGGTACTTTTTGTTGTTCTTGTTCTTTTCATCATCTTCATGTGCCCTGCTGCATGGTGTTGGCCATCATGGCCTTCCATATGCATCTATCCCTTGTCGCTGCAAGCACATCTTCCAACCTCTCCGTCCTCAGCCACCCTGCAAGTCCGTCCAGTATTTTCTCCCTGGGTCTACCTGGTGCTCTCTTTCCCTCCAGCTTTCCTGTTGTGACCAGGTGCTGTAATTTCTCTTGCCTCTTAAAATGTCCTATTCCTAATCTTCTTTATCAATGATCTTCTTGTGTCTGCCCCCATCAAGACTGCCTCGTTTGTTTTGTTTTCTTTGTTGTCCATGGAACTGTCAACATTTTTCGTATAAACCACATTTCAGTTGCCTCAATCTTGTTCTGGCTTTGCTTGTTGACTGTCCACGCCTCACATATATATATAACATTATCGGTTCTATACAACATTCAAGAATTCTGTTCCTATGTTGTTTTTTTAGTGTTCCAATTTTTGTTGGAATGTGTAAACATCTTGTTTGGCTTACTCTGTACAGGCGGTTATGTTACTTCACCCTCTGCTTACTCAGTCTTAGATAAGCGTGCATGCTGGGTGTGTCCATGTTTCTATCAGACAGCTACTGACGTGATTTACAGAATATTTAACCCTTTGACTCCCCTCACACTATCCACCAACTGCAAAAACTTAACCCTTTGATTCCCTCACCCTATCCACCAGCTTCCTGCAGGAAGCTGGTGGATAGGGTGAGGGAATGAAAGGGTTAGGTTGGTGGGGGTTTTTGCAGGAATCTGGTTGGTGGATAGAGTGAGGGAATCAAAGGGTTAAGTTTTTTTGGTTTTTTGTTGTTGTTTTTTTGTTGGTTTTTTTGTTGTTGTTTTTTGCAGGAAGCTGGTTGGTGGATAGAGTGAGGGAATCAAAGGGTTAAGGTTTTTGCTTTGCGAGCGTGGTTGACAATGCAGGGTGCTGGTGGACAGGATACGGGGAGTCAAAGGGTTATTGTACGTAATTGATATTTTGCGAGCGTATACAAGTTTAGGCACTATTAGGTCTGTGCACATAATTATTAACCTGAAAGGTCAGAAAACTGTCCATTCTATACACACCAAGCGGATGGAGCCCTGGACTATCTGCCAGCGTGTAGGGTTTAGGGTTTATGTGTAGGCTTAAGGCTGCTAATGCCATGATTGTTTTGGATCTTATCCATTGTATGGCATCTGTGGCTTCTGTGCATATATAGATGTATTCTAAGGGCGGTGACGGTATTTTGAGAGAGCGTAACTGAAACTGTGAATAGGTCACACCCACCCAAACACACCCCTTAATTTTTGTCTGTCTGTCTGTCTGTCTGGTTTTCTGTCTGGTTTTCTGGCTCATTCTGTCTCTCTCTCTCTCCCTGTCTCTGCAAGCTCTTCCTTCAACACCTGTAGCCTGGCGCTGCTGCCTTGTAGTCTACCTGGCTGCAGGTAACTGCAGCTAATTATCTTACCTGTGCCTGTAACTCTCTCTCTGTCTCTCTCTTTCTTTTCTCTCTCTTCTCTCTCTCTTCTCTCTCTCTCTCTCTCTCTCTCTCTCTCTCTCTCTCTCTCTCTCTCTTTGTGGCCTACAGAGGTCTGTGTACTAGGTGAACATTCCAGGTGTGTGCGTCTGTGTAGTTTCGAGAATGGAGCAACGCCTACGATATGGACTCGTGTGTCAGGAAAAAGTGTGTATGTTATGTGTGTGTGTGTGTGTGTGTGTGTGTGTGTGTGTGTGTGTGTGTGTGTGTGTGTGTGTGTGTGTGTGTGTGTGTGTTTGTTTGTTTGTGTGTGTGTTTGTGTGTATGTGTATGTGTGTCTGTCTGCCTATGTGTGTTTGTAGGCAAAAACTCTGTGTGCGTGTATGTGTGTGTGTGTGTGCGCGTACGCATGCGTGTGTATATGTGTGTGCTGTGCGTGCACGTGTGTGTATGTGAGTATGTCTGTATCTGTGTGTGTATGTGTCTGTCTGTGTGTGTATGGTTGTCATTGATGTAACGTCTATTCATTACGATGATTCAGGGAGCAATTAAAAAAAAACAGTGATGGGGGATACGTGTTCATGAAATATTTTCATTATTATCCCATTAAAAATCGTCCTTGTACATAACGCTATCATCCAAACGCATGTAGACTCACTACACATCACACATAATGGGACTTGTTGATGGAGCACAGAGAACTGAAACTGTTAGGTGAGATGACCACATTCCACTGTGTTGTTGTTGTACAGTCTGTATCTTTGGTGGGTGTGCTCGCTGAGTGTTTTCATGTGTGCTGCTGGTTCTCGTCGATTACTATCACCACTACTGCTGTAGCTACTATTACTACTACCATCACTACTGCTGTAGCTACTATTACTACTACCATCACTACTGTTGTAGCTACTATTACTACTACCATTACTACTGCTGTAGCTACTATTACTACTACCATCACTACTGTTGTAGCTACTATTACTACTACCATCACTACTGCTGTAGCTACTATTACTACTACCATCACTACTGTTTAGCTACTATTACTACTACCATTACTACTGCTGTAGCTACTATTACTACTACCATCACTACTGTTGTAGCTACTATTACTACTACCATCACTACTGCTGTAGCTACTATTACTACTACCATCACTACTGCTGTAGCTACTATTACTACTACCATCACTACTGTTGTAGCTACTATTACTACTACCATCACTACTGCTGTAGCTACTATTACTACTACCATCACTACTGTTTAGCTACTATTACTACTACCATTACTACTGCTGTAGCTACTATTACTACTACCATTACTACTGCTGTAGCTACTATTACTACTACCATCACTACTGCTGTAGCTACTATTACTACTACCATTACTACTGTTTAGCTACTATTACTACTACCATCACTACTGTTGTAGCTACTATTACTACTACCATTACTACTGCTGTAGCTACTATTACTACTACCATCACTACTGCTGTAGCTACTATTACTACTACCATTACTACTGCTGTAGCTACTATTACTACTACCATTACTACTGCTGTAGCTACTATTACTACTACCATTACTACTGCTGTAGCTATTATTACTACTACCATCACTACTGTTTAGCTACTATTACTACTACCATCACTACTGTTGTAGCTACTATTACTACTACTATCACTACTGTTGTAGCTACTATTACTACTACCATCACTACTGCTGTAGCTACTATTACTACTACCATCACTACTGTTGTAGCTACTATTACTACTACCATTACTACTGCTGTAGCTACTATTACTACTACCATCACTACTGTTTAGCTACTATTACTACTACCATCACTACTGTTGTAGCTACTATTACTACTACCATTACTACTGCTGTAGCTACTATTACTACTACCATCACTACTGCTGTAGCTACTATTACTACTACCATCACTACTGTTGTAGCTACTATTACTACTACCATCACTACTGCTGTAGCTACTATTACTACTACCATCACTACTGTTGTAGCTACTATTACTACTACCATCACTACTGTTGTAGCTACTATTACTACTACCATCACTACTGTTGTAGCTACTATTACTACTACCATCACTACTGTTACTTCACTGCCTGTCACTTTCTACTACTGTTATTATTACTGCTGCTGTTGCTGTTGCTGTTGTTGTTGTTGTTGTTGTTACTGCTGTTATACTGCTGTTGTTGTTGTTGTTACTGCTGTTATACTGCTGTTACTGCTATTTGACTGCCTGTTACTTTCTACTACTGTTATTACTATTGTTGCTGCTGTTGCTGCTCTTTCTATGAATAGTTCTGCTTCTATTGAGAGAAGAGTGGCAGAATGGTTCAGACGTTCACCTGCCGAGAACTAAACTCGAGGTTCCAGGGTTCGCTCCACGTAGAGGCTTCGATTTTTCTCCTCAGTTGGACCGGAAAATTGAACTGAACGTCTAGTCCTTCGGAAGGGGACGAAAAACGAACCAGACCAGTGTGCCCTCTCGCTGCGCACGCTAAAGGTCCATCGGCAGTTGAAAATCGTGAAGAGTGTGGTACTATCCGGCTGCCTCGGTATAAAACATTGAAGAGAAAGATTGATTTCCCAGGTCCCAACCCTTGAAGACCAATAAGCCTTCTTGCCTTTCTGAAGTCTGGGTAAAAAAAATATGTGAAATTGAAACTGAAACTGCTTCTATTAATTATGATCCTGTCACTCCTTTGTTTCACTCCCTTCGATTGTTGCCTGTTGCACACAAAAATCCATTCACATCAATACACTCTGCTACATGTGTATGAACGGTTTTGTATTTTATCTTTGCGATCACCTCCGATAGTGTATTCCTGCCCGATCTGTCCTTCACTTATTGTGTGTCATCATCATCATGTGCCCTGCCGCATGGTGTTGGCGATCATGGCCCTCCATATGTATCTATCCCTTGTTGCTGCAAGCACATCTTCCACCCTCTCTGTCCTCAGCCACTCTACAAGTCCGTCCAATATTTTCTCCCTGGGTCTACCTGATGTTCTCTTTCCCTCCAGCTTTCCTGTTGTGACCAAGTGCTCTAATTCCCCTTTCCTCATAAAATGGCCTATAAATGTTGCCTGTCTTTTCCTAAATTTCCTTATGAATGATCTTCTTGTGTCTGCCTCCATCAAGACTGTCTCGTGTGTTTTCTTTGCTGTCCGTGGAACTCTCACCATTCTTCTTAGAAACCACATCTCGGCTGCCTCAATCTTGTTCTGGCTTTGCGTGTTGACTGTCCACGCCTCACAACCGTATAACATTATCGGTTCTGTGTAACATTCAAGAACTCTCTTTTTGTGTGTGTGGCCCATGAAATAGAACAACCCTCCCACGTGTCTTCGACAAGTGCAAACACTATGTTCGTTTAAGTCTAACCAAAGAGAGTAAGCCAATCGTAGGTACTATTCTCTTTGGTCGAACTTAAAAAGAGCATATCTTTTGTGTATTAGTGGTCCCCCTATAACCTCACCCACTCCAGTACTCTCCTGCCCCCCTTTCCAGTATACATGTCTTTTGTTTCTGTACTATTTAGGCAGCCGAGATGGGGTTTCTAAGAAGAATGTTGAGAGTTCCATGGACAGCAAACAAAACAAACGAGACAGTCTTGATGGAGGCAGACACGAGAAGATCATTCATAAGGAAGATTAGGAAAAGACAGGCAACATTTATAGGTCATTTTATGAGGAAAGGGGAATTAGAGCACCTGGTCACAACAGGAAAGCTGAAGGGAAAGACAGCACCAGGTAGACCCAGGGAAAAAATATTGGACAGACTTGCAGGGTGGCTGAGGACAGAGAGGGTGGAAGATGTGCTTGCGGCAACAAGGGATAGTTACATATGGAGGGTCATGATCGCCAACGCCATGCGGCAGGGCACTTGATGATGATGATGACTCTTTAAGTTGTTTTTGTGACTACGAGTTAAGGTTTTAGAAAACGACGTGTGTATGTGTGTGTGGGCTGAGATTTTATTTTGTATGTCAAGGTTCAATGCCTTATAGATATCGTTATTACTATTACCACTCTACCGTTACCAGTGGCGTTTAACAGACATTGGTAAAATTGTGTATAAGCTTAGTATGAGTCTACTACTTGCTGGCGCCTTGGTAACAGTACGTTTGCGGCCTCTCTGTGGATAAACACCACCATTAAACCTGCCTCCTGCTGAACTTCCTTATCTATAGTCTTGTAGTCTTTCACGCTGCGATTCCTGCAATGCTCTGATGGCTGGAATTTACGATCGCCCGACAGACAACTGTTAAACACAACGTGAGCGGTAGTCAAGTGGGTACATTTCAGAATTCTATTCGGAAGGTCTGGGGTTCGATTCTGCCCGGGTACCTTCGGCCTGGTGGGTAAAGGGTGGAGAGGTTTTTTTTTCCCGATCTTCCAGAGGTGTTGTGTATGTTTTGAAGCGGTTGTAGCTCTGATGTGGCTCTACGCGGTCGGCTGGGCTTTAAACGAAAATAACAGTAATAATAATAATAATGATAATGATAATAACAATAAATAGCTTTTGTATAGCGCTATTTGTTATTATTATTGTTGTTATTATTATTATTATTATTATTATTATTATTATTATTATTATTATTATCATTATTATTATTATTATTATTATTATTATTATTACCATCATCATCATCATCATCATCATTAGTAGTAGTAGGAGGAGGAGGAGGAGGGGGAGGAGGAGGAGGAGGGGGAGGAGGAGTAGTATTAGTATTAGTATTATCATTATCATTATTATCATTATTATTGTTATTATTGTTGCTGGTATTATTATCATTATGTTTATTATTATTATTATTATTATCATAATCATCATTATCATTATTATTATTTCATTATTATTATTATCATTATTATTATTGTTATTATTATTACAGTAACCGGTCAACATGTGTACAGATCTGCCAGTGTGCTTAAACTATTTTCATGTGTATTCGTATGTTTAATATCAAATATGCACGTTAAAGATCTTGTAAATCATGTCATGAGCTAGCTTGAAGGAAACGTGAAAACACACCCAGCATACACACCCACAGAGGACAGACTCTGCAGACTATGCAGCAACATACCACCTGCGCAGAGTGGACAAAACATCATGCATACACGCATACGACAAAAAATCGGAAAGTTAAAATAAATAAAACGAAAACAGAAGGAAACCCGGCTGATTTTTAAAGTAGGGTACTTCCAGGTGATCATGAAACCACATCTGTCGGCTGTGTTTGAGAATATTCCCCTGGCTTTCAGATCCACCCAGCGCTTAGATTTGATTTTATCAAGATTTTGCGCTATATAAATATTGTAATTATTGTAATTATTAAAATGCTGCAAGTCTTGCACAGCACTAGAGTGTCTGGCCTAGTGGGAAAAAGTACCCGCTTAGGAAATGAGAGACGTGGGTTCGAATCACGAATTGGACAGGGATTTTTTCTCTACCCCTTCCATTAGACTTTGATTGGTGGTCTGACTTTTTGTTTGTTTGTTTTTGTTTTTGTTTCTGTTTTGTTTTTATGTTGTTTTTTGTTTTGTTTCGTTTTTGTTTTTCTTTTTTTTTTGTTTTTTTGTTTGTTTTTTGTTTTTTGTTTTGTTTGTTGTTGTTTGTTGTTTTAATTTGTTTTTGTTTTGTTTTTGTTTGTTTGTTTTTTGTTTTGTTTTGTTGTTTTGTGTTGTTGTTTTAATTTGTTTTTGTTTTGTTTTTTTGTTTGTTGTTTTTGTTTTGTTTGTTGTGTTGTGTTTTGTTTATTGTTTTTGTTTGTTTGTTTGTTTTTGTTTGTTTGTTGTTGTTGTTTTTGTGGGCTGGCTGGTTTTGTTGATATATCTGTGGACTCAAGATACGATATCTCGAGTTCAATCCCAACCCTCAGCATTAAAAACTGCCCCGTTCGCTGCCCCATTTTAACCCTTTGACTCCCACACCCTGTCCACTAGCATCCTGTATTACCAACCGTGCTAGCAAAGCAAAAACTTAACCCTTTGATTCCCTCGCCCTATCCACCAGCTTCCTGCAGGAAGCTGGTGGATAGGGCGAGGGAATCAAAGGATTAAGTTTTTGCAGTTGGTGGATAGGGTGCGGGAGTCAAAGGGTTAAGTTTTTGCAGTCGGTGGATATGGTGCGGGAGTCAAAGGGTTAACGTTTCCATCACTCTGGTGGTGTCAGCTTAGTGTTTCATAGATCCCGTCTCCCCCACGCCTCATTCCAAGACCTTGCCTCTGCCTAGAGTTGTGCGTGGGCTCATGTTGTCTGCCAGATAATATCTGGCTAGACTGGAGAGCACGATAATATCTGGCTACACTGGAGAGCACGAACGAACAAATCAATGAAGGAACGTGCGAACGAAAACTCCGATAAATAAACCGATAAATGAACGATGAATGAGCAATTGAAGAGCAAGTGAAAGTATGAGCGAACACACCAACAAGTGAACGAAAGAACAAAAGAATGAATGGACGGACGAATGAACAAAGAGACGAAGGATCGATAGAAACGAATGAATGAACGAGCAATCTAACGAGTGAATGAATGAATGAATCAATCAATCAATGAATCAATCAATCAATCAATCAATCAATCAATCAATGAACAAACGACCGAACGAATGAACAAATGGACGAACGAAAGAACGAATGAACGAACGAACGAGCAACTTAACGGATGAATGAATGAATGAATGAATAAATGAATGAATGAATGAATGAATGAATGAATGAATGAAAGGATCAGGGAAGGAAGGAAGGAATGGATGAACGGACGAATGAATGAATTAACGAACGAACGAACGAACGAACGAACGAACGAACAAACGAACGAACGAACGAACGAACGAACGAACGAACGAATGAATGAATAAATGAATGAATGAATGAATGAATGAATGAATGAATGAATCTAACGGATGAAGGAAGGAAGGAAGAAGGAGTAGATGAATGAATGAATGAATGAACGAACGAACGAACGAACGAACGAACGAATGAATGAATGAATGAATGAATGAATGAATGAATGAATGAATGAGCTGCACAGCAATGGCCACGTATCCTCCCACCCACATTTCACATCCCCCATCCCCCATCCCCCGTCCGTTGCCTTTAAACATCCACTTTGTCTTTCAAACGACCTACCTGCGCAAGCCTCTTACGTCACTTGCCAGGCACTAAAAATCCGCTAAGGGTATGTTAGTGTGTGTGTGTGTGTGTGTGTGTGTGTGTGTGTGTGTGTGTGTGTGTGTGTGTGTGTGTGTGTGCGTGCGTGCGTGCGTGCTGTGTGTGTGTGTGTGTGTGTGTGTGTGTGTGTGTGTGTGTGTGTGTGTGTGTGTTTTCTGGTTTTGTGTATATTTCTTTTTTTAAACTCCGCGAAAATTACGTTATCTTGTTTGCTAAACACATCTCTCTCTCTCTCTCTCTCTCTTCTCTCTCTCTCTCTCTCTCTCTCTCTCTCTCTCTCTCTCTCTCTCTCTCTCTCTTCTACTCTCTCTCTCTCTCTCTCTTCTCTCTCTCTCTCTCTCTCTCTCTGCCTGCCTTTCTCTCTCTCTCTCTCTCGTCTCTCTCTCTCTACTTGCCTCTCTCTCACTCTCCTCTCTTCTGTCTCTCTCTCTCTCTGCTCTCTCTCTCTCTCTGCTCTCTTCTCTGCTCTCTCTCTCTCTTTCTCTTCACTCTCTCTCCTCTTTCTCTCTCTCTCTCTCTCTGCTCTTCTCTTCTTTCTCCTCTCTCTCTTTCTCTCTCTCTCTCTCTCTTTTCTGTTCTGGTCTCTGTCTCTGTCTCTGTCTCTGTTTCTCTGTCTCTATGTCTCTATGTCTCTCTGTCTCTTTCTGTCTGTCTGTCTGTCTGTCTCTCTCTCTCTCTCTCTCTCTCTCTCTCTCTCTCTCTCAACTACACCCACACACCAACCACCTATATACACTGGACACAAACACACACGCAGGCACGCGCGTGCGCACGTACACATTAACAAGTAAGGGGGGAAAAGTCATAATAAATCAATTTGTGTTTACGGGTGCACCCACACAAATACACCCAGCACTCCCTCTCCATGACCCCCAGACACCCCTCACACACACACACTCACATACACACACACACTCACATACACACACACACACTCACATACACACACACACACTCACATACACACACACCCACTCACATACACACACACACTCACATACACACACACACACTCACACACATACACATACACACACGCTCACACGCGCACACACACTCACACACACCACACACACACACACACACATACACACACACACCCACACGCACACACATACACAAAAAACACACACACATTCACAAACACACACACACACACATTACAACGCCCACCCACACACATACACAAACACACACACACACACTACACCAACCCACCCACACACACACACACACATACACACACACACGTTGAGAAAAAAAAAAGAACACTAGTCTGGCTCTGGCTCAGCTCTGTCGGCGCCATTGCAGCAATATATCTGCAGAGAACTCTTCCGTTTGATTACCTCCCTTCCACTTAACCCCCTTTTCCTCAGACGTTGCCTGGTGCCCAAACACCATCTGTACGTACACGTATGCTGAATATCAAATATGCACGTTAAAGATCATGTTAAAAATCATGTCAATAGCTGGCTTGTGGAAACAGCAAAACACTCAGCATCATATGCCCACCAGAGACGAAGAATGCAGACTATGTTGCAACATATGGCCTGCGCAGTGTGGGCAAAAAACAAAAGTGTATACACGCATCCGACAAAACTCGGACCGCTAAAAATAAAAAAAAGAATCCTCTAATTAAAGCTTTAAAATCTTGCCAGTGCTTTTTGGGGTGGTGGTGGTGGTGATGACGATGATGATGATGATGATGATGATGATGATGATGATGATGATGATGATGATGATGATGATGATGATGATGATGATGATGATGATGACAGCATATGTAAAAGAGTCCAGATGGCCTTCCTGAGCTTTGCTCCGCCCGTCTCTCTTCTCTCCTGAACAACAGCTGTTGCGTGCATTTCAGGACCTGGCCAGCTCATGGGTTTATGTGCAGGCTTAAGGCTTGTGTCATGATTACCATACACATCACACCTGTGACGTTAGTGCATATGGAATTCGTTCCGAGCGCGGAGACGTCATCTTGAGAAATTGAAACTGAAACTGTGCCGTCAGTGTATAGTGTGTATACAAAAGAAAAGTTGATGACATTTACCATGATCATTTAGGACCTTTTTAAAAAAAAATCACACGGTATTTTGGCATGTTAAAGATCCCACGGCAGTAAAGGGGTTAGTTGTCTTTGGAAAAATTCTCTATGGAAAAAAAATGATTCATCCATTTTCGTAGATAAACACCTACACACTACATATATACGCTGGACAAAAAACACACACACACACACACAACACAAACAACAACAACACACGCACACACGCGCGCACACAGACACACACACACACACAAACAACACACGCACACACGCGCGCACACACACACACACACACAGATTAACAAATAAGGGAAAAAACTCATGATA
>JAPXFY010000019.1:61110524-61113024 GCA_030674185.1 Monoplex corrugatus
AGAGGAGAGAGAGAGAGAGAGAGGGAGGAAAGAGGAAGAGAGAGAGAGAGGAGAGAGAGAAGAGAAAGAGAGACAGACAGGTAGACAGACTGGCAGACAGACAGAGGAGAGAGAGAGAGAGAGCAGAGAGAGAGAGAGGAGAGAGAGAGAGAGAGAAAGAGAGAGACAGAGAAAGAGAGAAGGGGAGAAACAGACAGACAGACAGACAGACAGACAGAGAGACAAACAGAGAGACAGAGACACAGAGAGAGAGGAAGGAAAGAGAGGAAGAAGAAGAAGAAGGTGGAGGATAGGATTGCTCGAGAAATAAAACCAATAATCAAAAAGGGACTGCACTCCATCGCCCCCCACCCCTACTCCACCTCCCACCCCCGCTACCCACCCTCCACTAAATCGTAAGTGGTGGTCTGATTGCTAGTCCTTCATAATGAGGCGATAAGTTTTTTTTTATGTCTATGTCAGTTTCTGTGAGTGATGTGTCCTCGCTCGGAATTCATTTCATGTGCATTTGTGTCACTGATTTCATCTGATGGCTGGTATCCTCTTCTCTTCTCTTCTCTTCTCTTCTCTTCTCTTCTCTTCTCTTCTCTTCTCTTCTGTTCTCTTCTCTTCTCTTCTCTTCTCTTCTCTTCTCTTCTCTTCTCTTCTCTTCTCTTCTCATCTCTTCTGTTCTCTTCTGTTCTCTTCTTTCTCTTCTCTTCTCTTCTTTCTTCTCTCTCTTCTGTTTCTCTTTCTCTTTCTTCTCTTCTCTTCTCTTCTCTTTCTCGGTTCTATTTCTGTCATTTGTTCACTATTTCATCTGATCTTGGTTCTCTTCTCTTCTCTTCTCTTCTGTTCTTTCTCTTCTCTTCTTCTCTTCTCTTCTCTTCTCTTTCTTCTTCTCTTCTTCTTCTCTTCCCTTTTCTTCTCTTCTCTTCTCTTCTCTTCTCTTCTCTTCTCTTTTCTTCTTCTCTTCTCTTCTGTTCTCTCTTCTGTTCTCTTCTCTTCTCTTCTTCTTCTCTTCTTCTTTCTCTTCTCTTCTCTTCTGTTCTCTTCTCTTCTCTTCTCTTCTCTTCTCTTCTCTTCTCTTCTCTTCTCTTCTCTTCTTTCTCTTCTCTTCTCTTCTCTTCTCTTCTGTTCTCTTCTTTCTTCTTTCTGTTCTCTTCTCTTCTTCTGTTCTCTTCTCTTCTTCTTTCTCTTCTCTTCTCTTTCTCTCTTCTCTTTCTTCTTCTTCTCTTCCTCTTCTCTTTCTTCTTCTCTTCTCTTCTCTTCTCTTCTTTCTCTCTCTTTCTCTCTCTTTCTGTTCCTTCTCTTCTCTTCTTCTGTTCTCTTCTCTTCTCTTCTCTTCTCTTCTCTTCTCTTCTGTTCTGTTCTTTCTCTTCTCTTCTCTTCTCTCTCTCTGTTCTCTTCTGTTCTGTTCTGTTCTGTTCTCTTCTCTTCTCTTCTCTTTGTTCTGTTCTTTCTGTTCTCTTCTCTTCTCTTCTCTTCTCATCTCTTCTCTTCTCTTCTCTTCTTCTTTCTCTTCTCTTCTCTTCTCATCTCTTCTCTTCTCTTCTCTTCTCTTCTCCTTCTCTTCTCTTCTCTTCTCTTCTCTCTTCTCTTCGCTCCTCTTCTCTTCTTTTCTCTTCTCTTCTCTTCTCTCTTCTTCTCTTCTCTTCTCTTCTCTTCTCTTCTCTTCTTTCTCTTTCTCTTCTCTTCTCTTCTCTTCTCTTCTCATCTCTTCTCTTCTCTTCCTATCTATTCTTCTCTTTCATTTTACTTGTTTTCTCACTTTCTATGTCTCTCTCTTTCTCTTTGTCTCTGTCTCTGTCTCTTTCTTCCTCTCTCGTCTCGTCTGTCTGTCTCTGTCTCGTCTCTTCTTTCTCTTCTTTCTCTCTCTCATCATGCTTGTCTCTCTCTCTCTTCTCTCTCTGCTTCTCTCTACTCTCTCTCTCTCGATTAGATCGAAACTCATATAAATATGTTTGATCCAAACTGATGTAAGAGGCATACCAAAACATGCCTTGTGATCGATCACTTACCGACCATTGTCTTGTTTTGTTTTACTTGTAGTCGTTATATCAACCCCTGGCAGGTCAGTGTTTATAAGGATCATCAATCACGACATAAGGTTTTAGATAAGTCTGCAGAATGCAGGGCTGGCATAATTGTACGTTCGTCTGATGTAAGCAAACAAAAGATATACAAAAATCCTGTTCGTCTGATGTTAACATACACAAATATGTTTTCTGCTGTTAGATATACACAAATATGTTTGTCTGATGTTATTATACACAAATCATGTTTGTCTGATGTTAGTACACACAAATCATGTTTGTCTGATGTTATTATACACAAATCATGTTTGTCTGATGTTAACATACACAAACATGTTTGTCTAATGTTAGTATACACAAACATGTTTTGTCTGATGTTATTTACACAAACGATGTTTGTCTGATGTTAGTTTACACAAACCATGTTTGTCTGATGTTAGTATACACAAACCATGTTTGTTGGTGTTAACATACACAAACCATGT
>JAPXFY010000019.1:61118024-61133024 GCA_030674185.1 Monoplex corrugatus
ATACTTAAATCAGCACGTTAAAATCATATCAAAAGTTAAGAATACTGTAAATCAGCACGTTAAAATCATACAGACAATGTTTGAAAACAATTGAGCTAAGAAACTTCATAGCCCCCAACTAAAACGAGGTCTTTTCCTTTGTTAAAATCAGTACCAAAGGACAGGTATTCATTTCTTCTTAGAAAGCAGCATGTTTCTCGGAGGAACATTCAGATAGAAGGTGCTGGTTGAGTCAGAGAAAAAAAAGAACTGCTGGTAGAGTGCTTTCTTCTGTTTCTTTTCAGCCCCTATCCACACCCCAAATGCATGGCACAAAAGATGGCTATTCCTTCTGTTACCTCAAATCGTCTGTGAAGAAAGCAACGCCCTGGTTATAGACGAAGACAAGTTTGGCAAGTAGGGGTGGGTGTTTCAACCCGTATGTACAAAGCTATATTGCTTGACAATGTGAATTCCCTCTCTCTGTTGAAAAACCAGAGATGTGTTCTGAATCTTTCCTGTCTGTGGTATAACTGTCAGTCTGTCTGTCTGTCTGTCTGTCTGTCTGTCTGACTGTCTGTCTGACTGACGTTGTCTTTTGTCTCTGTTTCTGTCCTGTCTTCTGTCTTCTCTGTCTCAGTGTTACTGTGATATGACTTGGTCTGACTATAGTTTTCTGTTTGTCATCGTCTCTGCCCTTTTCTCTCTCTGTTGTCTCTGTTTCTGTCTCTCTCTGTCTCTTCGGTCTCTGTCTCTCTGTCTCTCTCTCTCTGTCTCTTCTTGTCTCTGTTTTTCTCTGTCTCTGTTCTTTCTGTCTTCTCTCTGTCTTCTTTCTCTCTCTGTCTCTTCTTTTCTCTGTTTCTCTGTCTCTCTCTCTGTCTATTTTGTGTGTTGTCTGTCTCTCCTCTCTTTCTCTCTCTCTGTGTCTCTCTTTCTCTCTCTTCTGTCTGTCTCTGTCTGTTCTGTCTCTGTCCTTTGTCCTGTTCTGTCTCTCTCTCTCTCTCTCTGTCTCTTCTTCGTCTCTCTGTCTTCTTCCCTCTCTTCTCTCTCCTCTCTCTCTCTCCTCACTCCCCCCTCTCTCTCCTCTCTCTCCACCCTCTCACTCACTCTCTCTCTCACTCTCTTCTCTCTCTCTCTCCTCTCTCTATCTCTTCTCTCTCTCTCTTTTCCTCTCTTTCTCTGCCAGTGGCTGCAGTCTGCTTTTTGTGTTTTCCCTTTTACGTGTCTGTCATTGTAGCACGATGCCTATCCTGTCTTCGTCTTGTTTCCGATCCCACAGATTACGGTTTGCCAAGACTATCAGCGATGTAAGGAATTGTGCATGCGTAGTGGGGCGTGATGGGTAAGGTGGTTTGGGAGTCTCTGCGTGGAGCAAAAAAACAACAAAGCATCAAACAAATAGTCAAACAAAAAGAAAAAAAAATAAAAGGTGTGTGGAAAGTGGAAAGAATCTAATTAATCATGACGTGCAATGTGTGTTGCACAAAAAAAATTGTTCGCAGTCATGTTCCGATTATTCATCAGTAGATCTTGAAGAAACTTGGACTCGTCAGAATTTCTAGTGAGTAAGCTTAAACCTTTTGATTCCCGCACCCTATCCAACAACTGCAAAAACTTAACCCTTTGACTCCCTCACCCTATCCACCAGCTTCGCAGAGCTGTGGAGAGGTGAGGAAATCAAAGAGTTAAGTTTCTGCTTTGCTGGCATGGTTGGCTATGCAGGCAGCTGACGGACAGGTGCGGGAGTCAAAGGGTTAATGTTATCAGTTAGTCCTCATGCTTTTGCCTCCTCCTCCCCACCACTACCCTCCAACACCACCCTCCACCACCACCTCCAACACCACCTCCAACACCACCTCCCAACACCACCCTCCAACACCACCTCCAACCCACCCCAACCAATCCAAGCCACCCACACCACCCCAACCCCACCACACCTCCAACCACCCACCAACCCCACCACCACCCTACCTCCCCCACCACACCCTCCACCCACCCCCTCCACCCTCACCCCCTCCTCCACAAACCTCCACGTCACAATCAAAGCCTCGTTTTGCATACATCCTACCAAAACTATATCCCAATTCATTACCCAACTTAAAAAACTTACTGTCCTGCCAATTAATTTTTTCTTTTCTTTAATGTTTGTCTTTGTTGTCTCTTTTCCCTGTCACGATTTATTTGTTACAAGGAGCTGGATTGGTTGTTTTGGGATAGAGTCTTGGACTAGATCTGATATCCCAAGTTCAGTTCCAGCCCGCAACATTAAAAACTGACCTGTACCTGTAAAGTCTCAATTTCTAGTTATTTCTATGGTGTCGCTTAGTGTTTCACAGTCTTTTTCCCTTTCTCCCATTCAAGACTTTGCCAGAGCGTAGGTTTTTGCGTAGTCTCAAGAGTCTTCCAAATCATTGCTTGCAGTTTGGGTGAATGCTGTGGGATTGTCCCGAGTGCCACGAATCGCTTTTGACCGAACTCCAACAAACAAAACAACTCCAAACTTATCAAAAATACCTTGTTATCTGGTCTGCAGCATGTGTGTGATTGTTTTATCCTGAGATGAAGTATTGAAGTAACGTTGTTTGCTGTGAGCTCACGGCCTTTGCGGTATAAAATAGTCCTTGTGCTTTGTCCATCGTCTGGCAGACAGCATGGTCATTTGACGTACACAGACAAGGCCTGTGATCGCGGTGTGGATTTCTTCACTGTGGTGTGTGTTACTGTTTTTGCAAACATCCAGCTATCGGAAATGCTAAACACTTTGGTCCATTTCTGTAACTAATAATCACAACAACAAAAAACATGACTGCTCGGGAGCTCGCTGGGTAGACTGGAACCACACAGTCGAGTCTCGTTCACTTTTTAGATGTATTGTTTATAGAGTTACTCCGTATTTCTAACCAATTTCGATGTTGTCCGTATTTCTCGGGCCTGGTTGAGGCAAGGTTATAATCAAACTAAAAAGACGCGTATTCAACACAACAAGACAAGACAAGCGCTGCAGGGAAGTTTTTAGTCCTTTTCTTATTAAATCTGTTGGTTGGTGTCTGTTCGTGATCGTGCATTCGCGCTTGACAAAGGCCGGTTGGCCGAAAATTTGCGCTTGTCTTGTCTTGTTGTGTTGAATACGCGTCCTTTTTGGTTTGCTTGTTCTTCTGGTTCCTGTGTGCTTGGACGCTGGCAGTCGCACTTATTTTGGATAAGGTTATAATCATTGTGAAAGTAAGCTAGAGTACAGCCGTGTCATGCAGTCTCAGTGCCAGATGGAACTCCACAGCATCATTACTATTATCCCCATTCTTATCATTGTATGATACTGAAACAAAAATGTTCCAGATTTTGTGACCCTTCATGCCTGCTCTGATGGCGACCTCAGTGTTGGTGGGTTTGGAGGTGTGTTGGGGAGCTAGAATGAGCGATGTGTGTGTGTGTGTGTGTGTGTGTGTGTGTGTGTGTGTGTGTTTGTGCGGGTGTGTGTGTGTGTGTGTGTGTGTGTGTGTGTGTTCACGCCACGGCGGTGTGTGTGTGTGTGTGTGTGTGTGTGTGTGTTTTCACGCGCACGGGCGGTGTGTGTGTGTGTGTGTGTGTGTGTGTGTGTTTTCACGCGCAGCGGGCTGTGTTGTGTGTGTGTGTGTGGTGTGTGTGTGTGTGTGTGGTGTGTGTGTGTGTGTGTGTGTGTGTGTGTGTGTGTGGTTGTACGTGCGGCTGATGTGTGTATGTGTGCTGTGTGTGTAGTTGTGGGTGTGTGTATGGTGTGTTGTGTGTGTGTGTGCGCGGGTGTGTATGTGTGTGTGTATGTGTGTGTATGTGTGTGTCTGTGTGTGTTGTGTGTGTTGTGATCGTGTGTGTTGTGTGGTGTGTGTGTTGATGTGTATGTTTGTTGTGATTGTGTGTCGTACGTGCCTCATGAAACCTCATAACTCGTAGCCACATACCATACCCGCTACGCGCGTCCTTGTACATCTGTATGCCAAAGTCTCTACTTTCTGCTCTCTGTCCTTCTTCTCTCATCTCTCTGCTCTCATCCTCTTCACTCTCTTTTTCTGTCTTGTCTGAAGTCTGGTCTCTGATCTATCTGTCGTCTCTCTCTACATTCTTCTGTCTCTCGTCTGTCTAGTCTGTCTGTTTCTCTCTCTCTCTCTCTCATCTTTCTCTACTCTGAACTCTGTCTAGTATCTGTCTCTCTCTCTGACTTCTCTTTCTATCTTACTCAGTCTCTGTCTGTCTCTTAACTGTCTGTCTGTCTCTCTGACTCTTTCTCTTCGCTACTATTCTCTCTTATCTCTCGTATGTCCTTCCCTCTCTAGTCTGTCTCTGTCTCTGTTCTCGTACTTTCTTTTTCTCTTACCGCTAGATGTCTATGTCTTGTGTGTCTCTTCTTCTTGTCCTACTCGTCTTCTCTGTTCCTCTGTCTCTGTACTTTTGTTTGAATGCATCTTTCCATCTCTACATAAGTTTTCTATTCTGCTGGCAGAAGCTGCTTAGATTTTGCGCAAGTCACAGAGTAACGTGGCTTTGTTGCAAGACAAGTAAACATCTGGATTTTAATATGGAGATGCAACCAGAAGAAGAAGTAAGAAGGGGAGGATTGAGAAGAAAGAGCAGAAAACGAAGAGATGGATGAAAAGAGAGAAAAGTGAAATGGGAGGATATGGCGGCGCCGCAGCAATTTGCGAGACAAAGGCATAAGTCAGAACGTCTGATGGTTCTATCGTGGTTTTGATCACAACAAAGTTATCTTCGCATAACATACAACACCAGCACAAGCGCACCCCAGCAAGCACGCACGCGCGTTCAGGTGCTGGGCATGTTTGCGTGCGTGGGCACGAATGCTTACAGGTATGTAGCACAGCACAACACACCACAAGACCTTTGTTTAGACTTACCTCTCCCTCCTCGTGTTAATTTTGCACGTTGACATCACGCAGCAACCGCAAGTACGTATGTATAACCAACGCAACACACTCGTAATATGAACACACACGCGCGAAAGACGTACAAACACAAATACACACTCAAGCAGAACACGCACACACCTTGTCTGATATCGTTCATAGCGAAAAAACGTTAATCAAGAACGAATGAACGAACGCATCACAATTCACGCGCGCGCACGCACCATACACAACACATACACTTCGACATCGTACCATACAGCAAGCATACACAATACAGCACACGCAGTGTAAATTTCCAAAGCGGTACACATTAACGCTCGCGTACGATTATAATGATACATTGCACACGCTCATTACACACGCTCTATCTCTCTCTCTCTCCCTCTCTCCTCTCTCTCTCTTAGCTCTCTCATTCTTATCTACTATCAAATCTCTGATCTCTCTTCTCTATCTATCTATCTCTATCTCTCTCTCTCTCTGTCTGTTGTCTGTCTGTCTCTGTCTGTCTGTACTGTCTGTCTCTCTGTCTCTGCTCGTCTCTGTCTCTCTCTCTTCCTCACGAGACTGAAATCCAGACTCAAGAAAGTTAATGTACAATGTTTAGGCACAATGCATGCAGTGCATAGAGATGGGAAGGGACCTCGAGAAAGAGAGAGGATGAGGGGAGAGAGAAAGAAGAGAGGAGAAACAGATGAGAATAGGTGAGGCGAGAGAAGTTTGAAACGAGAGACATGGTGAGAAATAGACAGAGAAAATGAAAGAGAAGAAAAGGAAAGCAACAAGAGAGAGAAAAGAGAGAGAAAGTGGAAGAAGAGACAGAGAGAAAATGGAAGACACAGAGGACCAACAGAGAAAATGAGACAGACAGACACAGAGATTACGGAAAATTGAAAGGGAAAAATGGAGAAAAGAGGGAAAAGAGAATGTGAGAGAGAAGAACGAAAGAGAGTAAAGAGAAGACAGAGTCAGAGACAAAGACAGAAGAGATGAAGGAAAATAGGAGTAGGGAAAAGGAGAGAAAAGAGAAAAAGAGAAATGAGAGAGAGAGAGAGAGAGAAACAGACGGACAGAGACAGATAGACAGAGACAGAGAGACAGTGACAGAGAGACAGAGACAGAGAGGGAGGGAAAACGGGAGAAGGAAAAAGAGAGAAAAAGAGACAGACAGAATGTGAGAGAAAGAAAGAAAGAAGAGAGAGAAATTGGAAGAGAAAAAGAAAAAAGAGAGAGAGAGTGTGTGTTAGAGAAAAAGAAAGAGAGAGAGAGCGAATTAACAGAAAAAGAAAGGAAAGAAAGAAAGAGAGAGAGAGAGATGGAGGAGGAGGGGTGTGCGATTGGGGAAGGAGTCGGAGGAAGGTCTGACAACCAGTGAAGGAACAGCTTGTATGTGTAGGTAAACATGGCATGCTAGGGTCTGGTGAGACTGGTAATGAATACCGCTACTTAGAGACAGAACCTGCTCGTGGCAGGGAGATACCACCCTAACCATCCCCCACTCCATCTTCCCCCCCCCCCCCCACACACACACACACACACTCCTCATTCCCTCCATCTGACTGCCTGCTGCATGAATTCCATCAAACATCTATGGTTCTAGCGTGAATGTTTGGACTGTTTGCACAGGGGTGAGAAAGAGGAGGGAAAGAGGAGGGCAAAATGGTCGAACCATACCACAGAATTGGGCAGGGCGTGGGTGTTGTAAGAGTCAATAACGTTCCAGCCTCCGATCTTGTACAACAGTTTCAGTTTCAGTTTCTCAAGATGACGTCTCCGCGCTCGGAAGGAATTCCATATGCACTAACGTCACATCTGCCAAGTGATGGAGAAAATCCAGAATGATTACGGCACTTGTCTTAAGCCTGCGCACAAACCCAAGAGCTGGCCAGGTCCTGAGGTCCTACCTAGATAGTTCCATAACCCCTGGTCTATCTCATGCTCTATTTCCCTCCAGCGGTCAAAGTGCAAAAACTTAATCCTTTGACTCCCTCACATTCAACCAAGCAAGAAACAAACTGAACCCTTTGAGCGGGTTGTGAGTCTCTTCTTCTTCTTGGCGTACACTGCTACACAATCATCTGAGTCCGGGCGATGAATGCGGCCGTCTTTTCCAGCTCCTGTCTGCAGCCATGGAGTTTGGTTGTCAGCGGAGTGTCTGTCGGCCACACGTCCTGTCTTGCCACCTGGTGAAGGGGACATCTTTGGAGTATATGCTCCGTGGTTTGGTCTTCATGACCACAGGGACAGATTGGGGAGGGCGCCAGCTTCAGTTTGCGGTACATGTGGCTGTTCAGCCTGTTGAGCGGGGTGTGAGTGAAAGCCAATGGTCTTATTATGACCAGAGTTAGGACCCGGGAGCTGTCTGGTTTTAAAGGCCCCAGTTGACCAGCGTTTGCATTTTTCTTGTCATTAAAAACAACCATTTCCACCCTCACCCCCACGTGACGCTTTAAAAGCGCGACTGGGTATTAGAGAGTATATGCTGTATGCTTGCCAATAGTGTAAAATAAATCCAAGTACCACACTGTCTGAAGACTTCATCACCAAACAAAGTGCCGCCCAGACAGAATACTATAAATCAGACTGCCATGGCATAGTAAATACTCCGGGGAGAGCTGGACAGCGGAAAGTCCTCAGAGGAGAAACCCCCGTCAAGCAAGTATTTCGGCCTTTAACTCCTGACACTCTAAGGGGGCCAGGCCGCATCCAGGTCATGACCCCTCGTGACCTAGTGTCGGGTTGGCTAAATATAGAATATTCTATCCCACAATCCCCTTGCGTTTGTGGATGAACATAAACGAAAATATTACCAATCACTGCTGTCACGTGACTGTGCAGCCCCTATAGGGCTAGGATTTTTGTATTTGTTGTTGTTTGTTTGTTTTTGATGTAGAATGGTGTCATGATTGACCTCTTCGTCGAGACTAATGTGAGGACATTGCTGAACACATGTCATAGTCATTATATTGCCAGTCATGTGTGGAGTGTACCTACTAATAGTGTGTCGCATTGTAGATATACGGGAAAACAAAAATCTACACAGGGTAATAATAGAGGTGGGGAACATAAACAGGAGGATATGTTTTCTCTAGGAAGAGCAGACAGCAATTCACGTGGAAATATTCCGTTGTGACAACTTCAGCAACAACAACATCATCATCATCATCATCATCATCGTCGTCGTCGTCGTCGTCATCATCATCATCATTATCATCATCATCATCTGCCTTTACCACCTACATGCTGTATTCGCTTTAACTTGATCCCTTGGCTCCACTGATGACGCGGAAAGGGAGAGTCTGCTGTATGGACAACAACAGGTTCTCCATATCACTGTGGCCAGGTCTGTGTCCTGGAGACATCTATACTGCTGTATGGACAACAACAGGTTCTCCATATCACTATGGCCTGTGTCCTGGAGACATCTATACTGCTGTATAGACAACAGCAGGTTCTCCATATCACTATGGCCATGAGACATCTATACTGCTGTATGGACAACAACAGGTTCTCCATATCACTATGGCCAGGAGACATCTATACTGCTGTATGGACAACAACAGGTTCTTCATATCACTATGGCCAGGAGACATCTATACTGCTGTATGGACAACAACAGGTTTTCTGTATCACTATGGCCATGAGACATCTATACTGCTGTATGGACAACAACAGGTTTTCTGTATCACTATGGCCAGGAGACATCTATACTGCTGTATGGACAACAACAGGTTCTCCATATCACTATGGCCAGGAGACATCTATACTGCTGTATGGACAACAACAGGTTCTTCATATCACTATGGCCAGGAGACATCTATACTGCTGTATGGACAACAACAGGTTCTCCATATCACTATGGCCATGAGACATCTATACTGCTGTATGGACAACAACAGGTTCTCCATATCACTATGGCCAGGAGACATCTATACTGCTGTATGGACAACAACAGGTTCTCCATATCACTATGGCCAGGAGACATCTATACTGCTGTATGGACAACAACAGGTTCTCCATATCACTATGGCCAGGAGACATCTATACTGCTGTATGGACAACAACAGGTTCTCCATATCACTATGGCCAGGAGACATCTATACTGCTGTATGGACAACAACAGGTTCTCCATATCACTATGGCCATGAGACATCTATACTGCTGTATGGACAACAACAGGTTCTCCATATCACTATGGCCAGGAGACATCTATACTGCTGTATGGACAACAACAGGTTCTCCATATCACTATGGCCAGGAGACATCTATACTGCTGTATGGACAACAACAGGTTTTCTGTATCACTATGGCCAAGCTTGTGTCCTGGAGACATCTATACTGCTGTATGGACAGGTTCTCCATATCTCTATGGCCATCTTAATGTTTCCATCATTCTGCTGAACATGCCTGCTTAGTGCTTCAGAGTCTCTTCTCCCTCCCCCCCCCCCCCCCCCACCAACTTCCCGGGTTCTGCGCAGGCTCGGGGAGTCCGTCCGCCAGATAAAGTCTACTTACTGGCAGATTTGGATGGAGCGCATATGGAATTGTCCGATTGTGGTGAATCCCTCTCGAACGAATAAATGTCCAGCTCCCAACTTTTCTGGACTAAATTCCACCACACCACTATCATAATAATGTAGGTTGTTGCAGAGTTCACGCGGTGCACGCGCCTGATTGAAGGCCAGTACCAGACTTTGGCCTAATGGCAGTCACGGGTACCGTTTACTTTGTGCCAGATTCCAAACACACTGCAGGCCTTCCGCGCTGACAACACCCCCTTTAGCACATGGCACGTGGCGAACCGTTCGTTTGGCACCCCCCACCCCCTATCTCCCTCACCCCCACCACCCTCACCACCCTCACTCCCCTTCCCATTTCCATTTACTTACTTACCCCCTTGCTTGCCCCATACCTACTACCGTCCTGTACACCTCCTTCCCCCTCTCACCTCACCCCCTCTCACCCCCCTCCCAGGTTTTGTTAGTTATTTCTAGATGTATATCCCACCAGTTCTGTAGGTAGTTTCAGGCAATTTGGCTAATGTTGGAGCATTTCGTGGAACATACTGTCATGCCAGTTTTCACTTTGCTCAATCTGCAGGATGGAAATGAGAGACTGAGAGAGAGAGAGAGAGAGAGGGAGAGAGAGAGACAGAGACTCAGAGAGAGACAGACAGAGACCGAGAGAGACAGAGGCAGACAGACAGACAGAGTGTGGGAGAGAGTGAGAGAGAGACAGAGAGTAAGAGAGAGACAGAGACAAAGAGAGAGAGACAGAGATAGAATGACAGACAGAGAGATAGAGAGAGAGACAGAAAAACAGAGAGACGGACAGACGGACAGACAGACATACAGACAGAGAGGGAGTGAAAGAGTGAGATAGAGAGAGAAAGAGAGAGAGAGAGACAGACGGACAGATAGACAGACGGTTAGAGAGAGAGAGAAAGAGTGAGAGAGAGTGACACAGAGAGAGAAAGAAAGAAAGAGAGAGAGAGTGACAGAGAGAGAGAGAGAGACTGAGACAGACAGACAGACAGACAGAAAGTGAGAGAGAGTTAGAGAGAGTGAGCGAGATGGAGAGAGAGTACTTTCTACACTCAAGACAAAATGTTTTTGAAATGCAAATGGCAACCCAAAAATAATGAAGTACGCATACTTGAACATGAACGAATAATAATCATTCTCTCTCTCTCTCTCTCTCTCTCTCTCTCTCTCTCCTCTCTCCTCTCTCTCTCTCTCTCTCTCTCTCTCTCTTTTCTCTCTCTCTCTCTCTCTTCTCTCTTTCTCTCTCTCTCTCTCTCTTCTCTCTCTTCTCTTCTTTCTCTCTCTTCCCCACCTCTCTCTCTCTCTCTCCCTCTCTCTCTCTTTCCGTCTTTCTCACTCTCAACAAAATCACAGTTTCAGTTAGTAGAAGTTTGTCAGCTCTGGAACCTCAGCAAATAGCTATCTCTTAATACTTATCAATTTAATGTTATAATGCTAATATGAGAGAAAAAAAACTTTTTGTCAAATGATATGCAAACAATGAACGTTTACAGTGTGGTTAAATATGTTGATATGCGGCATTTTTCGCAACCACATAAGTTAATTTTTCTTTTTAAAGTGTTCCAATTTTTCTCGAAAGTGTGAGTGTGTGTGTATGTGTGTGTATGTGTATGTGTGTGTGTGTGTGCGTGCGTGCATGCGTGTGTGTGTGTGTGTGCTTGCGTGCGTGTGTGTGTGTGTGTGTGGTGTGTGTGTGTGTGTGTGTGTGTGCACGTTGTTTTTGCCCACAATGTGTATGAGGTATGTTACTGCACCGAGTGAATTGTCTGTCTTAGGAAGGCGTGCATGCTAGGTGTTTTTCCATTTCCATAAGCCAGCTACCGACATGACTAACAGGATGTTTAACATGCATATTTGACATTCAGCATGCACATATACACACGAAAGGCGTTTAGGCACAGGCAGGTCTGCACACGTGCACTCTCAGGCTAGTTGGTAGAGCCATGGACTCAAGATCTGATATCTTGAGTTCAATCCCAGCCCGCAACATTATAAACTGGCCTGTTGGCTGCCCATCTTAATGTTTCCATCATTCTGGTGGTGTCAGCTTAGTGTTTGATAGGTCCACTGACCTGTTCGCTGCCCATCTTTATGTTTCCATCATTCTGGTGGTGTCAGCTTAGTGTTTGATAGGTCCCTTCTCCCCTTTCCCTGTTTCAAGACCTTGCCAGCGTATAGGGTTTTGTGCAGGCTCAGGAAATCTGTCAGATAATTGCTCGCGGATATGGGTAGAGAGCATATGGAGCAATCCGAGTGCCTTGAATCCATCTTGAAATAACTCCGATAACTCCATGTTGACCTGTGAGATCGGAAAAATGTCCCATTTTTTACCCACCAGGGAAAGTGTCAAGGCCAGATCGAACCGAGGTCTTTCGGATTGGAAACCTGATGTTTACCCACTCTTGACTACCGCGCCCCTCGACCTCACAAGTATGTAGTGTAACTAATATGTTGGGTGCCGCTGAGCAGTATTGTTATATAGCTCCCACAGACCCTTCTCTTACATTGTATTCTTAACCTTTTGCCGAAACGGTTTCTGATTGTTGAACTTTGCGGAAGTGACACGGGAGCTGTGCCAGGTCTTCCTATGGTGGGTCACTTCATAGAAGTCTGACTTCGTTGTCTCCCGTGGAATTCCTGGCACTGGATCATCGACTGAATGAACTTTGGATCGGTGGCGTATTGGAAAACCAGAACGAGCGACGTTAGGGGGTCAAGGTTGATGGAGGGGTCAAGGTTGATGGAGTGTAAGGGTCATTCAAGCGTCAGTCAAGGTTGTTTTTTTACGAATGAGACATGTGAGAGAAAGAAAGATCTTAGGTATACCCCCTTCCCAGCGTCCTCTGCCAATCTGTAGGTCCTCCACCAGGAAGGTTCTGTAGGCTCCCAAAATGATGTTAGTTTTTCTTTCCCTGATTTTCAACCGCCTTTTGTCTCTCTCTTTCCCTGTCTCTTTCTTTTCCCCTTTCTCTTTTTCCTTCCCTCTCTCTCTCTCTCTCTCTCTCTCTCTCTCTCTCTCTCTCTCTCTCTCTCTCTCTCTGCCTCCCACCCACCCTTTTTTTTCTTTTGTTTTTCGTCCAAATTTCTATTGTTTTCTTTGTATTTTATAAACCAGATAGTTTATTCTGTCGAGTAAAAACCTCTCTATTTTGTGTCTTTTTTCTCCTCGTTGTTTGTTCAGTCCAGTCCAGTTCACTCCAATAGTACTTTACTAATCCATATAAAAATACATTGGTGCAATCACAGGCTCGTAATCAACACAAACGTGATAGTTATCAGACAAACTTCAATAAAGGTTTAAATTTGCTCAAATAAAAAGTCGTCTTTAATGTCCGTAGACTTGTTTGAGTCACGGAATCACCTTAATTTCCTGTTCTGGACACGGAATAGTCCATCTTAATTTCCTGTTTTATACATGGAATCGTCAATCTTAATTTCCTGTTTTATACATGGAATCGTCAATCTTAATTTCCTGTTTTATACATGGAATCGTCAATCTTAATTTCCTGTTTTATACACGGAATCGTCAATCTTAATTTCCTGTTTTAGACATGGAATCGTCAATCTTAATTTCCTGTTTTAGACATGGAATCATCCATCTTAATTCTTGTTTAGACATGGAATCATCCATCTTAATTCTTTGTTTAGATATGGAATCATCCACCTTAATTCCCTGTTTAAACATGGAATCATCCATCTTAATTCTTTGTTTAGACATGCAAGTGTCCATCATAATTCTTTGTTTAGACATGCAAGTGTCCATCATAATTCGATGTTTTATACATGGAATCATCTGATCTTAATTACCTTAAAGTTAAGACATGGAATCATCCATCTTAATTCTTTGTTTTAGACATGGAATCATCCATCTTAATTCCTTGTTTAGACATGGAATCATCCATCTTAATTCTTTGTTTAGACATGGAATCATCCATCTTAATTCTTTGTTTAGACATGCAAGTGTCCATCATAATTCGATGTTTTATACATGGGATCATCTGATCTTAATTATCTTAAAGTTTAGACATGGAATCAAACCATCTTAATTCCAAATTTCAACCACAAACACATCATAGTGCTGTGATAGTTTTGTGCTGTCTCTTTCTTCAGATGTCTGTTTTACATGTATACATAGGATTATCCTATTTTAAGTCCAAACTTTACCCAGAAATACGTGCTATTGTGCTGTTTTTGTCCTCAGAAATCTTTTTATGATATAATTACATCTAATCTTAATCACTTAATTCACATTCAAAACATTGTAGAATTGTGATTTTTCGGCATCATAATTCTGTTTACGATATAATGACATCTAATCTTAATTAATTCACATACACAAAACATTGTAGAATTGTGATTTTTCGGCATCATAATTCTGTTTACGATATAATGACATCTAATCTTAATTAATTCACATACACAAAACATTGTAGTATTGTGATTTTTTTTTTCCTCATCGGCAGTCTGTTCTAAAAATGGTCTAATCTTAACCACATAATTCAAACACAAACACTTCATGCTATTGCCGTAATGTAAAATTATCTCGTTTTTGTTCTTTTTGTTTTCTTTTTCTTTTTTCTCTTTCTTTCTTTTCTTTCTTTCTTCTTTCTTTCTTTCTTTCTTCGTTCTTTCTTTCTTACTTTTTTTCTCTTTCTTTCTTTCTTTCTTTTGTTTCTTTCTTCCTTCATTTCTTTCTTACTTTCTTTCTTGCTTGCTTTCTTTCCTTTCTTTCTTTCTTACATTTTTTCTTTCTTTCTTTCTTTCTTTGTTTCTTCTTCCTTCCTTCTTTCCTTTCTTTCTTTCTTTCTTTCTTACTTTCTTTCTTTCTTTCTTTCTTTCATTCTTTGTTTCTTTGTTTCTTTCTCCTTCCTTCCTTTTCTCTTTCCTTTCCTTTCTTTCTTTCTTTCTTCTCTTCTTTCTTTCTTTCTTTTTTCTTTTTCTTTCTTTCCTTTCCTTTCTTTCCTTTCTTTCTTTCTTTCATTTTCTTTTTTCTTTCTTTCTTTGTTCTTTCTTCTTCTTCTTCTTTCTTTTTTCCTTTTTTCTTTCTTCTTTCTTTCTTTTCTTTCTTTCTTTCTTTTTCTTTCTTCTTCTTTTTCTTTCTTTCTTTCTTACTTTTTTCTTTCTTTCTTTCTTCTTACTTTCTTTCTTCTTTCTTTCTTTCTTTCTTATTTTTTTCTTTCTTTCTTTCTTTCTTTGTTTCTTTCTTCCTTCCTTCTTTCCTTTCTTTCTTTCTTTCTTTTTTTCTTTCTTCTTCTTTCTTTCTTTTTGTTTCTTTGTTCCTTTCTTCCTTCCTTCTTTTCTTTCTTTTTTCTTTTTCTTCTTTCTTTCTTGTTTCTTTTCTTTCTTCCTTCCTTCTTTCTTTCTTTCTTCTTACTTTTCTTCTTTCTTTTACTTTTTTCTTTCTTTCTTCTTTCTTTGTTTCTTTCTTCTTCCTTCTTCCTTTCTTTCTTTTACTTTTTTTTCTTTCTTTCTTTCTTTCTTTGTTTCTTTGTTCCTTCCTTCTTTCCTTTCTTTCTTTCTTACTTTTTTTCTTTCTTTCTTTCTTTCTTTGTTTCTTTCTTCCTTCCTTCTTTCCTTTCTTT
>JAPXFY010000019.1:61138024-61145524 GCA_030674185.1 Monoplex corrugatus
ATTCTGTTTGTCTGTCTGTCTGTCTGTCTGTCTGTCTGTCTGAGTGTGTGTGTCTGTTTGTCTGTCTGTCTTGGCATCTAGATAACATTGTAGCCTGTGTGTTTGACTGTGAAGAGGTATCGGATTCAATCCTTCCTAAGCTACAGGGGCCTGGAATCAGTGGTCTGTGTGTGTGTGTGTGTGTGTGTGTGTGTGTGTGTGTGTGTGTGTGTGTGTGTGTGTGTGTGTTTGTGTGTGTGTGTGTGTGTGTGTTTGTGTGTGTGTTTGTGTTTGTGTGTTTTTGTGTCTGTTTGTTGTGTGTTTTGTGTGTGTGTTTGTGTGTATTTTTGTGTGTGTTTTGTGTGTGTTTGTGTGTGTTTGTGTCTGTGTGTGTGCGTGTGTGTGTTTGTGTGTGTTTGTGTGTGTGTCTGTTTTTGTGTGTGTTTGTGTGTGTTTGTGTGTATGTGTGTTTGTGTGTATGTGTGTTTGTATGTGTGTGTCTCTCTCTCTCTCTCTCTCTCTCTCTCTCTCTCTCTCACTCTATGTGTGTGTGTGTGTGTGTGTGTGTGTGTGTGTGTGTGTGTGTGTGTGTGTGTGTGTGTGTGCCTGTGGTTGGAATCGCTTCAAGTTGGTTAGAAGTTTGGCGTCCACGGTAAGCTGACTATATCTTGACGATGACAACCACAATCGGCACTCTGGACTACCTGCTGCTGATCCCTTCTGTGGGTGGGTGCGTGGGGGGAGGGGGAATGTGTCTGTGTGTGTATTGAATTTCTAGGGTATGTGGTGGGTGGGGGTGTGCATGCGTGGGTGTGAGCGTGCGTGATTTGGGGGTAGGAGAAAGAGAGATAGTGTGTGTGTGTGTATGGTGTGTGTGTGTGTGTGTGTGTGTGTGTGTGTGTGTGTGTGTGTGTGTGTGTGTGTGTGTGTGTGTGTGTAGAAGGGAAGTTGTTGTATGTGTTTGTGTGTAGGTGTGTGTCTGTGTGTGTAGGTGTGTTTGTGTGTGTAGGTGTGTGTGTGTTTGTGTGTGTCTGTGTGTGTGTATGTGTGTGCATGTGTACGTACATGTGTGTGTGTCTGTGTGTGTGTCTGTCTCTGTGTGTGTATGTGTGTGCATGTGTACGTACATGTGTTGTGTCTGTGTGTGTGTGTGTGTGTGTGTGTGTGTGTGTGTGTGTGTGTGTGTGTGTGTGTGTGTGTACGTTTGTGTGTGTACATGTGTGTGTGCGTGCTTGTGTTTGTGCGCGCGCGCGCGCGTGTTGTGTGTGTGTGTGTTTGTGTGTGTGTGTGCGCGCGCGCGCGTGTGTGCGCGCGCATGTGTATATGCATGCGTGCATGCACCGGGCTCTGATAGAATAGAAAGAGTTATGGTTCGTTGCAGACTGGCTGGAAGCCATCATTTTCATCAAAATTAACGCTTGAGCTCAGAACAGGAGTATAAATGAATAAACAAACACTCAACCAAGCAACTAACGAAGTTAGCAACCAACGAAGTAAGCAATAGATAAGCAAACACTCAACCAAGCAACCAAGGAAGTAAGCAATAAACAAACACTCAACCAAGCAACCAAGGAAGTAAGCAATAAATAAACACTCAACCAAGCAACCAAGGAAGTAAGCAATAAATAAACACTCAACCAAGCAACCAAGGAAGTAAGCAATAAATAAACACTCAACCTAGCAACCAAGGAAGTAAGCAATAAACAAACACTCAACCAAGCAACCAAGGAAGTAAGCAATAAATAAACACTCAACCAAGCAACCAAGGAAGTAAGCAATAAATAAACACTCAACCAAGCAACCAAGGAAGTAAGCAATAAACAAACACTCAACCAAGCAACCAAGGAAGTAAGCAATAAACAAACACTCAACCAAGCAACCAAGGAAGTAAGCAATAAATAAACACTCAACCAAGCAACCAAGGAAGTAAGCAATAAATAAACACTCAACCAAGCAACCAAGGAAGTAAGCAATAAACAAACACTCAACCAAGCAACCAAGGAAGTAAGCAATAAATAAACACTCAACCAAGCAACCAAGGAAGTAAGCAATAAATAAACACTCAACCAAGCAACCAAGGAAGTAAGCAATAAATAACAAACACTCAACCTAGCAACCGACGAAGTAAGCAATAAAAAACACTCAACCAAGTAACCAACGAAGTAAGCAATAAATAAACACTCAACCAAGCAACCAAGGAAGTAAGCAATAAATAAACACTCAAGCAAGCAACCAAGGAAGTAAGCAATAAATAAACACTCAACCGAGCAACCAAGGAAATAAGCAATAAATAAACACTCAACCAAGCAACCAAGGAAGTAAGCAATAAATAAACACTCAACCTAGCATCCAAGGAAGTAAGCAATAAATAAACACTCAACCTAGCAACCAAAGAAGTAAGCAATAAATAAACACTCAACCAAGCAACCAAGGAAGTAAGCAATAAACAAACACAACAGCCAAGCAATTAAAGAAGTAAGCTATAAATAGACAGAAACTGAACCAAGCAACCAACTAAGCAAATCAAGCTAAGCCATGGAAGCAGACGAGCAAACCAAACCAACCCTCCAATTACCGAAAACTGACCAAACAACCGAACAAGGTTGTAAAAACAAAGAACACAGCAATTCAACGGACGTAGTGGACAAACAGTTAAGACCTCAGAATTTCAAACGGTCCTGCCTTGGTACCTCCCCGTCTGGTGGGTAAAAGGTCAGAGATTCTTCCCCCATCCCCCCATCCCCCCATCCCCCTACCTCCATACCCCCCTCCCTACCGGGGTCAACATGCCTGCAGACGCTTTTAGTGCCTAAACCCCCTACGTGTGTATAGGCGCGCAGAACTTACACTATGCACGTTAAAGATCCTGTGGGTCAAGTCAGTCTTCGATGGTATATGGACAGGTAAAAGCGTGAAAATGTTCAGCATGTCTACCCACCGGACACGGGTATGCAAACTGTGCAGCTGCAACATGCCTCCTGCAGAGTGTGGGCCAAACATTGTGTATACAGGTTTCTGAGAAGAAGAAAAAATCGCAAAAGTAAAAAAGAGAAGATGTGAAAATCGGAACGCTAAAAAAAAGAAAAAAAGAAAGAAAAAGAAACATATACTATAACACAAAAACAGACACCACAACACAACACACGCACACACCACACAACAACACACACACACGCACACACACACACACACACACACACGCACACACGCACGCACACAACACATACACACACACAGCACGCACGCACGACACACACGCATACACACACCACAGCACGCACGCGCAGCACACACGCACACACACACCACACCATCACACACACACACACTACACGACACCACACACACACACACTAACACCACAAACACACACACTAACACACACAAACACACACATACACACACACAACACACACACACACACTAACACACCACACACACACTAACACACACATAACACACACACATACACACACGCACGCACGCACGCACGCAGATGGGGTGGTGGTGCCATGTTATAAATACTGCAGTGTAAATGTTAAACAGTCAGATACATGCAATGGCACATCAATGCACCATAAATATATTTCATAAAAAAAGAGGGAAGAGGGCAAAATTGTCACCCAAAAGAGGGTTTAGAATTGTCCAGGAAACTAAAAATGGCAGGAAAGCAAGGCTAGGAACAACGGAACGAAATCAAGGAAAGGAAACTAAAGAAATTTAAGACAGGAAAGCAAGACACATGAAGAAGGAAACAAATATAAGGAAAGAAAACAAGGAAACTAGAAACAGAAAAGCAAGGCAGAAAATCAACGGAACAGGAAACAAAGGAAACTAAAATCAAGAAAGCATGGAACTGAAAGAATGGAAAAACTATTAAGGAAAGGGAACAAGGAAACTAAAAACAGGAAAGCAAGGCACAGGAACAACAGAACAAAGTTCACAGAAAGAACAGAACAAAGTTCACAGGAACAACACAACAAAGTTCGCAGGAACCCCAGATCAGAGTTCACAGGAAACAACAGAAAACAAAGCACTCACAGAAACATGACAACACAACAAAGTTCACAGGAACAACAAATCAAAGTTCACAGGAACAACACAACAAAGTCGCAGGAACAACAAACAAAGTTCACACAGGAAAACAACAAAGTTCGCAGGAACAACACAACAAAGTTCACACAGGAACAACACAACAAAGTTAACAGGAACAAAACAAAAACAGTACACAAAAATTGCGGAACAACACAACAAAGTTACCGGAACAACACAACAAAATTCACACAGGAACAACACAACAAAGTTCACACAGGAACAACACAACAAAGTTCACAGGAACAACACAACAAAGTTCACACAGGAACAACACAACAAAGTTCACACAGGAACAACACAACAAAGTTCACACAGGAACAAACACAACAAAGTTCACACAGGAACAACACAACAAAATTCACACAGGAACAACACAACAAAGTTCACACAGGAACAACACAACAAAATTCACACAGGAACAACACAAACAAAGTTTACAGGAACAACACAACAAAGTTCACACAGGAACAACACAACAAAGTTCACAGACAACACAAAAAAGTCCAGGAACAACACAACAAAGTTCACACAGAACAACACAACAAAGTTCACACAGGAACAACACAACAAAGTTCACACAGGAACAACACAACAAAGTTCACACAGGAACAACACAACAAAGTTCACACAGGAACAACACAACAAAGTTCACACAGGAACAACACAACAAAGTTCACACAGGAACAACACAACAAAATTCACACAGGAACAACACAACAAAGTTCACACAGGAACAACAGAACAAAATTCACAGGAACAACACAACAAAGTTCACAGGAACAACAGAACAAAATTCGCAGGAACAACACAACAAAGTTCACACAGGAAAAACACAACAAAGTTCACACAAGAACAACAGAACAAAGTTCACACAGGAACAACACAACAAAGTTCACACAGGAACAACACAACAAAGTTCACACAGGAACAACACGACAAAGTTCACACAGGAACAACACAACAAAGTTCACACAGGAACAACACAACAAAGTTCACACAGGAACAACAGAACAAAATTCACAGGAAACACACAACAGCGGTCGTACAACCAACCTCCTCCGCTATTGTTCTGATCTCTTTAAAACGAGATTGTAACCGGCTGAGTGAGCTCCCTTGATTAGTTCGTTAGACTGAACAGAAAGAAGGAGAACTCTGCGCTTTCTGGCACGTGTTGATCCTTTCAACAACAACAAAAAAGTGAACGAAAAAAAAAAAATCGTAATGATGAAGAAAGATTTGAGCGTCGTAATCCGTCATGATTTGTGCAGCCAGGAAAATGATGTTTTCTTTGCCCCTTGTCTGACGTATTCTGGGATTTTCGGTTAATTATTGGAAATCCGTTTTCGGTCCCTTGTGTCTTTACCGGTTTTAGCCCCTGACTGTGCATGTGTGTGTGTGTATTTGTGTGTGTGTGTGTGTGTGTGTGTGTGTGTGTGTGTGTGTGTGTGTTTTGTGTTTGTATTTGTGTGTGTGTGTGTGTTTGTGTTTGTGTGTGTGTGTGTGTGTTTGTGTGTGTGTTTGTGTGTGTGTGTGTGTGTGTGTGTGTGTGGTATGTGTGTGAGAGAGAGAGAGAGCTAGAGAGAGTGTGTGAGAGAGAGAGCTAGAGATAGTGTTGTGAGAGGAGAGAGAAAGAAAGAAAGTGTGTTTGTGTGTGTGTGTATGTGTGCGTGTGTGTATGTGCGTGTGTGTCTGAGTTTTTGTGTGTATATGTGTGCGTGTGTGTGTGTATGTGTGCATGTGTGTTGTGTGTGTATGCGTGTGTTTCTGTGTGTGCATGTGTGTTTGTGCGTGAGAGAGAGAGAGAGAGAGACAGACAGACAGACAGAGAGTGTGTGTGTGTTGTGTGTATGCGTGTGTGTGTGAGTGTGTTTGAGTTTGTTTTGTGTGTGTGTGTGTGTGTGTTTGTGTGTGTGTGGAGAGAGAGACAGACAGACAGACAGACACAGAGAGAGAGAGCGAGAAAGACAGACAGACAGACAGAGAGAGAGAGACAGAGAGCATTTGCTCAGAACATCATACTTAAATTAGTCTGTGAACGTGTGCATATATGTATCCGTTCACACACTCGAGCGCAGTAGACTATTGGTGTGCACGTTCATATCTGTGTCTGTGTGTGTGAAGATGGGCGCAGGGGGGGGGGGGGGTGGGGGGAGGGGAGAGGTTGAAGGAGATTCGGGTGGTTAATGGATGCGTGCGCGTGCGCGTGCGCGTGCTTGCACGTATACTGTGAGTTCGAGCGTGCTTTTCCTAGCTTTTGGCAGCCAGAGAGAGAGTTGAGCTGTGTGCACTCTAAGAAGAGGCAAAAAAAAAAATTTTTTTTTTAAAAAGACGAGCTAAAAAAGAAGAAGAAACAGAGATGGGGGGGGGTGGTCGGGGGTCGGGGTGAGGAGGGAGGAAAAGCAGATGAGAAAACGAGAAAGCAACTAGGCAGGAGAGGAAATGAGGGAACACCAACGTTAATGCAGTCTGACAGGCTGAGCTCTAGAACATTCTAAACTGTTTTCCAGAAAGAAGAATCTGTTTGCGTCTTGTGTCAGCCATTTATCTGATCCCAAAGAGCACAAGATGTTCCGAAAGGGGAGGTTATGCCCATCAGTTTTTTTGTTTTTTTTTAGTAAGTAGGTCAGCAGTTCCTGTCAGCGCGCTTTGATTTAACCCTTTCGCTCCTTCACCCTGTACGCACCGTCTTCCTGCAAATCAATCCATCGCCTGATCCAGCAGTTTCCTGCAAGAAGTTGGTGGATAGGAACGAGGGAGTAAAATGGGTTAATGGGGAAAATGTAGGTAACTTAACTTTGGTTAACTTCTAAAGAAAAGGAGAGAGGGGGTTGCGGGGGGAAGGAGGTAATTAGTACGCACAATGTAGGTACGGGAATTCTGAGTGGGCATTATACGCTAGGAGAGAGAGGGGCTGAAAGAGCGAAAGAGTTAATGTAGACAATGTCGGTATGGTCAGTCTGATTAGGTCTTAAAACACTTAAAGCACAAGGAGAGACAGACAGACAGACAGACAGAGACAGACAAACAGAGACTGAGAGACAGAAAGACAGAGAGAGGACAGAGAGACAGAGAAAGAGAGAGAGAGACAGAGTGAGACTGAGAGAGACAGAGACAGAAAGACAGAGACAGAGAGATAGACAGACAGACAGACAGAGAGACAGAGACAGAGAGACAGAAAGACAGAGAGACAGAGACAGAGTGAGACAGAGAGAGAGAGACAGAGACAGATAGATACAGAGACAGACAGAGATAAAGAGAGACAGAGACAGAGAGGCAGAAAGACAGAAAGACAAAGAGACAAAGACAGAGTGAGACAGAGAGACAGAGACAAAGAAAGAGACAGACAGAGAGATAGAAAGAGAGACAGACAGACAGAGAGAGAGAGAGACTGAGAAAGAGAGAGAAACTGAGAGAGTACATGGGTTA
>JAPXFY010000019.1:61150524-61155524 GCA_030674185.1 Monoplex corrugatus
AAGTATAAAGACAATATGGCACAATCAGAGGACATAAATATGAAAGTATAAAACATAAATATGAAATATAAAACATGATATGAAGATAAAACATAAATATGAAAGTAAAAGACAATATGGCAAGATCAAGGACAATATAAGAAGTGTAAGACATAAATATGAAAGTGATAAAACATGAATATGAAAGTATAAAGACAGTATGCACAGATCGAGGACATAAATATGAAAGTATAAAACATAAATATGAAAGTATAAAGACATATGGCACATATCGGAGGACATAAATATGAAAGTATAAAACATAAATATGAAAGTATAAAGACAATATGCACAATCAGAGGACATAAATATGAAAGTATAAAACATAAATATGAAAATATAAAGACAATATGGCACAGATCAGAGACATAAAATGAAGTGAAACATGAATATGAAAGTATAAAGACAATATGGCACAGATCGGGACATAAATATGAAAGTATAAAACATAAATATGAAAGTATAAAGACAGTATAGCACATATCGAGGACATAAATATGAAAGTATAAAACATAAATATGAAAGTATAAAGACAGTATGGCACATATCGGAGGACATAAATATGAAAGTATAAAACATAAATATGAAAGTATAAAGACAGTATAGCACTATAATCGGAGACATAAATATGAAAGTATAAAACATAAATATGAAAGTATAAAGACAATATGGCACAGATCAGAGGACATAAATATGAAAGTATAAAGACAATATGGCACAGATCAGTGGAATAAATATGAAAGTATAAAACATAAATATGAAAGTATAAAGACATATGGCACAGATCAGTGGATATAAATATGAAAGTAAAAACATAAATATGAAAGTATAAAGACAATATGCACAGATCGGAGGACATAAATATGAAAGTTAAAACATATATATGAAGTGTAACATAAATATGAAAGTGTAAAACAAATATGAAGATAGAACATAAATATGAAAGTGTAAAGACAATATGGCACAGATCGGAGGACATAAAATATGAAAGTGTAAAGACAATATAGGCACAGATCGGAGGACATAAATATGAAAGTGTAAAGACAATATGGCACGATCGGAGGACATAAATATGAAAGTGTAAAGACAATATGCACAGATCGGAGGACATAAATATGAAAGTGTAAAGACAATATGGCACAGATCGGAGGACATAAATATGAAAGTATAAAGACAATATGGCACAGATCAGACATAATATAAAGTGTAAAGACAATAGCACAGATCGGAGGACATAAATATGAAAGTGATAAAGACAATATGGCACAGATCGAGGACATAAATATGAAAGTGTAAAGACAATATGGCACAGATCGAGGACATAAATATGAAAGTGCAAACAAAATGGCACAGATCGACGACAAAATAGAAAGGTAAAGCATATGCACAGATCAGAGGACATAAATATGAAAGTGTAATAAAGGCACAGATCACGACAAACAAAATCAAGAGGACATAAATATAAATAAAACGAAAGGACATAATATAAGGACAAGACAACACGGCACAGATCAGAGGACATAAATATGAAAGGATAAGGACAACACGGCACAGATCAGAGGACATAAATATGAAAGGATAAGTGACAACACGGCACAGATCAGAGGACATAAATATGAAAGGATAAGACAACACGGCACAGATCAGAGGACATAAATATGAAAGATAAGGACAACACGGCACAGATAAGACATAAATTAAAGGATAAGGACAACCGGCACAGATCAGAGGACATAAATATGAAAGGATAAGGACAACACGGCACAGATCAGAGGACATAAATATGAAAGGATAAGGACAACACGGCACAGATCAGAGGACATAAATATGAAAGGATAAGACAACACGGCACAGATCAGAGGACATAAATATGAAAGCATAAAAACAATGCGGCACATGAATATGAAAGCATAAAAACAATGTGGCACATAATAATAATAATAATTACAATATTTATATAGCGCAAAATCTTGATAAAATCAAATCTAAGCGCTGAAGCAGACACACACGCAGGCACGCACGCACGCACGCACGCACACGCACGCACACACACAGCACACACACAGCACACACACACACACACACACACACACACACACACACACACACACACACACAGCATGGCTATAAATGGGGAGAAAGAATAAAAGCAATAAAAGCAAGAATAAAAGCAATGGAAAATTATAGAGAGCATAGCATACAATTATATATTATAACCATGTGATTCCCTCCGAGCGGAGACAGGCTGCAGAGGGGGGGGGGGGGGGTTGAGTGAGGTTAGGATTTTATGCGGAGGAGAAAAGGTGAGTTTTGAGAGCGGACTTGAAGGAGACAAAAGTAGGTTGCTGACGGACTGAGAGAGGAAGTTTGTTCCAGGAGAGTGGACCAGAAACAGAGAAGGCTCGTGGACCATAGGTATTGAGCTTAGTGCGTGGAAAGCGAAAAGTCAGAGGATCAGAGGCAGAGCGGAGGGTACGTGAGGGAACATAGATCTCAAGTAGGCTTGACAGGTAATCGGGGGCTGCGTTATTGAGGCTTTTGTAGCACATGGTGTCTAGTTTGTACTGTATGCGCTTTGATACAGGGAGCCAGTGAAGTTGTGCCAGGAGAGGAGATATGTGGTCAGCTTTTTTCTTTTTGAGTACAAGGCGTGCAGCATTGTTTTGAATGCGCTGTAGGATGTGAATGGTGGAGGCAGGAAGACCAGACAGGAGTGAATTGCAATAGTCAATGCGAGACATTATGAAGGAGAGAACGAGTTTTGCAGTTGTTTCGACAGAGAGATACTTCCTGATCAGCTTTATACGATGGAGATGATAGTAGCAGGATCTGACATGAATATGAAGAATAAAAACAATACGGCACATAGATATGAAAGTATTAAAACAATATGGCACATTAATATGAACAAATAAAAACAATACGGCACATAGATATGAAAGTATTAAAACAATATGGCACATTAATATGAACAAATAAAAACAATACGGCACATAGATATGAAAGTATTAAAACAATATGGCACATTAATATGAACAAATAAAAACAATACGGCACATAAATATAAAAGTATAAAAACAATACGGCACATAAATATGAAAGTATAAAAACAATACGGCACATAGATATGAAAATATAAAAACAATACGGCACATAGATATTAAAATATGAAAACAATACGGCACATAAATGTTAAAATATGAAAACAATACGGCACATGAATATGAAAATAAAACAATACGGCACATGAATATGAAAATAAAACAATACGGCACATGAATATGAAAATATGAAAACAATACGGCACATGAATATGAAAATATAAAAATACGGCACATGAATATGAAAACATAAAAACAATACGGCACATAGATCTAAATGTGAAAGTATAAAACCAAAACGGCACATAGATATGAAAATACAAAAACAATACGGCACGTAATATGAAAGCATAAGGACAACACGGCACAGATCGGAGGACATGAATATGAAAGTATAAAAACAACAATACGGCACATGAATATGAAAGCATAAAAACGATACGGCACATAAATATGAAAGCATAAAAACGATACGGCACATAAATATTAAAGCATAAAAACAATGCGGCACATGAATATGAAAATATATACATAATCCGGCACATATCAGAGGTCATGAAGATGAAAGCAATAAGTCTGGCACCGAAGGACGTAAGAACACTAATGACTGCTTACATAGAACCTCGTCTAAGAAGAGCGCTAAGAACTTCACAAAAACGTCATTGACAGACAACTTACTGCTAACACACATGTCAACCCCTGCCACTCTGATGAAAACAGATAACTATAAAAACACAACGTTAAAGAATCAATAAATGAATTATAATAAAAATTTATCCACTTCATGTGTCCATTGATCAAGAAAAAATTACGAAAACTGTAAAACAGTTAGGCTGAGATCCGGTAAAAAGGATAATCGTATCAAAAGAGTAGGACGGAGAGCGGAGACTATGCCTGTTGTTATTGTTATTTTTGTTTAAAGCCCAGCCGACTGCGTAGAGCCATATCAGGGCTATAACCGTTTCAAAACATACACAATACCTCAACAGATAAAAAAAAAAAAAAAAATTGAAGTACACGTATCAATGCAATCGCGCACGTAATCGAAGGGAATTGAAAAAAATATACCCGAATACAAATTTAAACATGATTAAGGACTCTAAAACATTTATATAAACGGGCCTAAATTACCTAAAACTGCTTCCGCATATCACTTTTCCGTAGAGCCAAAAGTGCGCTTAATACATGTACCCAATTATCAATCCTAAGAAGAAGTAAGTATGAATTTATCGAAGACATACAGAAAGCAAAGGAACAAGGCAGAAACAAAGAGAGTGACAGAAAAGAGGAAATTTCTAGCACAGTACTTCCAGAAGTGGAGATACTATTTATACTGAAAGAGCCCCCTGGCATCCCTACGTTGGAAACAGATTATGACAGAAAGTCTTATCCAAACAGTCAGGTGCGGATCGGAGCACGTGAAAGTGAAAGTAGTAAAACCCAGCAGAGGGGCGCGGCACGGCTTGTTGTTCCCGTACATCGGTAACTGAAAGCACTTATCACAGGCTGGAATGTTAATGAACCTGGGGGGCAGGACAGATAGGGGAGGCTCATATCTCCTGCTTCACCGGTGCTGACGGTCACTATCACCAAGGTTACAAGACTTCAACAGGTGCACGGCGCATCGCTACAACTTCTTTTCACCCTCTCCCAGCTAATCCGTTGACCTCCAGGAGCCAGCCGTATTATGTTCAACCTTTCACTCTCTATCCACTGTAGCTAACCCAGGCATTTTCACTCCCTCGTCCAATCTACCGGTTTTAACCCTTTCCCTTCCTCACCCTCACTTTCATTCTCTCACGTTGTTGGGGAACAAGAACTCGCGCTGTTCCACCCTCAAGGGGCCTCCATGGACGGTCG
>JAPXFY010000019.1:61165524-61178024 GCA_030674185.1 Monoplex corrugatus
TCTTTCAGTATTAGTAGAATCCCCTCCTTCTGGAAATTCTTTGCTAGAAATCTCCTCTTTTCTGTCACTGTCTTTATTTCTGCCTTGTTCCTTTGCTTTCTGTCATTTCTACCTATCATTGTCTGCCTTGGCTGGTCCATTCATCTGTATGTGTTCAATGAAGTCTTACGTACTTTCTCGTAGTTCCTCCGTGGGAATGCCGGGGGGTCTTTCAGTATGAATAGTATCCCCACCTTCTGGAAATTCTGTGCTAGGAATTTCCTCTTTTCTGTCATTCTCTTTGTTTCTTTCTTTCTCTTTTGCTTTCTGTCATTTCTTCCTATAATTTTCTGCCTTGCTGGTTTATTTATCTTATGTGTTCGATAAAGTCTTACGTACTTTCTCTTAGGTTTAATAATTGGGTACTGTATTAAGTGCATTTCTGGCTCTAGGGAAATGAGATATGCGGAAGCAATATTTGGTAATTTAGGCCCGTTTTTATGTATGTCTTAGTGTCCTTAGTTATGTTTAAAATTTGTACTCAGGTATGTTTTAAATCCTCTGTGTGATTGATAAATTGGACGGAATGGTCAACGCCAGGAGCATCTCCTTAGATTATGTACACGATTCCATTGACATGTGTACTTAGTTTTCTTTTCTTGTGTTTTCTTTTCCTGTTGAAGTATTGTATGTTTTGAAACGGTTATAGCCCTGATATCTATATCTATGCCATCAGCTGGGCTTTAAGCAAAAATAACAATGACAGTAACAGAGATAGAGGATCCTGTCAGCTACTCATTCTATCAGTAGCCCCACTAATAACACTGGTTTTAGGTTTTTAGAAGAGCACATGAATCAAATTTCATATAGAGAGAAAAAGACAGACAGATAGAGACAGCGATATAGATACTGACAGACAGATGGACAGACATACACAGATACAGAAACAGAGACACAGACATAGATACAGCCAGACACAAAAAGAGAGAAACAGAGACACCGAGACAGACAGAGACACAGGCAGACATACGCAGATACAGAAACAGACACACAGACACGGATACAAACAGACACAAAAAGAGAGAAACAGAGACACCGAGACAAACAGAGACACAGGCAGACAAACACAGAATGGAACAAATACATAGAGACAGACAGAGATAGAGAGAAACAGAGACAGACAGAAAGAGGCAACCAGACAAACAGACAGAAAAGACAGACAGAGACAGGCAGTGAGACAGGCAGTGAGACAGACAGAAATACAAACAGAATGAGGCAACCAGAGAGACACTCAGACAGACACTGAGACAGATACTGAGACAGACACTCAGACAGACAATGAGACAGACAAAACACAGACAGAAAGAGGCAACCAGAGAAACAGACAGAAAAGACAGGCAGTGAGACAGACATTGAGACAGACAGAAATACAAACAGAATGAGGCAACCAGAGAGACAGACAGAAAAGACAGGCAGTGAGACAGACATTGAGACAGACAGAAATACAAACAGAATGAGGCAACCAGAGAGACAGACAGAAAAGACAGGCAGTGAGACAGACATTGAGACAGACAGAAACACAAACAGAATGAGGCAACCAGAGAGACAGACAGAAAAGACAGGCAGTGAGACAGACATTGAGACAGACAGAAACACAAACAGAATGAGGCAACCAGAGAAACAGACAGAAAAGACAAAGACAGAAAGGCAGGGACAAAGACATTGAGACAGACAGAAACACAGAAAACGAAACAGAGACAAATAGAAAAAAGAACCCAAGACAGACTGACATACAAACAGACAAACAGACAGGCAGACACAGAGGGGTGACGTTAAAGCAGAAGTGACAGTACACAGCATGATGTCACTAACGATCACGGCACCGTCACTGACATCGTCATTACAGGGACCATCCTCCTTTTTGCCCCTCGGTGCACCCCCCTTCCCCCTTCCCTTCTCCCTTCCCCTCTCCCTTCCCCTCCCCCCACTTCCCCAACTCACGTGGCTGGAATATTTCACAGTATGACATCACTTAAGACTCGTCATGCCAAGAGTGTCAGTCACAAGAGCTTTGTGTACTTTAGCTCAGCAAAGGCTTTTTTTTTTAATTATTTTTTAAACTCTTGTCTTCAAACACAAGCTAAGATTTCGTTCCATCGACTGGAGGCGAGGATTACTTAAATACCCAGTCACAGAAAAATATATGCACACACACACACACACTCTCTCTCTCTCTCTCTCTCTCTCCTCTCTCTCTCTCTCTCTCTCTCTCTTTCTGTCTGTCCCTCTGCCTCTGTCTGTCTCTGTCTCTGTCTCCTCTCTCTCTCTCTCTCTCTCTCTTCTTTCTTTCTTTCTTTCTCTTCTCTTCTCTTTTTTTCTCTCTCTCTGTCTCTGTCTGTCTGTCTGTCTCTCTCTCTCTCACTCTCTTCTCTCTCTGTGTCTCTGTCTGTCTGTCTGTATGTCTGTCTGTCTGTCTGTCTCTCTCTCTCTCTCTCTCTCACACACACACACACACACACACACATACATATATACATACATACATACATACATACATACATACATACATACATACATACATACATACATACATACATACATACACACACACATACAGTACACTCCCATACACACGCAAAATATACTAGTACACATTATATATATATATATACTACAAGTGGTCTACGCACACGCAGATGTACACTCACACATTAAGTTGATCAGGTGTTTGCTTGATTATAAACTTGCGATTTCTTGGGTTAGATATTTGAATATGTTTTCATGAATAGTGTCGTCAGAAACAACGACGAAAGCAACAACAAAAATTGCAACAACAACAACAACAACAACAAAAAGGAAAAAATACATTAAGGTAATAGAGACCTCTGATATGGCTTGACATCTTCTTCTTCTCTCTCTCTCTCTCTCTCTCTCGCTCTCTCTCGCTCTCTCTCTCTCCCTGTCTCTCTCTCTCTCTCGCTCTCTCTCGCTCTCTCTCTCTCCCTGTCTCTCTCTCTCCCTGTCTCTCTGTCTCTCTCTCTCTCCCTGTCTCTCTCCTCTCTCTCCCTTCTCTCGTCTCTCTTCTCTCTCCCTGTCTCTCCTCTCTCCTCCTCTCCTTCTCCTCGCTCTCTCGCTCTCTCTCTCTCTCTCTCCCCTCCTGTCTCTCGCTCTCTCTCTCTCTCTCTCTCTCCTCTCTTTGTCTCTCCTCTCTCTCGCTCTCCTCTCTCTCCTCTCTCCTCTCCCTCTCTTCTCTCTCTCTTCTCTCCTCTCTCCATCTTTTTCTTCTTCTTTGCTCTCCTCTTCTTCTTCTCTCTTTCTCTCCTCCTCCTTCGCTTCTTTTACTCATTTTTTTTCAGTCTTCTTCGTTTCTTTTCTTCTCCTTCTTCGTTTTTAAGCCTTTTTCACTCTTCTTCGTTCTTTTCTTTTACTTTTCTTTTCTCTTGCTCTCTTCCCCCTTTCCATCCACCTCCTTCCGTTTTACCTCTGATATATTTTTTTTCTTTGAAGTTGAATGTGTGGGGGGAGGGGGATAGGTGGTGTGTGTGGTGTGTGTGTGTGTGAGGGGGTTATCGTGTGTGTGTGTGTTTGTGTTTGTGTGTATGTGTGTGTGTGTGTGTGTGATAGGGCTATGGTGTGTGTGTGTGTGAGAGAGAGAGAGGTGGTTAAGGTGTGTGTGTGTGTGTGTGTGTGTGTGTGTGCGTGTGTGTATGTGTGAGAGGGCTATGGTGTGTGAGTGTGTGTGAGTGTGTGTGTGTGTGAGGGGGCTATGGTGTGCGTGTGTGTGTGTGAGGGGGTTATGGTGTGTGTGTGTGTGTGAGGGGGCTATGGTGTGCGTGTGTGTGTGTGAGTGTGTGAGGGGGCTATGGTGTGTGTGTGTGTGTGTGTGAGGGGGCTATGGTGTGTGTGTGGTGTGAGGTGGTTATGGTGTGTGTGTGTGTGTGAGGGGGCTATGGTGTGCGTGTGTGTGTGTGTGTGTGTGTGAGGGGGCTATGGTGTGTGTGTGTGTGTGAGGCGGCTATGGTGTGTGTGTGCGTGTGTGTGTGTGAGGGGGCTATGGTGTGTGTGTGCATGTGTGTGTTTGTGAGGGGGGCTATGGTGTGTGTGTGTATGTATGTGAGGGGGGCTATGGTGTATGTGTGTGCGTGTGTGTGTGAGGGGGGGCTATGGTGTGTGTGTGCGTGTGTGTGTGTGAGTGTGTGTGTGTGTGAGGGGGCTATGGTGTGTGTGTGCGTGTGTGTGTGAGGGGGCTATGGTGTGTGTGTGTGTGAGGGGCTATGGTGTGTGATTGTGTGTGAGTGTGTGTGTGTAGGGGGGTGGGTTATTGTGTGTGGGGGGGGGAGGGGGGAGGGTAGGGGAAGAGGAAAGTCTGGAAACAGATGCTGCAGTCTTACATTCCACTGTATACAAGTAATGATGCCAACACTTGACTTCTTTGTCCTTCTCCCTCCCACCCCATCTCCCTCCCCTACCACCACCCCACCACCCCACCACCTCGCCATCCCATACCCCAATACCTTACCATCCCAATACTCCATCATCCCGTACTAACGGAAAGTAAAAAGAGAACAATTGTAAAGAAAAAAAAAGTTAATGGGGAAAAAGATGGTTTCAAATCGATCAGAGGTTATGTTTTCTGTGTGTGTGTGTGTGTGTGTGTGTGTGTGTGTGTGTGTGTGTGTGTGTGTGTGTGTGTGTGTGTTTTTGTGTGTGTCTGTGTGCGTGTGTTTGTGCGTGTGTGTGTGTGTGTTTGTGTTTGTGTTTGTGTTTGTGTATGTTTGTGTGTGTTGTGTGTGTGTGTGTTGTATGTGCGTGTGTGTGTGTGTGTGTGTGTGTGTATGTGTGTGTGTATGTGTGTGTGTGTGTGTGTGTATCTATCTATACCGAAAGAGCCCCCGGTATCCCCACGGGGGGTTATAGGCAGCCGAGCTTTGTGCATTACCTGGGAGGCTTTCTGTGATGTGAGACGGGTTTATACTGAGTAACAGCATTCAAGAAGATGACAAGCATTCTTACCAACAAATGCCTATCAATCAACATCAGGAAGAGAGTCCTTGAATATTATATAGAACCAATACTGTTGTACGGATGTGAGGCGTGGACAGTCAGCAAGCAAAGCCAGAGCAAGATTGAGGCAGCCGAGATGTGGTTTCTAAGAAGAATGTTGAGAGTTCCATGGACAGCAAAGAAAACAAACGAGACAGTCTTGATGGAGGCAGACACAAGTAGATCACTCATAAGGAAGATTAGAAAAAGACAGGAAACATTTATAGGCCATTTTATGAGGAAGGGGGATTTGGAGCGCTTGGTCACAACGGGAAAGCTGGAGGGAAAGAGACCACCAGGTAGACCAGGGAGAAAATACTAGACGGACTTGCGGAGTGGCTGAAGACGAGGAGGGTGGAGGAGATGCTTGGGGCAACAAGAGATAGAGACAGATGGAAGTCCATGATCGCCAACGCCATGCGGCAAGGCACCTGATGATGATGATGATGATGATGATGATGATGATGATGATGATGATGATGATGATGATGATGATGATGATGATGATGATGATGTATGATGATGATGATGATGATGATGATGATGAACTAGTTGTGTCGTGATTCAGACCTCTGATTATTTATTTACTTTGCATATCTGTTCTTTTCTGTGAAAATAAGATACACAGACACACATATGTCGTTTAGATGTAACCAAGATTGTTCCAATAATAGACTAATACAATACTAGTATAAAAAAAAAAACGAAGACTAGGTGAAACATAGGGTAGGTAGGACCTCAGGACCTGGCCAGCTCATGGGTGTATGTGCAGGCTAAAGGCTTGTGCCGTGATCATTCTGGATCTTCTCTATCACGTGGCACCTGTGGCGTTGGTGCATATGGAATTCATTCTGAGCGCGGAAGGCTTCATCTTGAGAAACTGAAACTGAAAGTGAAACTGAAACTTAAAATGCAGAGGTAAAGACAACGACGATGACAGCGATACTTCCTCTTCCAACGGCAGAAGTCATTAGCTGAAATCCATTTTTCAGTCTTGCTTCTTGCTAATCTAACCGGAAGCCCAAGTAAGAAGGGTAGGGGTCATGTGGGAGTTCTCACTTCCTGTGTGATCTGTCAGGTTAACCCTTTCAGTCCTGCATCCTATCCGCCAACTGCAAAAAGTTTAACCCTTTGACTCCCTCGCCCTATCCACCAGCTTCCTGCATGAAGCTGGTGGATAGGGTGAGAAAGTCAAAGGGTTAAGTTTTTTGCTTTGCTGGTGTGGTTGACAACGCAGGACGCTGGTGGACAGGGTGCGGGAATCAAAGGGTTAAAAAGACAAAGAAAGGAAAGGGAAGGGAAGGAAAAACCGAATGTAGGAGGCGAAGGTATGTATGTTCATTTATGGAGAAGAAGAAGGAATGGTTGTGGTGGTGGTGGTGTGAGGTGCAACAGTGTGTGGGGTGTGTGTGTGTGTGTGTGTGTGTGTGCGTGTGTGTGTGTGTGTGTGTGTGTGTGTGTGTGTGTTGTGTGTGTGTGTGTGTGTGTGTGTGTGTGTGTGTGTGTGTGTGTGTGTGTGTGTGTGTGTGTGTGTGTGTGTGTGTGCACGACTGGGAATCAACCATTTTGACAATGTGGAGCTCAAAAGGTTCATGCTGATTGATTATAAAAGTTTGTTTCATATAGTCGTGGGCCTGCATTTCATCCATAAATAACAGTTGTTAGGCTTTTTCTTTAAAAATAAGTATCATATTATATCTTCAAAATATGTCTGTTTTTTGTTTGTTTGTTTGTTTGTTTGTTTGTTTGTTTGTTTGTTTGTTTGTTTGTTTTGTTTTGTTTTTTTGATCACATTGCTCCTATATTCTGTAATAAATCGCTGAATGACAGCCTGATGAAATTTATGTAAAGTGTCCCTGATAGCTTTGTTGGTTAGTCTCATGATGATGACTATTGCTGCCTGGTTCAGAGTACACGGATGGTCCAACATCGACGTCCTTAGTCATCATCATCATCATGTGCCCTGCCGCATGGCGTTGGCGATCATGGCCCTCCATACAAATATATCCCCTGTCGCTAGCATCCTAGAAACACCGGAGCGCTGGGAGAAACAAAAAAGGTCATAGCCCATCATGATTGTGCATGAAAGACAAACTGTATCAAGTTACAGTCATAAATACATCATCATCATCATCATCATCATCATCATCATCATCATCATCATCATCATGTGCCCTGCTGCGTGGCGTCGGCAATCATGACCCTCCATAATGTATCTATCCTTTGTCGCACAAGTATATCTCCCACCCTGTCTGTCCTCAGCCACTCTGCAATTCTGTCCAATATTTTCTCCTTAGGTCTACCTGGTGTTCTCTTTCCCTCCAGCTTTCCTGTTGTGACCAGATGCTCTAATTTCTCTTGCCCTATAAAATGTCCTATAAATGTTGTTTGTTTTTCCTAATCTTTTTTTATTACTCGTAAGGTTTCTGTCAGGGTTGCCCTGCCCTTAGCTTCTGGCAAAATAGTCTACCCTGGAAGCATACAGGAGGATTGTTTTCTGGAATCCCCACCCCAGGATGCACGCTTTCATGTGGCTTCTATCCCATGCAGATCTGAGACCCGTTTCTTACACGCTAGCACGCTTGCGTGCAAGTGGCGAGAGAGTGAGTGGCGAGGGCAAGGAAAGAAAGAGTGCTATGAAACGGACGTCAGGCTGAAATAAATTTTAGCCAAATGTACAGCGCTTACTTCACAATAGAATATGAAGTCGTCGTCAAACACGAAGGTGATTTGTAGGACCGCCATCTTTACCTCGCCAGCAAGTCCTGGACTTCAGGCGGAAAAAAATTTTAGCCAGATAACAGCGCTTATTTCACAGTAGAAGACGAATTCGTCGTCAAACACAAAGGCGATTTGCACGACCGCCATCTTTACCTCGCCGGCAAGATCCTTTCGATGGCTACCTAACCTTACCTAGCGAACACCTGGGCCACGCTTGCCGCTTGGTTGAATGAACAAACGCTCTTACCAGGAGCGTGTATGGAATTGTTCGGGCTCAATCAATCCCTCATGAACAAACTCCGAACTATAGAGTCTGATGCATACAAAAGCGTGTGCAATGATAAAATCATGTGTTCTACATACTCTAGTACGTACATTCACCTTACCTTCTTCTTCTAAAATCAGTGATTCTGACCAGATGGAAACCGTTTACAGACTCCAAACTCTGATAGAATGGCCAGCTTTGGGTGGAGCGTATATGGAATTTCCGGCGCTATGAATCACTCTTGAACAATGGCAGATTTGGCTGGAGCGTGTATGGGATATCCGGCGATATGAATCCCTCTGTAACAAACTCCGGACTTAAGAGTCTGATGCATACAAAAGCGTGTATACAATAATACAATTATATATTCTACATACACAAGTATGTACATTGACCTAACCCTCTTCTTCTAAAATCAGTGTGTCTGACCTGATGGTAAATGTCTAGATTTACAGACTCCAAACTCTGATAGATGGGCAGATCTGGGTGGAGCGCATATGGAATTTTGGGCGTGATTAATCCCTCATGAACAAACTCCGAGCTGAGGAGTCTGATGCATGCAAAAGCGTGTACAATAAAATTATATACACTAGTATTCTACATAATTATACTTACCCTGTTCTAAAAATCAGTGTTTCTGACCTGATGGAAAATGTCTACAGACTCCAAACTCTGATAAATGGGCAGATTTGGGTGGAGCGTATATGGAATTTCAGGCGCTATGAATCCCTCTAGAACAACTCCGAATTTAAGACTCCAGATGCACACATAAGCATGTACAACAAATCATATATACTGCATATACTAGTATGTGCACTAACCTTACCCTTCTTCTAAAATCAGTGTTTCTGGCTGATGGAAATGTCTACAGACTCCAAACTATGATAGAATAGGCAGATTTGGGTGGAGCGTATATGGAATTTCAGGCGCTATGAATCCCTCTAGAACAAACTCCGGATTTAAGAGTCTGATGCGTACAAAGGCGTGTACAATAATAAAAGCATGTCTTCTATATATACACCGGAACGTACATTGACCTTGCCCTCTCCTAAATCAGTTTCTGTCCAGATGGAAACTGTCTGTTGAAGAGTAGTCTCGTTGCTGCAGCTCCCCCATTGCATAAACTGTCCGACCTTTCCCGATGAAACACGCTCTGTGCTGCCGATTCCTAACATCCGGGGCTCTCAAAACGTCACATCCGTTCACATCGCCATGTTGTTTCCAGCCGGCTACAGGTGTCTTTTCTCTTCGCTCACTCATCTTGGCTGCTGTTAGTTTGCAAAGATAATTTTAGACATATCAAAAGGAGAAAGGGAGGAAAGTGTCCAGAAAAGCTGGAATCCATTTTCCTGAGTGTGTACTGGCAGATCAGAAGGGTCTGGAAGTTATCAGGGGAACACCCAGTCTCAAGCGCATTCCGTTGAGAGTTTATTTAGTTCGGAGTGTCAAAAAGCTTACGCCCACTTATTTTAAGGGGGGATAATTTTGGAAAAGGCCGGCAACCCGCGTCTAGTATGGCACACTGGAATAAGATCTCTGCAGATAAAATTAATGTGAGTCAAACACAGTGTTCAACACTGTTCTCAATGGGTCCCTGAAGGCATTGTGTCAACCGACAGATGCATGATTCTGTTAAGGAGTAGTGGAGCTGACGCTGCCAAGGGTTGTCCTCGTTACTTGCTCTGTTATTTTAGGATGTTTTTGGGAACGTCTGTTAAACCATCTAACATAGAGAAGGGAGAAAGAGAGAGAGAGAGAGAGAGAGAAGAGAGTGTGTGTGTGTGTGTGTGTGTGTGTGAGAGAGAGAGAGAGAGAAGAGATGGGGGAAAGAGAGAGAGAAGGAGGGAGGAAGAGAGAGAGAGATTGTGTCTGTGAGAATGAGAGAGAGAGAGAGAGAGGGGGAAGAAGGGAGGGAGAGAGAGAGAGTGTGTGTGTGTGTGTGTGTGTGTGTGTGTGTGTGTGTGTGTGTGTGTGTGTGTCTGAGAGAGAGAGAGGGGTGGAAGAGAGGGATAAGAGAAAAAGAAAGAGGGACAGAGAAAGAGGAAACAAAAAATCAAATTTATTTTTCAAAAAAGAAAAGGCAGTAGCTCATTTAAACCATGTGGATTTACGCAAAAGGAATTATATTTTGAATCGACATACATATCCATCATGCTTTTTAGCATAATGTATGCAGACATAATCCCTCACATGTACATGCATTGTGTGGTTGTGTGTGTATGTGTGTTGTGTGTGTGTGTGTGTGTGTGTGTGTGTGTGTGTTGTGTGTGTGTGTGTGTGTGTGTGTGTGTGTGTGGTGTGTGTCATGCGTGCGAGGTCGTGTATGTGACCAAGAAACAGTGGCTTCTCTATTCGACACAGAGGGGAATTCCTAAGCTGTGAAGTATTGTTGAAGTATTTGAGTGTGGTTGTATTTATGAAGTGTGTATTGCTTGTATCATATAATGTTTGTATTGCATTCCATTATATCAATGCTTTTTTCGCTTGCATTATATCAAGCTTGTATTTATTGTATTATATCAATGCTTGTTGCATTTACTGAGTGTGAATTGTTGTATTATATCAATGCTTGTATTGCATTGATGTATGATGATTGTGTTGGTTGTTGTGTATGTATTGTATCAATGCTTGTATTGCATGGTATTATATCATGCTTGTATTGTGTTGTATTATATCAACGCCTTGTATTGCATTGTATTTCAATGCTTGTATTACATTGATTAAATCAATGCTTGTATGCATTGTATTATATCAATGCTTGTATTGTCATTGTATTATCAATGCTTGTATTGCATAGTATTAATCAAGCTTGTATTGCATTGCATCTATTCAATGCTTGTATTCATTACATGAATGCGTATTGCGTTGTTTATATCAATGCTTGTATTTGTATTGTATTGTATTTATGTATTGTATCAATGCTTGTATTGCATGTGACATTATACCAATGCTTGGTTGCAGATTACATGCTTTATTGCATTGTATTATATCAATGCTTGTATTGCATTGCATTATATCAGTGCTCTATTGCACCGCCATTACATGAATATCATCACCGATTACAACAAACCTTTGTTGCTTTAATTCAAAATGCCTGCGAGCCTCCTTACGGTTGAAACGGATGGGTGGATGTGTACAATCATGTAGATAGATATTTAATACTGGAGGGTGCAGATTTTGTGCTGAATTAGCCCAGTTTCACAATCTGCTGGTGATAACACCACATCACACCCACATCATTTCAAAATCCAGATAAGCAAACGAGACAAGCAGCAGGGCAGAGATATGGTCCGACAAGACAGCATCTTTATTTACGAGGCTGGGAGATAAGTGACTGTTTGCTTTGTCAGTTCTTTACAGCCGACCCTCGCTCCTACTCCATCTGTCTGCCTGTCTGTTTGTCTGTGTGTCTGTGTGTGTGTGTGTGTGTCCGTGTGTCTGTGTGTCTCTGTCTGTGTTTTTGTCTGTCTCTGTCTCTCTCTTTCTGATCTCCCTTCTCTCTGTCCTCTGTCTCTCTGTCTGTCTCTTCTCTCTCTGTCTCTGTTCTGTTCTTCTCTCTCTGCTCTGTTCTGTCTCTCTGTCTCTCTGTCTCTCTGTCTGTCTGTTTCTCTGTCTCTCTCTGTCTGTCTTTCTCTCTGTCTGTCTCTCTCTACTATCTGTCTGTCTCTCTGTCTGTCTGTCTGTCGTCTCTCACTTTCTCTTTTTTTGTTTCTCTCTGTCTCTCTGTTTCTCTGTCTCTCTGTCTGTCTGTCTCTTCTCTTTGCCTCTGTCTCTGACTGCTTCTGTCTGTCTTCTTCTCTCTTCTCTCTCTCTCTCTCTCTCTCTCTCCCTCCCTTCCTCCCCTCTCTCTCTCGATAGCTGCAAAGAAGAAAAGAAAAGAGACTTTTATCAGTCTCTCAGGTCAACACGTATGCAGACCAAACCAGTAAGTCCCCTTCCTGTGTATATATATACAGAATATCAAACACGCACGTTTAAAGATCCTGAGAGTCATGCGAAATGGCTGGCTTATGGAAACAGGAAAGCACCCAGCCAGCCATGCATGCCCACCAAAGATGCAGACTGTACAACAACATAGTGGAGCGTGGTCAGCTCACCTAAACAGCTTGAGTTCTCTGTGTTCCTCTGAAAAGTCTGATTACGTGTAAAGTGCAGCGAGCATAAAATATTAGTTTGGAGAACAGCGTAATACAAGAAAGATTTACAGTGATAATGATTATAATGATAATGATATGATGATGATGATGATGATGATGATGATGATGATGATGATGATGATGATGGTGGTGGTGTGGTGGTGGTGGTGATGGTGGGGGTGGTTGTGGTGTGGTGAGTGGTGTGGTGATGGTGGTGGTGAGGTGGTGATGGTGATGGTGATGGCACTTCAGCTCATCAGCATCATATCGCATCTCGTCGTCATCATACTACTACTACTAAATATAGGTAATGATCATATGATGATAAAATAATAATGATGATGAGATGATGGTTA
>JAPXFY010000019.1:61188024-61193024 GCA_030674185.1 Monoplex corrugatus
GTGTGTGTGTTGTGTGTTGTGTTGTGTGTGTGTGTGTGTGTGTGTGTGTGTGTGTTGTGTTGTAGTCTGTGTGTATGTGTGTGTTCTGTAGTCTGTGTGTGTGTGTTCACGTGCAAAGCGTCAGAGATGTCCATGCACAGGCTTGCGTAAAACAAAACAAAACAAAAACAAAAATGTGCATGCCTGCAGGTAGTGTTGTTTAAGCACAGGTGTTGTTAGTTTCCACTTCAAAACCTGATAATGAACAGCCCAGGTAAACTGGCACTTCGTGTTTACTATGGCATCTGGGTTAATGTTTGCCAAGCACCCCCCTCTATCACCACCACCACCATCAAACCACCACCATCACCACCACCACCACCACCCCTTACATAGTTGTACATCAAAAACATTGTCTACCTTTCCACTATATCTTTTCTCCCAAAGTGGGTGTGTAGGGCGGGGAGGGGGAGCGGGGGGAGGTAGAAAGGGTGGGTGTGGGTGGTGGTGGTGGTGGTGATGGTGGTGGTCGTCGTAGTTCTGCAACCATGCTTTTATAAGGGAGGGAAGGTATTTGAACACACCATTACGCAAGGGTGCACTTCACTGAAGTCTACAAATACCATCACAGCCATTGATACCCACCCCTTCTTCCCTCCAAGAAGGAAGGAAGAAAGAAAGAACAGACAGAAAGAATAACAGACAGAAAGAAAGAAGAAACAGACAGAAAGACAGATAGAAAGAAAGACAGACAGAAAGACAAGATAGAAAGACAGACAGATAGACAGACAGACAGAACAAAGAAAGAAAGACACAAAGAAGATAGACAGAAAGAACAGAAGACAGACAAAGAAAGAAGACACAAAGAAAGAAAGACAAAAAGAAAGAAGACAGACAGAAGAAAGAAAGAAAGACAGACAGAAAGAAAGAAAGACAGAGAGACAGAAAGACACAAAGAAAGAAAGACACAAAGAAAGAAAGAAAAAAGAAAAAAACACTGAAAGAAAAAAAGAAAGAAGAACATAAAAAAAAAACAAAGAAAGAAAACAACAAAAAAAAAGAAGAAAGAAAGAAAAACAAAGAAAGAAAAGAAAGAAAGAAAAAAGAAAGACCAACAACACAAAAAAGACAAACAAAAGACACAAGAAAGACAAAAAGAAAGAAAGGCGAAGAAAAACAAAGTAGAAAGAGAAACAGGAGAACAATTAAACAAAGAACAACAACACACAAAAACGAAAGAAATAAATGAAAAACAAGTTACAGAAGAATAAGTAAAAAAAATTTAAAACCAAACACAAGCAACCAACCTATTCAAAGAGAAAACAAAAGAAAAAGGGACAACTCGATTCAAGAGAAATACAAAAGACAGAAAAGATAAGTTTAGGAAGAGGTTGGGTTGTTTTTTTTTTGTTTTTTTTTGTTGTTTTTTTTTTTTTTTTGGGGGGGGGGGGGGTTTTCGAAAGACAAGAAACAGGAATGAAAGAAATGAAAGAAATAAAAAAAAGCAGAACAAAAGCCAGAAGATTCGTGCTGTAAGAGGTTGGTGAGAGATGCAGCATTCAAGAAATAACTGCAGTCAAAAGATATTTGGGATTGCGTGCATCATCACTGGAGCTTGGAACCATCTGTAGACTCTTTGAAACTGGGCTTCCCCTTGTCTCTCGTCAAGGTTTTTTGTGCCAAAGATGCCATCACCCACACCCACACCCCCTGCACACGCACACACACACACATACATACATACACACACGACGTACGCGCGCGCGCACACGCACACACACACACATACACATACACACACGCACGTACGCGCGCGCACGCACATACACACACACACACACACACACACACCACAACACAAAAAAAAAAAACTCCGAGAAATCATGCCAATCTTTTGGTCCATGATCATCTCCAGCCAACGCACACACATACACACACACACAAACACAAACCCCCCATCTGCCCCTATCCATTTATGTCTTTGGTGTGTGTGTTGTGTGTTTGTGTGTGTCTGTATGTATGTATGTATGTATGTATGTATGTAGGTATACACACACACACACACACACACACACACATATATATATAATATATATATATATATATTATATATATATATATATATATATATATATATATATATATATTAGTTATACTATTTTTAATACTATCATGATTAAAATATGTCTCCCCCATCCTCTCTCTCTCACATCGTATTAGTGAGTTTGTTTAGAATGTTTACGTAATTTTCAATGTAATTAGTAGTTAGCTAAAAATATTAGTATAGTCATATATCATAGTATTAGTAGTAGTAGTAGTAGTAATAGTGTAGTAGTAGTAGTAGTAGTAGTGTTGTGTAGTAGTGTGTGTTAGTGTTTCTATAGTATGTATGTGTAGTAAGTATAGTAGTATTGCTGTTGTCGTTGTTTTCATTGTTTCGTTTCATTGTTGTTATCGTTTGTTGTTGTTGTGTTGTGTTGTTTTGTTCCTTTTATTATCAGCAACAGCAGCATCGTCATGGTCACCATCATCATCTACATCATCATCATCATCATCGCTATGTAATAATTGTTATAGTGGTTGTTTGTTTGTCTGTCTGTTGTTTTTGTTTGTTGTTTATTTCTATGTTTGTTTGTTTGTTTGTTTGTTTTTTGTTTCTCTGTTTGTTTTTGTTTTGTTTGTTTCTATATTTGTTTGCTTGTTTGCTTGTTTGCTTGTTTGTTTCTATCTGTATTTAATTGATTGATTGTTGACGGAGCAGTGCTGCTTTTGTTATTGTGCACATAGAGAGATGCAGATAGAGAAGGAGTAGGAACAGATAACGATAATGATTCTTTATCTTTCAACGGTAGAAGTTATGAGCTAAAAAGCCCTTGTTTCAAACTTGCCATTGTTAAAAGCCCTATTTTCAAACTTGCCATTGTTAAAAGCCTTGTTTCAAACTTGCCATTGGTAAAAGCCTTTGTTTCAAACTTGCCATTGTTAAAAGCCCTATTGTCAAACTTGCCATTGTTAAAAGCCCTTGTTTCAAACTTGCCATTGGTAAAAGCCCTTGTTTCAAACTTGCCATTGTTAAAAGCCCTTGTTTCAAACTTGCCATTGTTAAAAGCCCTTGTGCCCTTGTTTCAAACTTGCCATTGTAAAGCCCTTGTTTCAAACTTGCCATTGGTAAAAGCCCTTGTTTCAAACTTGCCATTGTTAAAAGCCCTTGTTTCAAACTTGCCATTGGTAAAAGCCCTTGTTTCAAACTTGCCATTGGTAAAGCCTTTGTTTCAAACTTGCCATTGGTAAAAGCCCTTGTTTCAAACTTGCCATTGGTAAAAGCCCTTGTTTCAAACTTGCATTGGTAAAAGCCCTTGTTTCAAACTTGCCATTGGTAAAAGCCTTTGTTTCAAACTTGCCATTGGTAAAAGCCCTTGTTTCAAACTTGCCATTGGTAAAAGCCCTTGTTTCAAACTTGCCATTGCTTGTATACCGGGTGTTTTTGTATTTCCATGGGCCAGCCACTGACATGACTTACAGGATCTTTAACGTGCATATTTTATATTCTGCATGCGTATTCACACGATGGGGTGGGTGGTGGAAGGGATATGCACTGGCAGGTCTGCATACATGTTAACTTGGAAGAATGGGAAGATGTCCACCCTTTCCCACCAGGTGGAGGTGTCTCAGCGGATTGAACCCAGGACCTTCCGGCTGTAAGACCGAAGTTTACCTACTGAACTATCCTACCCGTCGTGAGAGAGAGAGAGAGAGAGAGAGAGAGAGAGAGAGAGAGAGAGAGAGAGAGAGAGAGAGAGAGAAATTCGATTGTTAAGTATTCAGTCATTTGTGTCTGTGTTAAAGATTGAAGGCATTACACAAAAATACGGTAGCGTGGTTTGGTAAGTCGTATTTACAACGAAAAAAAAACTGAAATACATGGGCCATGTGTCACGTAGCGAGAACACGGACCTCATGTAAACCATCTTTCAAGGAAAAACAGGCAAAAAAAGGAAGAAAGGCGGACCTCCAACCTCATACATCGAGAACATAAGCAACATCAGTGGCCTAAATATTCAAGAAGTTGTCCACTAAAGTCAAAACAGAGCTATCTGGAGGGAGGTGGTGGTGTCAAAGAGTGCAGCGGCCAACACTGTACCCGGTGACGCAGACAGGTGAGACAAGTGAGTGAGTTTGTTAAGGCAGTATGCTTACGAAATCATAAACCCGACGATTAAAGTAATTCTTTACAATACAAATTGAAGTAACGAATATAATAAAATCTTCGTTTTCGAGAGGAATAGATAAGAATTGGTGGGGTTTGATTGTTTGATTGGCTAGTTGGTTGGTTGGTTGGCTGGTTGGTTGGTTGGATAGTTGGTTGGCTGGTCGGTTTGTTTGTTGGTTGGTTGATTGGTTGCTTTGTTGGTTGGTTAATTGGTTGTTTCTTTCTTTGCTTACTTGCTTGCTTGCTTGCTTGCTTGCTTGCTTGCTTGCTTGCTTGCTCGTTTGTGTGTTTGTCTGGTTAACTCCCTGAAAGAAATTCTCTGAGGGGAGAGAGAGGGAGAGAGAGAGAGTATACTGCAATGCTCACAGAGAGCCTATATTAATACAAATGAATTATGACAGCATAAAGATGCCAAAATAGTAACAAACTGAATTATCAGTATTATTGAGACAGACAGACAGAGGGAGAGACAGACAGACAGAAACAGAGGAAGAGAGGGAGAGAGAGAGAGGAGAGAGAGAGAGAGAGAGAGAGAGAGAGAGAGAGAACATGAGAGAGCAAGAGAGAGAGAAGAGGGAGAAAAAAAGAGGTATGGGTGTGCGCGCGTGTGAATATTTGTGCGTGCGCGCGCGTGCGTATGACAGCAGCGTTCTCTAAACCTTTGTGGCAGCGGTAAAGAGGCAAATAATTGACAGAGAAAAGCGGCAGGCCAGATAAATAAAGGAAACGACAAGCCAAACGAAAGATGAACACAGTGCAGGTCAGGCTGGCAGCAAGATGAGGGAAAAGAGAGGAATGGAGGGGGGGGGGG
>JAPXFY010000019.1:61198024-61208024 GCA_030674185.1 Monoplex corrugatus
AAAGAGAGAGAGGCGAAGCAGGGAGAGAGAGAGACGAAGTGGAAAGAGAGAGAGAGCCAGGGAGAGAGAGAGGCGGGGAGAGAGAGAGAGGCGGGGAGGGAGAGGAAAAAAAAAGAGAGAGAGAGAGAGAGAGACTACGTGACTGCAATTGTCATTGTTGTTGTCACAATCGTTACTGTCATTTTTATCATGATTATTAATTAATATCATCATTAGACAGAGAGAGAGAGAGGAGAGAGAGAGAGAAAGAGAGGGAGAGAGAGAAAGACAGAGACAGAGACAGAGAGAGACTGCAGTTGTTATTGTTGTCACCATCGTAATTGTTAGGTAATCGGGAAGAGGGGAGGGAAGAGTGGGGTTCACACCTTGTTGGGCACTGCCTCTCACCGGTTATCGGCCCTGTATCACCTTGTCTCACATCTGTCCCAGTAACCGACCCTCCCTTCACTCTACCCCCATGACAAGCAGTGTTCACCATCCCCCACCTTCCCCCTTCCCTTCTTCCTCTTTAACCCTTTGACTCCCACACCCTATCCACCAACTGCAAAAACTTAATCCTTTGACTCCCGCACCGTATTCACCAACTGCAAAAACTTAACCCTTTGACTCCCTCACCCAATCCACCAACTGCAAAAACTTAACCCTTTGACTCCCTCACCCAATCCACCAACTGCAAAAACTTAACCCTTTGACTCCTTCACCCTATCCACCAGCTTTCTACAGGAAGCTGGTGGATAGGGTGAGGGAGTCAAAGGGTTAAGTTTTTGTTTTGCTAGCATGGTTGACGATGCAAGATGTTGGTGGACAGGGTGCGGAGTAAAAAGGTTAAACCTGTCCTCGTCTTTTTGATAAAGGGTTGTAGGCACGTGGAACAATGAATGGATTTTTATTTCTGTATATTTTTTTTATTTCTTTTTAGATTGTTTTTCATATACATTATACTAAAAGATGTATAATTACCTTAAAGTGTATACAACGTACAATCAATAGATCTGATAGACAGGCTGCGTGTGGTGTGTGTGTGTGTGTGTGTGTGTGTGTGTGTGTGTGTGTGTGTGTGTGTGTGTGTGTCTGTGATGTGTGTGTGTGTGTGTGTGTGTGTGTGTGTGTTTTGTGTGTGTGTGTGTGTGTGTGTGTGTGGTGTGTGTGTGTGTGTGTGGTGTGTTTGGGGTTTTGTTTATGTTTTTGTTTGGTGGTGATGGTGGGATGTTTTGCTTGGTTTTCTTTCTTTCTTCCTTTCTTTCTTCCTTTCTTTCTTCCTTTCTTTCTTTCTTCCTTTCTTTCTTCTGTTCTTCCTTTCTTTCTTCCTTTCTCTCTTCCTTTCTTTCTTTCTTCCTTTCTTCTTCCTTTCTTTCTTCCTTTCTTTCTTCTCTTTCTTTCTTCTTCCTTTCTTTCTTCCATTCTTCCTTTCTTTCTTCCTTTCTCTCTTCCTTTCTTTCTTTCTTCCTTTTTTCTTCCTTTCTTTTTTTCCATCTTTCTTTCTTTCTTTCTTTCTTTCTTCTTCTTTCTTTTCTTCTTTCTTTCTTTCTTTCTCTTTCTTCCTTTCTTTCTTTCCTTTCTTCTTTCTTCTTCCTTTCTTCTTTCTTCTTTCTTTTCTTTCTTTCTTCCTTTCTTTCTTTTTTTGCATTTTAATAACGTGGGTCCGCTGATGAGAGGGATTAACTTTGTGTGTGTCTGGTAGCGCCTTGATTGATAAAGGGGGCAGATTTTTTTCTCTGAACTGCCGGATCAACGTTAATGTACAGACCTGCTGGCGCTTGAACCCCCTTTGTCTGTATTTACGTATGCAAAATATAAAAATACGCACGTTAAAGATCCTATAAGCCGTTTCAATGCTTTGGTGGTGTCTTAACCACTTTCGTATGTACATGCATGCAAAAATCAGATGCACTTTATATATATATATATAAAAAAGTGAATGACTGCCAGAGGCCATAATGATATAGAGAAAATGTATTCAAATAATCCAGGGAAACAGTCCTGTATGATTCAATAGATAGTACTAGCAGCAAGAAAATCTGTGGAGAGCTGGACAATAGAAGGTCTTCAGGTTCGAAATTCCCTTCAAGCAAGCGTTTTGGCCCTTTTCTTCTGAAACTCTAAGGGAGACAAACTTGCTTTCCCTGTTTTGGGATTATAACAGTATTTAAGCAAGTGTTTTGCCTTTAACTTCTGACACTCTAAGGGAGACAAACTTGTTTTCCTTGTTTTGGGATTATAACAGTGTTTAAGCAAGTGTTTTGGCCCTTAACTTCTGACATTCTAAGGGAGATAAACTTGCTTTCCCTGTTTTGGGATTGTGACAGTATTTAAGCAAGTGTTTTGGCCCTTAACTTCTGACACTGTAAGGGAGATAAACTTGCTTTCCCGGTTTTGGGATTGTGACAGTATTTAAGCAAGTGTTTTGGTTCTTAACTTCTGACACTCTCTAAGGAGATAAATTGCTTTCCCTGTTTTTGGATTATAACAGTGTTTAAGCAAGTGTTTTTGCCCTTAACTTCTGACACTCTAAGGGAGATAAACTTGCTTTCCCTTTTTTGGGATTATAACAGTATTTAAACAAGTGTTTTGGCCCTTAACTTCTGACACTCTAAGGGAGATAAATTGCTTTCCCTGTTTTGGGATTGTGACAGTATTTAAGCAAGTGTTTTGGCCCTTAACTTCTGACACTCTCTAAGGGAGATAAATTGCTTTCCCTGTTTCGGGATTGTAACAGTATTTAAGCAAGTGTTTTGGCCCTTAACTTCTAACACTCTAAGGGAGATAATCTCGCTTTCCCTGTTTTGGGATTGTAACAGTATTTAAGCAAGTGTTTTGGCCCTTAACTTCTGACACTCTAAGGGAGACAAACTTGCTTTCCCTTTTTTGGGATTGTAAACAGTATACTCACATTTGCTTTATCAAAGTCACCCATAGAACGCTCTATGGACACATTCGTCAAAGATCATGTAAACCGTATCTGAGCCTAAACCACCTCCGTGTGTATATGCAGGAGAATATGAGATACGCACTTTTGATTTTAACCCTTTGCTCCCATACCCTGTCCATCAGCATTCTGCATTATCAACCATGCCAGCAAAGCAAAACCTTAACCCTTGGGTTCCCTCACCCTGTCCAACAGCTTCCTGCAGGAAACGGATGGATAGGGTGAGGGAGTCAAAGGGTTAAGTTTTTGCAGCTGGTGGATAGGGTGCGGGGAATCAAAGGGTTAAAATCCTGCGAGCCAAATCAGTCATGGAAACACGAAAATACCCAGCCTACAACACACCCACTTCACGGTAGGATTTAAAACGGCCTTGTACGTGAAAACCCACTCGTAGAGTAGAATAGAGTATACTGTGTGGAAGCTACAACCGACGAACGGTTAAAGAAAGCAGAAGACGGTTTGATTTATTTTTAAGGGAAATTGACGAAAGTGGGAGAGGGTACTATTTATCGTCTGCGAGCAGTTGTTGAAAGCTGGGCAAGACAGCCCATCACTGAGAGTTTAGACATGGACATTACTTCTTACCCAATACCCGCCCCCAAGAATAAGAAACCACCGCTCGCGAGCAGACAATGCAATTACACAGGGGAGTTAATTGTTGAGTCTCCTGTTCCTTCCAAACTGCACTTGTCTCCGCCAGATAACGGCAGGGAAAAGTCGGAAGCGGAAATGAGCGCGGAGATGAAGTGGCCATTAAAAGCCGACAGAACGTCTTTTTGGCCAACTGGGGAGGAGAGAAAATTCATGGGATGCCAGATGAGACGGGACGATGGGGAGATAGGAAAGGAAGATTAAAGAGATGGCTGATAGTTGGATGTTGGGGTTGGAATGCAGGTTTGTGGGCAGTGTGATGTGAAGCACCAGATTCATGGAGCAGCCTGATACAGGTAGCTGCTCTTTATGCTGCTCCGGGTAATCTTCTGCTGGATCGTTTCCACAGAGTTGATGGGCTCTGGCGTTTGTTCTCTACCTGCGCTCTTGTCTCTGTATAGAGTTATTTATGCTATATTGCGTTCATGTCCTTGGATAAAGTCTGGGGTTATTCCATGCCTTGCTCGTCCTTGTGTAGATTGGGTAGTTATTCTGTACTGTGTTCAGGTTTTGTACTGTGTTCTGGTCTTACTGTACTGTGTTCTGGTTATTCTGTACTGTGTTCAAGTCATTCTGTACTGTGTTCTGGTCATTCTGTACTGTGTTCAGGTCATTCTGTATTGTGTTCAGGTTATTCTGTACTGTGTTCAAGTCATTCTGTAATGTGTTCAAGTCATTCTGTGATGTGTTCAGGTTATTCTGTACTGTGTTCAAGTCATTCTGTACTGTGTTCTGGTCATTCTGTACTGTGTTCAGGTCATTCTGTATTGTGTTCAGGTTATTCTGTACTGTGTTCAAGTCATTCTGTACTGTGTTCTGGTCATTCTGTACTGTGTTCAGGTCATTCTGTACTGTATTCAGGTTATTCTGTACTGTGTTCAAGTCATTCTGTACTGTGTTCAGGTCTTTCTGTACTGTGTTCATGTCATTCTGTACTATGTTCAGGTTTTTCTGTACTGTGTTCAAGTTATTCTGTACTGTGTTCATGTCATTCTGTACTGTCTTCATGTCATTCTGTACGATATTCATGTTATTCTGTACTGTGTTCATGTCACTCTGTACTGTGTTCATGTCATTCTGCACTGTGTTCAAGTCACTCTGTACTGTGTTCAAGTCATTCTGCACTGTGTTCATGTCATTCTGCACTGTGTTCAAGTTATTCTGTACTGTGTTCATGTCATTCTGTACTGTGTTCAAGTCATTCTGTACTGTGTTCATGTCATTCTGCACTGTGTTCAAGTTATTCTGTACTGTGTTCAAGTCATTCTGTACTGTGTTCAAGTTATTCTGTACTGTATTCATGTCATTCTGCACTGTGTTCATGTCATTCTGCACTGTGTTCAAGTTATTCTGTACTGTGTTCATGTCATTCTGTACTGTGTTCAAGTCATTCTGTACTGTGTTCATGTCATTTTGCACTGTGTTCAAGTTATTCTGTACTGTGTTCAAGTCATTCTGTACTGTGTTCATGTCATTCTGCACTGTGTTCAAGTTATTCTGTACTGTGTTCATGTTATTCTGTACTGTGCTCAATTCATTCTGTACTGTGTTCAAGTCATTCTGTACTGTGTTCAAGTTATTCTGTACTGTGTTCAAGTCATTCTGTACTGTGTTCATGTCATTCTGCACTGTGTTCAAGTCTTTATGTACTGTGTTCAGAATATTCTGTACTATATTCAGGTTATTCTGTGTTGTGTTGAATTCATTCTGTACTGTGTTCAAGTCATTCTGTACTCTGTTCATGTCATTCTGTACTGTGTTCAAGTCATTCTGTACTGTGTTCAAGTTATTCTGTACTGTGTTCATGTCATTCTGCACTGTGTTCAGGTTATTCTGTACTGTGTTCATGTCATTCTGTACTGTGTTCATGTTATTCTGTACTGTGCTCAATTCATTCTGTACTGTGTTCATGTCATTCTGTACTGTGTTCTGGTCATTCTGTACTGTGTTCAGGTCATTCTGTATTGTGTTCAGGTTATTCTGTACTGTGTTCAATTCATTCTGTACTGTGTTCATGTCATTCTGTACTGTGTTCAAGTTATTCTGTACTGTGTTCATGTCATTCTGTACTGTGTTCAAGTTATTCTGTACTGTGTTCAAGTCATTCTGTACTCTGTTCATGTCATTCTGCACTGTGTTCAAGTCTTTATGTACTGTGTTCAGATTATTCTGTACTATATTCAGGTTATTCTGTGTTATGTTCAATTCATTCTGTACTGTGTTCTTATTATTTTGTACTGTGTTCAGGTTATTCTGTACTGTGTTCATGTCATTCTGCACTGTGTTCAAGTCATTCTGTACTGTGTTCAAGTCATTCTGTACTGTGTTCATGTCATTCTGTACTGTGTTCAAGTTATTCTGTACTGTGTTCAAGTTATTCTGTACTGTGTTCATGTCATTCTGTACTATGTTCATGTCATTCTGTACTATGTTCAAGTCATTCTGTACTGTGTTCATGTCATTCTGCACTGTGTTCAAGTCTTTATGTACTGTGTTCAGATTATTCTGTACTTTATTCAGGTTATTCTGTGTTGTGTTCAATTCATTCTGTACTGCGTTCTTATTATTTTGTACTGTGTTCAGGTTATTATGTACTGTGTTCATGTCATTCTGTACTGTGTTCATGTCATTCTGTACTGTGTTCAAGTCATTCTGTACTGTGTTCATGTCATTCTGTACTATGTTCATGTCATTCTGTACTGTGTTCAAGTCATTCTGTACTGTGTTCAAGTCATTCTGTACTGTGTTCATGTCATTCTGTACTGTGTTCATGTAATTCTGTACTATGTTCAAGTCATTCTGTACTGTGTTCAGGTTATTCTGTACTGTGTTCAAGTCATTCTGTACTGTGTTCATGTCATTCTGTACTGTGTTCATGTCATTCTGTACTATGTTCAAGTCATTCTGTACTGTGTTCTGGTTATTCTGTACTGTGTTCAAGTCATTCTGTACTGTTTTCAAAGTCATTCTGTACTGTGTTCAAGTCATTCTGTACTGTGTTCAAGTCATTCTGTACTGTGTTCAAGTCATTCTGTGCTATGTTCAAGTCATTCTGTACTGTGTTCTGGTTATTCTGTGCTATGTTCAAGTCATTCTGTGCTATGTTCAAGTCATTCTGTGCTATGTTCAAGTCATTCTGTACTATATACTGTACTATGTTCAAGTCATTCTGTACTGTGTTCTGGTTATTCTTTACCGTGTTCAATATACATACACACACATACATACATACATACATACATACATACATACATACATACACACATACATACATACATACGTACGTACGTACGTACATACATACGTACACACATATATACTTACATGTGTACGTGCATGCATGTATACATACATATATACAGACATACATACATACATACATATATACATACATACATATATACATACATGCATACATACATACATACATATATACATACATACATACATATATACATACATGCATACATACATACATACATATATACATACATACATACATATTATACTCTATTGTGTTCAAATTCTGTACTGAGTTCGTGCTCTTGTGTGTATAAAGTTGGCGTTTATTGAGTTCTTGTTTTTGCCTTTCGTACAGATAAGAGTCATTCCATAACCCTTTGATGTCCATGCTTAAACTTGGCGTTTACTGTCTTTAAATAAAGTTTGCGTACATTATCTTTGAATAAAGTTGGCGTTTATTGTCTATCATGCTCATGTCCTCGTAAAAATTGACGCGTATTCTTTACAGGTTCGTATCTTTGTGTAAAGTTGGCATTTATTCTATAGCGTCTTCTTGGCTGTGTATAAACTTGGCGACGATTCTGTACCACGGTTTTGTTATTGCACAAAGTGAGTGTTTCTCTTGAAAATAGAAAGAATTTAAGATATTTGACCGAGCGGTAGGTCACTCTTCGCTGTAACTATTGTAGAACTGATAAATAACACGTACATGTACTTGTGTGTGTGTGTGTGTGTGTGTGTGTGTGTGTGTGTGTGTGTGTGTGTGTGTGTGTGGTGTGTCTGTGTGTCTGTGTGTGCGTGTGTTTGTGTGCATGTGCTTGTGTGTGTTTGTGCTTGTGTTTATGTTGATGTGTGTTTGTGTGTGTATGTGTATGTGTGTTTGTATACGTGTATGTGTTTGTGTGTTTGTGTGTGTGTGTTTGTATAATATATGGGTACCTGTGTGTGTACGTGTGCTTACCTGCATGCGCGCGCATGTGTGCGCGCGTGCGTGTGTGTGTGTGTGCATGTGCGTGCATGTGCGTGCGTGTGTGTGTGTGTGTGTTTGTGCTAGTGTGTGCATGTGTTTGTGCCTGTGTACGTCTCCGTCTGCGTGCATATGCGTGTGTGTTTGTTTGTATCTGTGTGTATCTGTGTGTGTGTGTACATGTGTGTTTGTATGTGTGTGTATATCTGTATGTGTGTCTGTGCTCGCGCGCACCCGCACGTGAGCGCGCTCTCACATGTGCGTGGGTAAAACGGTACAACACTGACATGCCTGTGGACCGAAATTCCTGGCTGTGCTGGAAAGAGCAAATAAATCATTTCAGTCTTTGAGTCTTGACTGTGAAGTACTGGCGAGTAGGAGTGAGTGCAGCAGCGGAGCCACGGACAATGGACAGTACGCTTAGACAAGAGCTCGTATAGTCGCTATCAGTCTCGTTACCCTAACATAAGTGGCTATCATCCCACAGCCTCTGCTGCTGAAGAGGACTGAAATAGAATTCGTTAACCCTCTCACCCCACCCCTCACCCTGTCCAACAGCGTCCTGCAGACTTTGGTGGAAATTGGTAAGGTGATTTCTTGTGGTAGGGATTAGTAAGGTGATTTCTTTGGTGGAATTAATAAGGTGATTTCTTTGGTGGATTAGTAAGGTGATTTCTTTGGTGGAATTAATATGGTGATTTCTTTGGTGGATTAGTAAGGTGATTTCTTTGGTGGAATTAGTAAGGTGATTTCTTTGGTGGAATTATAAGGTGATTTCTTTGGTGGAATAAGTAATCACTAGAATTAGTAAGGTGATTTCTTGGTGGAATTGGTAAGGTGATTTCTTTGGTGGAATTGGTAAGGTGATTTCTTTGGTGGAATAAGTAATCACTAGAATTAGTAAGGTGATTTCTTTGGTGGAATTGTAAGGTGATTTCTTTGGTGGAATTGGTAAGGTGATTTCTTTGGTGGAATTAGTAAGGTGATTTCTTGTGGAATTAGTAAGGTGATTTCTTTGGTGGAATTGGTAAGGTGATTTCTTTGGTGGAATTGGTAAGGTGATTTCTTTGGTGGAATTGGTAAGTGATTTCTTTGGTGGAATTGTAAGGTGATTTCTTTGGTGGAATTGGTAAGGTGATTTCTTTGGTGGAATTGGTAAGGTGATTTCTTTGGTGGAATTGGTAAGGTGATTTCTTTGGTGGAATTGGTAAGGTGATTTCTTGGTGGAATTGGTAAGTGATTCTTTGGTGAATTGTAAGTGATTCTTTGGTGGAATTGTAAGTGATTTCTTTGGTGGATTATGTGATTTCTTCCCTTTTTCTCCCTTTCTACTTGTACTGTTTACTCTGTTTGGACTTTATTTTTCTTCCTTTTCTAAACTGTTTTGATGAAACATGGGATGCGGAGAAATCGTTTGTGATTTCTTTTAGTGTCTATTCACTTGTGTGCTTAACTTTTATACAAAGGGGATAGTTCAAGAATACACAAGAGACAAACAGACAGATAGGCAGGCAGGCAGGCAGGCAGGCAGGCAGGCAGGCAGACAGGCAAGCAGACAGACAGATAGGCAGGCAGGCAGGCAGGCAGGCAGGCAGGCAGACAGGCAAGCAGACAGACAGACAGGCAGGCAGGCAGGCAAACAGGCAGAGAGACAGACAGACGGACAGAAAATTTGACAAACTAAAACCCAAGCGAAGTATGCCACTCCTAACAAAATAAGACCAAGATAGACAATTTGTACTAAGACTGTTACAGATCAACACAAACACACATACACACGCAGACACACACAGACAGACACACACACACACAGACACACACACAGACAGACACACACACACACACACACAGTCACACACACACACACACACACACAGAGTCACAAAACACACACACAGAGTCCACACACACACACACACACACACACACACACACACACACACACACACACACACACACACACACACACACACACACACACACACACACACACGCACACACATACACACACACACTCCGAGGAATCATGCCAGACTTTTAACCCTTGACCATCTCCAACCAACAGATACTTGGGATATTATACAAAGACTGATGCAGTTTCAGTTTCAATTTCAATTTCTCAAGATGACGTCTCCGCGCTCAGAATGAATTCCATATGCACTAACGTCACAGGTGCCATGAGACGGAGAAGATCCAGAATGATCACAGCACAA
>JAPXFY010000019.1:61213024-61225524 GCA_030674185.1 Monoplex corrugatus
ATTCCATATGCACTGACGTCACAGGTGATGGTGATCAAGGCACAAGTCTTAACCTGCATATAAACCCATGAGCTGGCCAGGTCCTGAGGTCCTACCTAGATATATTATTCAGAACAGCGGGAGGTGAAAAGTATGAAACAGTTGTTTCAACAGAAACTTGGATCAGTGACATCAGAGGCCAAAAGTCTCTGTGAATTTTCTGCTTGGATACCGTAAGCCTTTAACATAAAGAATAGACACAGACCCGAACGGAAAACTGAGAATTACAAACATTAACAAAGTATCCAAAACAAGTTCACCGCCCGCGTTCAAGCAAACAGGAACCAGAAAAAAAAAAAAAGAAAAACGGGGAATTAGAATCAGAAGGCGTAGTTGATACAACCAGAAGAGACAGGCGCAAATTTTCGGCCAACTGGCCTTTGTCAAGCCTGAAGGTAAGAGCACAAACGTACAAACACCCAGTATAAAAATTAGGAGAAAAAGACTAAAACGTCCCTGCTTCTTCGTTCAGTGAGAGAAAAGGCCTTTCACTCATGCAATGCAAGTCTGCAAGCTGGGGTTTGGGGTTGCTTCAAGTGAGTTCTATTTAGACTGAACAAAAATGGAGGGGTGGGTGGGTGGGATTCCACTATTTCTCAACAGTAACTTAAAAACATATGCACATTTTGTCACAAAGATGATTTTAGGTGAAAATGAAATCAATCAGATTGGGCAGAATAGCGAAGTGGGTAAGATGTTAGACTTTCAGTCGGATGTTTTTGGGGTTTGATCCTGCCTAGGTACCTCCCGCCTGGTGAGTAAAGGGCGGAAACTTTTCTGAATATGTCTGAAGACTTGATTGTGCCTAAACCCACTTGGTATGTCTATACACCTGCTGAATATTAAATATGCACGTTGAAGATCCCGTTAGTCATGCCAGTGTCTGGTGACTTATAAAAACACGACACCACTCAGCACGCTCGCCCACCCAAGATATAGAATGCAGACTGTGCAGCAACATTCTGCCTGCACATCGTGGGGCGAAACAACGTGCATACACGGTATAATTGAATAAGCAGAGAGATAGATAGATAGATAAATAGATAGATCGATCGATAGATAGATAGATAGATAGACAGACAGATAGATAGATAGATAGGTAGGTAGGTAAATAGGTAGGTAAGTAGATAGATAGGTAGGTAGATAGGTAGGTAGAGATATTGACAGACAGACAGACAGACAGACAGATAGATAGATAGATAGATAGATAGATAGATAGATAGATAGATAGATAGATAGACAGACAGATAGATAGATAGATAGATAGATAGACAGACAGACAGATAGATAGATAGATAGATAGATAGATAGATAGACAGATAGATGAATGAATGAGTGAATGAATGAATGAATGAATGAATGAATGAATGAATGAATGAATGAATGAATGAATGAATGAATGAATAATTAAACGAATAAACAAACATATAAACAAATGAACGAATGAATAAATAGATAAAAACAAGATCCAAATAAATTACACATGGCACAGCTGTTTGTTTAGACAAGCGCAATCGTTCATGGTGAAAGATTTGAGTGATAAACGACTATGATCCAGGCAACCTGTCCTAATCTACAGAATGTTGGCAAGTTCAACATGTAGATGATTTCTTTAACGATAACAATTTACAAAATGAAACACTGATACTGATATAGTCAGCAGTTGCCCTACTTATCAGTTGCCACCCTCAGCAACATTTTCGAATTCAGTTCTGTTCAATTCATATTGCTCATAGCCCAGCCAACTACTACAGCCGTATCAGGGCTAACACAACGTCAAAAACGACAACCCGTTAAGATAAAAGATAACAGTTAAAAACCATGCTCACCGTTAACCGTGCAGATCTAAAATGCAAGTAATGAAAAACAGACGTAAAATTGTATCAGGTGAAATTTATTGATCTCTTGTAAAAACTGGAAAAATTGCATCGGGAGGGACGTCTCGGAAGAGGTTCTTTAAGGAGTCCGCTGTGTACTGCTTTTGTCTCACATCGTACAAGTCCCAGCAATCGAGGAGGAGGTGTTTGATGTTCAACGGCTCGAAAATTTTCGAGACCATTTGGGACAACCATTGAGATAAACAACAACGGTGGTATTCCGGTATTCCAGCAACGTTGGGTATTCAGCCACAAAGTGCGATCAGCGTTAAGACAGGTGGTAGTGCTTTGAGCTCAACAGTCCAGGAATCAGCGGTAAGGAGCCAACAAGAACACTAAGCGTCTCACCAGCAACCTGTCTGGATTTTTTCTTGCACATTGCATGAACACCTGGGAAGTCAGGAGAAATTAAGCCTTGCACTGTGGGATGCCTTTCCGGCGCAGATAAAACAGTTCGAATTCTCTCCCTTCACGTCTATTTCCTTTGAGCTGTAGAGCAAGTGCGTAAGTTGGCTCGGGTCATCTGGTGCGTGAGCATGCTGCGAAAAGTGTTTATGAGGATATTGGCTGGAATTCATGGGAGTCGGCCACAACATCTGCAGGGAACCTCTACTAAGAATAAATGATAAACAATTTTTGTTCGATATCCGAGAGATGGTTGTGGAGCATATTAGACATTAGCTTGTTATTGTTTAAAGATACGAGCAGTAAAGATAGTATTTGGTTAGACGTTGTCATAGATGACATAGTGTATAAGTTATTGTATTTAGTTTGTAGTTGTTGTTTTAAATCGTCACAGACGTTGTCATAAATGACATAGTCTGCAAGACATTATATTTGGTTTGTAGTTGTTGTATGTTTATGTTTAAATCGTTACTGACGTTGTCATAGATGACATAGTCGTTGTCATAGATGACATAGTCGTTGTCATAGATGACATAGTCTGTAAGACATTGTATTTAGTTTGTAGTTGTTGTTATTTAAATCGTCACAGACGTTGTCCAAGTTATCCATGGGTCGTTTGTGTGTAGTTTTTGACACTCACGGAATTCGAAAAGCTATCACTTAAGGCTTACTGTCCTCCTCCTCCTCCACCTCCTCCTCCTCCTCCTCCACGTCAACATCGTCATCGACAATTATCAATCAATCAATGAATCAATCAGTCAGTCAACATCATCATCGTCATCGTCATCATCGTCATTATCAATTATCAATCAATGAATTAATTCATCATCATCATCATCGTCGTCGTCGTCATCATCATCATCATTATTATCATAAACTGAAAAGAGAGAAATGAAGAATGGCTTCAGTTTTAGTTTTCTCAAGATGACTTTTTCGTGCGTAGAAGAAATTCTATATGCACCAACACCACAGATGCCATATTATGGGGGGAGAGGGGGGCAGGGGATTCAGAACGATCATGCCCTAAGCCATAAGACTGAGCTGTTTAAGTTTTGAAAACACTGTGAGCCGCAGAGGTTCGAACACACAACCCCTGTGTTATCAACATGGTGCACTAACCAACTGTCTTAGTGGTCGATGCACACATCACAAGACGAAGGCAGATCAGCAGTGGCCACAATGATAGGTCTATTCAATAAATTACTGTAAACCAGTCGCCGTGGTGTCGTGGTTAGCGCAACGGACTATCGACTGGAAGGTTGTAGGTTCGAATACCCGCCAGTCCCTTCAATAATCATTGTGGGATTTTTCGGCTCTAACCGGCTCCTACCCAGAGTTGGACGTGCTATGGGCTCATTGGGAAGACTGGGACCACACAGTCGAGTCTCGTCCACATGCGTCATTGAGGGTGTTGCTCAAATCTTCTGACCAACACCACAGGTGTCTGTATCTCTCAGGCCTGGTTAACGCCAGGATATCTTATGATAGTAGGCGTAGAGTACAGCCCTGTCACACAGTCTCAATCCTAGATGGACTTCTATAGCATCATGATTATCATCCTTATCGACAGAATCATCAGCACATCGTAAAAACTGTGCCAGCTTCTGTGGCCACTAAAGTGGCGTAGAAAATGGGACCACAAAAAAAAGGAAAAAGAAAGAGAAAAAAAAAGAAAAGGATGAGCGAAGGTAACCTCCCTGAGTGCGATGATCAAAAAAAAAGAATTGCTGTACATGTAAACTAAACATCGATGTTACGTACCACTGTGCCACCACTTGCTCATTACCTCACGTGACCTTGCTTCATCAAGAGTTAATTCCCTTATACAACAAACATCATGGCAGTTTTACTACTTTTAGTTTCAGCCATCTCCCGGTTTGTTTTTGATCGCTTTTACCTTTTCAGCAACTGGCAAAGACTTTCGCACGTGTGTATGTCTTAAGGAATGGAACAGAGATCCTCCAGCTCTATCATGAACATACGATTATTTGGTTTTCAGTCGGACCATTCAGTTTTAGTGATTTACGAGTTGACGTGAAGAACAATTAGCACTGACCTAGATCTAGATCTAACTTGCTGATCATTAGAATCGTGTGAGAAGAGGAAGGTTGACAGTTTTGACTAACATATCCCATATACAGACAAGACAAAGGCCGAATACAACGAAATGGTGTATATTAAAAAAAAAATTTTTTAAAAAAAGGGAAAAAGAAACTTTAAGGAGTCTACGTAACAATTATGGTTCTTTATATTACTGGCCATCTCCGTTAACTGAGCAGAATCGTCTGAAACAACTTAAGTTTTCGTACAGCACATCTGCCCCCACAACAATATACCGTAACTTAACTGATTTGTGACATAGTGATAAATGCCTTAAATTAATGTCCCTTCGCTTCCTGTTTTCAAAGCTCAGCAGAAGACATTTCAGATAGCTTCCTCCGCCTAATTAGATTAACAGAGCCGTGAGTATGTTCTGTATGTAACATCTATGTAGCCGAGGTTGTATGTTATGTTGCTGCTGTGGTGGTGTGGTGGTGGTGTGTTTGTATGTTTGAGTGTGACGCTATCGTCTGTATCAGTACTTTTAAACTTTTACGTGTATTTTCTGTATGTAATTTAATTATATTAACTTTGTACAGAGTGACCTGAGCGCATATAAGTGTTAGGGGGATATCAAACCATGATAAATTATAATAATATGATTTGTTATCTTTTATCATCATCATCATCGTAGTAGTTATCATCGTCATCATAATTATCATCATCATCATATTTTCATCATCATATCATTATTGTTATATTGTTATTATTATTATCATTATTGCTGTTTTTGTCATTGTCATCATCATCATTATCGTCATCATCATTATTGGAAGTAGTAGTAGTAATAGTAGTATCATCATCATTAATCATTAGTTCTGTAGAGTGAAAAAACCAAGCATCCACTGCCCGGCCAGACCGGACAGATCATTGTTCTTCCCCGCACAACAAGACCAGTGAGCATTAGTCTTCAGATGGTAGCGTGATTCCTTTGTCTTAGTATTTCTTTTGAACAGAATCACTACCAAGTTTTGAACATCATTGTTGCAATGGGCGTGCCTTTGCACATGTGTAATCTTGTTAGTTTATCAAAAGAGGATTTTTCTGTTGAATGTTGCCAGGAATGTTATAATGTTAGAAGAAGATTTTTCTGCTGAATGTTGCCGGGAATGTTATAATGTTAGTACTTTTTGTTGCTGTTCGTTTTTTTGTTGTTGTTGTTTTTAAAGTACTAGTACTTTTACCGTTTTACCATGGTTCTTAAACTGTATGCAAAGAAGTACATGATGATGCTCACGAGACTTAAATTTATGGCTTCACTCAAAAGACTAGCACCCATAGCATCACACAAAGTCTAGTGGATGAAAAGAGGTAGAAGGTGGAAAGGAGGTGGGAGGGGAAGAGGAGGAAAGCCCCTGTCTGTGGGAGAATCAAACAGGATTCATGCTCTCAGGACCACTGCTCCACTAGTTGGGCACAAAATACAGACTTCTCTGTCTGTCTGTCTGCCTCTGTCTGTCTATCTGTTTCTCTCTCTCTTTCTCTTTCAGTCTGTGTCTGTCTCTCTTTCTGTCTCTCTGTCTCTCTGTCTGTCTCTCTCTCTCTGTCTCTCTCGTCTCTCTCTCTCTCTCTGTCTCTTTCTGTCTTCTCTCTCTCTCTCTGTCTCTCTCTGTCTCTGTCTCTCTCTCTCTCTCTCTGTCCCCTCTTCTCTCTCTCTCTCTCTCTCTGTCTCTGTCTCTCTCTCTCTCTCTCTCTCTCTCTGTTTTTTTAGGAGGTGTGTGTCACTGACAGTTGGAAGATCTCGTAAAACTGTATCCATGGCAACAGAGGAGTGCCTTTCTTTTCTTTAACGTCTTTTCACTTTGAAGCATAATAGACGAGTGGAGGTTATGGAAGAGGAATGGAGATGGGGAGGAGAGAGAGAGAGAGAGTAAAAGAATGAGTGTAAAGAAAAGAGACATGAACTTAAAAAACAGACACGAGGGTTGGTAAATGGAACCCAATGTCACTCAAACTGATAGACAAATATGTTCAACCCCCCCCCCCCCCCAAAATGAAGGAAAGAAACACTAAAGTAAGACAAAACAGTAGACTCTTCCAATGATTCTGAAATTTGAAGTAACTTAATTTGATTTCATGTTACTTCTATAGAATGCATTTTAGGACAGTTTTTTTATGTGCGTGAAGGTTTTTGGTCAAAATGAACGCGCGCGCACACACAAACGTACACACACATTACACACACGTGCTTTATGCACATGTGCATATACACACACAGGAGTGTCCATGGTTAACCCTTGTTAAAAGATACACATGGACAGTGTAACATCACACACACACATACACACGCACACAACACAACAACACACACACACAACACACACACACACACACAACACACACACACACACACACATAGAAAGATAGATAGATAGATAGATAGATAGGTAGATAGATAGTGATAGATAGATAGTAGATAGTGATAGATAGATAGTAGATAGATAGATAGATAGGTAGATAATAGATAGATAGATAGATAGATAGATAGATAGTAGTAGATAGATAGACAGACAGATAGATAGATAGATAAGATAGATAGTATAGATAGATAGATAGTAGATAGATAGATAGATAGATGATGTATGTATGTACGTATGTATGTATATATGTATGTATGTATGTATGTATATGTATAACACAATTACAGAAGAAAACACAACGTGTAATTTAATATTTCGTATTATGTATATGCATACTGCTACATGCCAGTGTGTGTCCATGTGTGTGTCTCTGTGTGTGTTTTGTTTTCTGTGAGTTTGTGTGTGTGGTTTGTGTGCATGTGTGAGAGAGAGAGACTGGAATATATATTCAATCATTTCCTCCTAGTAAGTTAAATAATTTTTTCTCCGTATCTATTTTTTCATCTGTCCAAATAACTTGAACTGTTTTCCTCTACGAATTTAGTCGCTATCAGAGTAATTTGCATGATTTACTTCCTTTCTTTGTTTGTTTTGACACTTGTGTTTTGTTTATCAAACTGTTTTATTACATTTTATCTGTAAAGCTTTTGACTAGAAAAAGTTATTTCGTTATGAACATGTACATAAAAAATGTGTGTGGGCTTGTTTGATTGTTTTTGTTTGTTTGTTTGTTTTGTTTGTTTGTTTGGTTGGTTTCGGTTTTGGTTTTTTGTTGTTTGATTTTTTTGCTTTTTGTTGTTGTTTTTTTTGTATGGGAAAATTCTTTAACTCACTGTTTCTTTCTTTCCTTGGTTGCTTGTTTTCATTTGCATTTGTGTTTGGTTTTCTTGTTGTTGTTGTTGCTTCATTTCATTGTCATTTTGTCATTTTAGTTATTTATTAGCAAGAGCTTTGTTCAGAAATGTCCCGTTGTCTTTTTGGTTTTGTATTATTTCTTGTTTTATTTTTACTTATTTTCATTAGCATTTCTATTTTTGCAAGGGATGCTAGTTTGCTGCAAATGGCCTCAGCGTCCATTCTCAGAGACCATGCCATGCGTTTTGCCCCGTCTGTTGTTAATGCTGCAAATGAAGATTTATCTGGCAGAAATCAATGCAGACACCTGGCAGTGGCATGTGATGCCGTGAAATAAACAGATTGCTTCCAATTAGGAAATGTTCATCTGGCTGGTGATGGTGGGTGGTTGGGTGGAGAGGTGGTTGTGGTGTATTTTACTCTGTGTGTGTGTGTGTGTGTGTGTGTGTGTGTGTGTGTGTGTGTGTGTGTGTTGTGTGTGTGTGTGTGTGTGTGTCTGTGTGTGTGTTTGTGTGTGTCACAGTGTGTGTGTGTGTCTGTGTCTGTGTCTGTGTGTAAGGATTCTGTGTGTGTGTGTGTGTGTTTATTGTGTTCCCTTTTTTGTGTTTGTGAGAGTTCTGTGTGTGTGCGTGTGAGAGAGAGAGAGAGAAAGAGAGAGTTTGTGCATGTGAAGTGTGTGTCTGTGAGATAGCATTTTGTGCATGTGAGGTTGTGTGTGTCTGTGTCTGTGTGTGCCTATGTGAGGGTTTTTGTATGTATGAGGGTTCTGTGTGAATGTGTATGCATGTGCGTATGTGTGAATGTGTATGCATGTGTGTATGTGTGCGAGCTCAATATAGCCAACATGTGACTTTTTAATAATGATATTTTTGTTTTCTATTTACAGGGGGACAAAAACAGTGAGTACAAATATGTCTGTGTTCAGTTTGAATTTCTGTCTGTCCGTCCGTCCGTATGTCCGTCTGTCTGTCTGTCTGTCTATCTATCTATCTGTCTGTCTGTCTGTCTGTCTTTATGTTCCAGTGTTTGTGTCGGGTCTGTTTCTGAGAATTTTATCTTTCTCGCTTTCTACATGGTTTTTAACTGTTGTCTTTTATCTTAACCTGGTTGTCGTTTTTGACGTGGTGTTAGCCCTGATATGGCTCTAGTAGTCGGCTGGTGAACCCATTTATCTTCTATGTGTCTATCGGATCAGCCATGAATATATTATCTGTATAGTAGTTAAAACTACTTTGCTTAAAACTAAAACTAAAAGCCCCAAATCTATTTCTGTGAACTTTAATAGTACTGATATCTAACCTTTGCATTGTTGAAATATTCGTGTTGATTCAGTGATGATTTGTGTGTAGTGTAGACCATTTCTGTTGGTAAATATTGTGGTTGTGGTTCTGTTTACCTATCTATCTAGCTGTCTGTCTGTCTATCTTTCTATCTATCTATCTATCTATCTATCTATCTATCTGTCTGTCTGTCTGTCTATCTATCTGTCTGTCTGTCTATCTATCTATCTATATATCTATCTGTCTGTCTGTCTGTCTGTCTATATCTAGCTATCTGTCTGTCTTTCTGTCTATCTGTGTGTCTGTCTTTCTATCTTTCTGTCTATCTATATATCCATCTATCTATCTATCTCTATCTGTCTATCTATATATCCATCTATCTATCTCTATCTGTCTATCTATATGTCTAGCTATCTGTCTGTCTATCTGTGTATCTATCTGTCTATCTGTCTATCTATCTATCTGTCTATTTATCTATCTATCTATCTGTCAATGAATCTGCTGTCTGTCTGTCTGTCTGTCTGTCTGTCTGTCTGTCTGTCTACCCATCCATCTATCGGTCTATCTCTATCTGCATGTGTCATTGTATTTGCTGATTTTATGTCATATAGATAATAATCTTTTGTGTAAGTAATAATGTTGTTTACACCCCTTCATAAAGAGTTGTGACCTGTTTGACTCAAACAACCAGTGTCCAATGTCTCTGCATATACAGTGGAAACCATTTATAACAGGACCGGTTATAACAGGAATCCGGATATAACAGGGCTTTTTTCAATCCCCATTTTTTCTTCCTCTTTGTCTCTATTAAAACTTATCGGCAATAACAGGGAGACAAGAGGGCTCGATCGGTTATAGCAGGGATGCCGAGACGGGCTCTGCAGCAGAAAGGCCTAGGCCTAGACTCAGCACGCCACGCAGTAGGCCTAGATCTAGATCTAGGCTAGCCTTGGTATACTGTGTACTGTACACTGAAAGAACGCTTCGCAATGCGAGCGTGATGCGCGCGCAAGCGTGTAGGCCTGAGGCCACTGAGTCAGTGACTGACTGCGCCATCATTCAGTTTGTAAGCTTACTGCACACTTACACCAGACCAGATCTAGGCCTAGATCTACTGTTTATCTTTCCATGATTTACAAAAGTCAAGAGTTAGTTGATCAGTCCTTATTTCCCTTGATATCTGATATAACAGGGATCTGATATAACAGGGATTTTGATTTGGTCCCATCATCCCTGTTATATCAGGTTTCCACTGTATATGCACATATCTGTTTAAGTGTTGGCATTTGTGAAAGCTTTTCCACCAATATACACGTTTACTTCAGACTACTGATCATACGGCGATGTGTAATCACTGATATATTGAGCACGTGTAAACCCTGTTATATGCTGGCAAGGTCAAGAAATGGGAGCAAGGAGGGGGCATCACTGTAACAGTAAGCTGACATCCAAAACTAGTGTGACTGCCCGCGTTCAAGCAAACAGGAACCAGAAAAACACGAAAATAGAATGAGAACGCGTATTTAATACAAGAAGACCAGACAGGCGCAAATTTTCGGCCAACTGGCCTTAGTCAAGCGTGAATATAAAATCACAAACAAACACCAAATACAAAATAAGGTGAAAAAGACTGAAACTTCCTGCTGCTTCGTCCAGTGGGAGAAGAGGACTCAAAAAGACTGAAACGTCCCTCTTCTCCAACTGGACGAAGCAGCAGGGTAGTTTCAGTCTTTTTCTCCTAATTTTGTATTTGGTGTTTGTTTGTGATCTTGCATTTACGTTTGACAAAAGCCAGTTGGCCGAAAATTTGCGCCTGCCTTGTCTTCTTGTATTAAATGCGTGTTCTGATTCTATTTTCGTGTTTCTCTGGTTCCAGTAAGCTGACATGTTTGGAACAATCACAGTGGGCACCGAACAACAAAACGGTTTACAGTTTTTATGCCGTCTGCTGGCATCAAACGCCAGACATCAGGTCTCGATTCCATCAAGTCAGCCACACAACCCGCTGATAGACAGACACAGACAAACAGAGAGACAGATGGACACAGACAGACGGACAGACACAGACAGACACAGACAGACGGACAGACACAGAGAGACAGACAGACACAAACAGAGAGACAGATGGACACAGACAGACGGACAGACACAGAGAGACAGACAGACACGGACAGACGGACAGACACAGAGAGACAGACAGACACAGACAAACAGAGAGACAGACGGACACAGGCACACAGACAGACACAGACAGACAGACGGACGGACAGACAAACAGACAGACACACACACACACACACACAAACAGACAGACTGACAGACAGACTGGCAGAGGAAGACAGTCCTAACGCCAGAAGCACTGCCAGTTTAGAATTTGTTCAGGAGGGATTCATGGCTCTCGGACAATTCCATATATGCTCCACCCAAATCTGCCATTAATTTTCTGTCAGATTCCTTGAGCCGACACGAAATCCTATACACTGGTAAGGCCTTGGAATGAGAAGAAAACAGGGGAAGAGGAGAGAACTAGGACCTATGCACCACTAAGCTGACACCACCAGAATGATTGGAGTATATGGGTAACGAACAAGGACAGGGTGTTTTTTTTGTTCTTTTACTTGTTTGTTTAAATTTTTTTCTCAAACTTTCTTTTTAATTCTTTTTTGACAAAACAAATAAATACAATGTTTGCTGAACATTATTACAATATCAATGAAAATATGAACAAGATGTGCATACAATGGACTGTGCAAAAATCATATACACACACGCCAAATCTATTAGTCTGTTATGTTTTCTTAAACAATATAAGGTCGTTTAATTTATAGTTTTAGATTTTAGGTGCTGTTGGTGGTGTTTGTTTGTTTGTTTGTTTGTATTTTATTTGTATTCTCTCAGCAAAAGGTCAACAATAAACGCATTAGCAAAGCAAATTTATCCAAATGAGACCCAAAGTTCAAAACATATGCAAAACGCCTACATGTATGTACATGAATTTGCAGTCATTTACAATTATATGTAAGACAATTGACAGTTTTTATGTTGCGGGTTGAATTTTTGTTTGTTTGTTTGTTTGAGGAGATCACATTTTCCCATTGTTGTCTACAGTGCGTGTTTGCTCCTGTAGAAGGGGAGGGGATCTTAGCTCTTTCTTTTAATGTACTTTAGACGGACACAGATGGTGCGTATTGCGGGTTGAATTCCAACTGGAGACTTCACATCTTGAGTCATTGGTTCTGTGAAGTGAGGCACAGAACCCCGCTGACAGACAGACAGACAGATGAATAAGAACTAACACCAGAAACACTGCCGGGTTCTACGATAGCATCAGACTGAATGAAAATTTTGGGTGAGATAGTTGGGTGGGTAAAAGACGGGACTTTAGTCGGAAGGTCATGAATTCGATCCACTTGGATACATCTGCTTAGTGGGTTAAGTATGGAGATTTTCCCGATCTCTCAATCGATCCGCTTGGATACATCTGCCTAGTGGGTAAAGTGTGGAAATATTCCCGATCTCCCGATCGATCCACTTGGATACATCTACCTAGTGGGTAAAGTGTGGAGATTTTCCCGATCACCCAA
>JAPXFY010000019.1:61235524-61238024 GCA_030674185.1 Monoplex corrugatus
GTTAGTCCTTGCTACTCTGCACACTCACAATTTAAGCATATATAAAAATCAACAAGAGATGAACCATAACACATAAAACGTGAACCAGAAAAAACACGAAAGAAGAATACGAACGCGTATTTAATAAAACAAGACAAAACAGGCGCAAATTTTCGGCCAACTGGTCTTTGTCAAGCGTAAGATTACAAACAAACAAACACCAGATACAAAAATTATGAGAAAAAGACTGAAACTTCCCTGCTGCTGTGTCCGATGTGAGAAAAGGAATAAACTGACTAAGATGACGTTCGTATTCTTCTTTCGTGTTTTTTCTGGTTCCTGTTTGCTTGAACGCGGGCAGTCACACTTGTTTTGGTTACATAAAACGTGAAACAAAATATAAGAATGAATGAGTTGTGTGTAAGTGTGTGTGTGTGTGTGTGTGTGTGTGTGTGTGTGTGTGTGTGTGTGTGTGTGTGTGCAATTTAAGCATATAAAAGTCAACAAAAGATTAACCATAACACGTGAAACATGAAACTAAATATAAGACTGAATGAGTGTGTGTGTGAGTGTGTGTGTGTGTGTTGTGTTGTGGTGTGTGTGTGTGTGTGTGTGTGTGTGTGTGTGTGTGTGTGTGTGTGTGTGTGTGTGTGTGTGTGTGTGTGTGCAATTTAAGCATATAAAAATCAACAAAAGATTAACCATAACACGTGAAACATGAAACTAAATATAAGACTGAATGAGTGTGTGTGTGTGTGTGTGTATGTGTGTGTGTGTATGTGTGTGTGTGTATGTGGTGTGTGTGTGTGTGTGTGTGTGTGTGTGTGTGTGTGTGCAATTCAAGCATATAAAAATCAACAAAAGATTAACCATAACACGTAAAACATAAAACTAAATATAAGACTGAATGAGTGTGTGTGTGTGTGTGTGTGTGTGTGTGTGTGTGTGTGTGTGTGTATGTGTGTGTGTGTGTGTGGTGTGTGTGTGTGTGTGTGTGTGTGTGTGTGTGTGCAATTTAAGCATATAAAAATCAACAAAAGATTAACCATAACACGTAAAACATAAAACTAAATATAAGACTGAATGAGTGTGTGTGTGTGTGTGTGTGTGTGTGTGTGTGTGTGTGTGTGTGTGTGTGTGTGTGTGTGTGTGCAATTTAAGCATATAAAAATCAACAAAAGATTAACCATAACACGTAAAACATGAAACTAAATATAAGAATGAATGAGTGTGTGAGTGTGTGTGAGTGTGTGTGTGTGTGTGTTGTGGTGTGTGTGTGTGTGTGTGTGTTGTGTGTGAGTGTGTGTGTGTGTGTGTGTGTGTGTGTGTGTGTGAGTGTGGTGTGTGTGTGTGTGTGTGTGATTTAAGCATATGAAAATCAACAAGAGATTAATTGACCAAAACACATAAACCTTGAAACAAAATATAAAAATGAGTGTGTGTGTGTATGTGCGTGTGTGTATGTGTGCGTGTGTGTGTATGTCTGTATGTGTGTGTGCGTGTGTATGTGTGTGTGTGTGTGCGTGTGTTTGTGTGTGTTTGTGTGTGTGTTTGTGTGTGTGTTGTGTGTGTGTGTGTGTGTGTGTGTGTGTGTGTGTGTGTGTGTGTGTGTGTGTGTGTGTGTGTGCAACTTAAGCCTATAGAAATCAACAAGAGATTAACCATAACATAAACTGTGAAACAAATTAATATATAAGAATGAATGAGTGTGTGTGTGTATGTGCGTGGTATCTGTGTGTGTGTGTGTGTGTGTGTGTGAGTGTGTGTGTTGTGTGTGTGGGTGTGCGTGTGTGTGCGTGTGTGCGATGTGTGTGGTATCTGTGTGTGTCTCTGTGTGTTTGTGAGAGAGAGAGAGAGATGTTGTCAGACATTGAGAAAGACAGATTAATGGAAGACGTGGGCATATCGGATGGGTAGATAGGGGGAGGATGGACTGAACCACTAGTTAAGGTAGACGGACAGGTTGGGGGGAGAGAGGGGGGGGGTTGTAGTATAGTTTATGTCAGATCCCACATACAGACAGCCACCAACAAGGCAACCTGTCATTCTGCCAGTCCAGACTGCACGAGCGCCCCCCCCCCTCCACCTCCACCATCCCGCCTCCATGTAGTCTGCTAAGGCTGTTGGACCATAGAAACTCACGCCTCATGCTTCACGCCTCACATTTCATGCACTGGGCCACAGGAGCTCACGCCTCACGTCTCATGCCTCATGCTTCACGCCTCACATTTCTTGCACTGGGCTACAGGAGCTCACGCGTCACTGCTCACGCGTCGGTTTTGTGTTGACGGTGCCAGAATACAGTGTTGTTTGCTCAGTTGATCAGAGGCAATATTTGTGGTTTGTTTATTTTTCTGAATATGGATTCTGCCGACGAAAAAGACCTCATGATTTTGCTCTGGCTCAGGAGGAGGAAGCGAAAGAGACAAAAGATATGGTGCCGAGAACACGAGGAGAATTCCACCGTACATTCCATCATCTCCTTAACTTTGGGTTCGTTCAGAATCTTCGCCAAGTCTTC
>JAPXFY010000019.1:61243024-61283024 GCA_030674185.1 Monoplex corrugatus
TTCTTCTTTCTTTCTTCTTCTTCTTCTTCTTCTTTCTTCTTCTTCTTCTTCTTCTTCTCTTCTTCTTCTTCTTCTCTTCTTCTTCTTCTTTTCTTCTTCTTTCTTCTTCTTCTTCTTCTTCTTCTTCTTCTTCTTCTTCTTCTTCTTCCTTCTTTTCTTCTTATTTTTCTTTTCTTTCTTTTTTCCTAATGGTCACAGAAGCTAGCACATTTTTCCAAGGTGATGCTTATGGTGACAATGACTGAATGAGGATGATAATCATGATGCTATGAAGTTCCATCTAGGACTGAGACCGTGTGACAGGGCTGTACTCCATGCTTACTATCATGATAATATCCTGGCGTCAACCAGGCCTGAGAGACACATGCGGTGCTGGTGAGAAGATTTGAGCAACACCCTCAGTGACGCATCCGTAAAGTGGATGAGACGCGACTTTGTGGTCCCAATGAGCCCATAGCACGCCCAACTCTGGGTAGGAGCCGGTTAGAGCCGAAAAATCGCACAATGATGTTTGAAGGGACTGATGGGAATTCGAACCTACAACCTTCCAGTCGGTAGTTCGTTCGCTTACCATTACACCACAGCGACTGGTAGTATGTGTGAAGAAGATATATTGGCTATGTGTGAGTTGACAACTCATATCTGTAGGTCAAATGTCCAGTATAGGTTACTATTGGTGATCAGGACAGCGGTGGAGATCTGCCATTCTTGTCTGTTCTGGGCAGTCCTCTGTATGGTACCCCAGGTGTGTTTCAGTGCCTTGAATTCTCTGTTCGTCTCAGCTGATTTTGGATCTTTCTCTCGTAAACTTTTGACTCCCGCGTCTGTCCACCAGCATCCTGCATGGTCAACCATATTAGCAAAGCAAAAACTTAACCCTTTGATTCCCTCACCCTGTCCTCCAGCTTCCTCCTGGTTAAGTTTTTGCAGCGGGTGGTTAGGGTGCGGGAGTGAAAGGGTTAATTAATGTTCCATCTGGCATCCAGTGAAGGGCAGTCCGGCTGATGTTATCCTGTTACATTTTGCCTTTGGATATTATCCCAGTGTTTCTCTATGGCCTTTTTTATAATGATGATGGTAATGGACACATTGATTGGAGATGTATGGGGCCAGAAAAATCAAACGATTCTTCGGAGGTTCCTTGTGTGGAAGTTTGAAGTACGATACATAAAAAAGCAGAATGTCAGCATGGTTTGATCGTCTTTGTCTAAGTGAAATAACTAAGAGGCACTGTTTTCTATCAGGGGGCATGTAAGAAGGGAAATGAACATGTTGGGGAGGTTGGGGTGTGTTTTAATTACTGGAAAGCACTCTGGTTTAAATTCAATTTTGTGTACAAAAGCAGGATGTGGTCCATTGCCTTACATATAACCTCTTTCCCAATTTGTATTGAAAATAAAATCAGGATGGTCAAGCCATTCTTACGATTTCCCATTTAAATAAGTTCCAGATTTAGTATTTCTCACAAAGTCAGGGCTTCAACTGAAATGAGATTTGACATGCATCTATGATATAGGTAGGTTGTCATAAAAGTGAACACGGAATTTAATTCCTCAGAAAGTGCTGTTCACACTTTTCTCCTAAAAGCACTGATTCTACGTCTTTTTCTTCTTATTATTATTTTTTTGGTCATTTTTGATTTTTATTTTGAGCTATACCTCCCAAACTTACGCTTTCCGCGACTCCAAAGTAGTCAGAGTTTTGACCAAAATTTCGTAAAGATCCCACATAATAAGCTGAGAAACTTCCGTTCACAGAATTCTGCTACACACACACACACACACACACACACACACACACACACACACACACACACACACACACACACACACACACCACACGCACACACACACGCACACACGCACGCACGCACGCACCAACATACACACACACACGCACACACGCACACACCATACACACACACACCACACACACACCAACACGCACACGCTATCATACACACACACACGACACACACACACAACACCACACGCAGCAACACACACACACAGATTTCTGTGCTGCAAATAACTGCATGCGGGACAGATGTCGCTTAGAACCCAATAAATTAGGATGGGAATAGTAAGTAACTTTGGACTGGACATGATTCATTGTTGGTGTCATATCGTTGACAGACAGAATGTGAAAGTATGCGAAGGTAGTCTAAAAAACATAGGAGAAAGATTGTTAGTAAGAAATGATAATAATAGATTCATGATCATCACCATCATCATCATGTGCCCTGCTGTATGGCATTGTGGATCATGGCCCTCCATACGAATTATCCCTTGTGGCTGCAAGTACATCTCCCACCTTCTCTTTCCTCAGCCACCCTGCAAGTCCGTCCAATATTTTCTCCCTGGGTCTACCTGTGTTCCCTTTCCCTCCAGCTTTCCGGTTGTGACCAGTGCTCTAATTTCTCTTTCCTCATAAAATGTCCTATAAATGTTGCTTGTCTTTTCCTAATATTCTTGTGTCTGCCTCCTTCAAAACTGTCTGGTTTGTTTTCTTTGCTGTCCATGGACTCTCAACATTCTTCTTAAAACCACATTTCATTTGCCGCAATTTTGTTCTGACTTTGTGTGTAATAGATTATTCTTGTGTAAAAGAGTACCCCACTCTTGTTATGAACTTTTGCCCATTTTTTTTTTATGTTTCCGATAGTGATAGAATATTATTCAAGTATTCGAAATGATCGATGCCTAGTTATGGATGGCAGAGGCTGTAAAATTGGGTAAAAACTTGGCTCTGACAAAACTGGAGGAGTTTTGATTAGAGACAAGCATGCAGCACTTTGTGTCCCCTATTAGCGCCGTTGTGATTTTAATGGGCAGCAGTTAATAACAGAGGGGGGCATTCTGCTACGTTTGCATCAGAATGGGGCACTCTATGACACTTGCATAACGCCAGTCTCCAAAGTCATTTGAACTTGCTGCACATTACAGAGCTGCTTGGTTTGGTCTGGTTTAGTTTTTACGCCAACACCCACCTCAGGTGATATGGCCGACGGGGATAACCATCCCAGGGAAGTGTGGGAAGGTGGACTTATCTGATCCTATATGACACCACCAGAACAACAATGATGTTAAGATGGGACAGTGAGAAGGCCAGTTTTAATATAGTAGCGCATCCCGGGATTCGAACCCACAACCATCAGCATGGGAATCCGACTCTCAACCAACAGAGCTATCGAGGCCCGCTACAGAATGGGGTACGTTGTTATACTTGTGTAATGCTATTCTCTTTCATGTGAATTACCACCAGAGTATATCACTGTATATTCTCCTGATGTTATCATGCCTGCCCCCTTCCATCTCACTTCCCCCAGTCCTAAAATACTGATGTTAAGCCTTTCCATCTCCATTTTGATGTTGTCTAATTTACCTTTCTGCAACATTGTTCTGATGTTCCATGATTGCTATTTTGGTGTTTGGAGCACCTGGTCACAACGGGAAAGCTGGAGGGAAAGAGAGATCCAGGTAGACCCAGAGTGGTGGCATGAGGAGGGTGGGGGAGATGCTAGGAGCAACGAGAGATAGAGATGGTTGGAAGTCCATGGTCGCCAACGCCATGCGGCAGGGCACCTGATAATGATGAATGCTATTGTCCACGCTCACTGGGACTTACTGCCCATTACAGAATGAGGCACTGTGTTGATGTATGCACTGTTCTGCAAACTTACAGGGATTTATTGCACGTTACAGAATGAGGCAGTGTGTTGTTGTATGCACTATTGTGCAAACTTACAGGGATTTATTGCACGTTACAGAATGAGGCACTCTGTTATACCTGTATGCGCTAATCTCCACACTCTCTGGGATTCGGTTAGCTCAGTATGTAGAGCATCAGACTTTTAATCTGAGGGTCAGGGGTTCGAGTCCCCTATTGGGCGCTGCTGATTTTTGTGATTCAGACCTTTAATTATTTATTTATTTATTTGCTTTATATATATATATATATGTTCCTTTTTTGAAGGTAAGATACACAAATACACATGTCATTTACATGTAACCAAGATTATTCCAGTGGTAGGCTGATAAAATACAAGTACAAAACATAAACTAGGTAAAACATAGCTTAGGTAGGGCCTTAGGACCTGGCCAGCTGATGGGTTTATGTGCAGGCTTAAGGCATGTGCCATGATCACCATACACATGGCATCTGTGACGTTAGTGCATATGGAATTCGTTCCGAGCGCGGAGATGTCATCTTGAGAAACTGAAACTGGGACTGTGTGCACATTACAGTGCCTTCAGCACTCTGTTATACTTGTATGCACTATGTTCCCCACTCACTGGGACTGCACATTACAGAGTGGGACACTGTAGTGTATGCACTATTATGTAAACTCATTGGGACTGCACATTACAGAGTGGGACACTGTAGTGTATGCACTATTATGTAAACTCACTGGGACTGCACATTACAGAGTGGGACACTCCGTTGTGTGCGCTATTCTGCAAATACATTTGGATTTACTGCCCAACACAATTACACTCAATTACACTTGTAAACCCTAATGTCCAAACTTAATTGGTAACACTTCCTATTACGAAGCAGGGCGCTGTGTTACCATTGAAAAGCTTTATCTTCCGCATTCGTTTTGACTCGCTGTATTGTGTAGAGCGGGACACACTGTCACACTTGGAAATGTTGCTGTTCTCCAAATTCCGCGCAGTACAGAGTGGGCCATTGCGTTACACCTATATAACGGTATTCTCCGCACTGTTGAGGACTCACTGCCCACTACAGAGCGGGACATCATATTACACTTATATATCGGCAGTCTCCAAACTCCATTGGACTCGCTACGCATCGCACATTTCATCATCATCATGTGCCCTGCCGCATGGCGTTGGCGATCATGGCCCTCCAAACGAATCTATCCCTTGTCGCTGCAAGTACTTTTCCCATCCTCTCTGTCTTCATTCGCTCCGCAAATCCGTCCAATATTTTCTCCCTGGATCTACCTGTTGCTCTTTTGTCCTTCCAGCTTTCCTGTTGTGACTAGGTGCTCTAATTTCTCTTGCCTCATAAAGTGCCCTATAAATACTGCTTGTCTTTTCCTAATCTTCTTCATGAATGTTCGTCTTGTGTTTGCCTCTTTCAAGACTGTCTCGTTTGTTTTCTTTGCTGTCCATGGAACTCTTTAACATTCTTCTTAGTTTCAGTTTCAGTTTCAGTTTCTCAAGACGACGTCTCCGTGTTCGGAATGAATTCCATATGCTCTAACGTCACAGGTGCCATGCGATGGAGAAGATCCAGAATGATCACGGCACAAGCCTTAAGCCTGCACATAAACCCGATCTTCTTATAAACCACATTTCAGCTGCCTGACTTTGTGTCTTGACTGTCCACGCTTCACATCTGCACACATTATACGAGACACAAAGTATAATATATGGAGGTCAAGAATCACTATCATTCTCTTCTTTTTTCTTTTTTAATGCATAATCCAACATGCAGTAGTGGGCCCTAAATTAGTATGGCATGATCACCTGGATTTTGGCGGGATTTTCGTGTTTGTCTCACTTTCTCTTATGGCTTGTTTTCATGTGATCTGGTACAAAATTCGTTTTAAACATTGCCGTAGAATTTTCGGTGGTAATGTCTGCGTGAAATTTTGTGTGAAACACAACGGTGGGGGTGTTCGTTCTTTGATTTAACATCTTTTCACAATAAGTGATACCAGACGATGTGTTTCCAGGGTTTCGCTGTGTGAATGTCAACATTGGGAAGTTGTTAGTCCACTGAATGGATCGCACCTAGTGTCTCTTTTATGCTTCATGGCGCAGGCTTGTATTGATTTGAATGTTTGTCCTACTCCCAGTACGCCATGTCTTAAGTTTTTATGGTCGTGTAATATGTCTAGAATAGCAAGGATTAGCTGCGAGACAGGACCAGTGGAACCCAATGCCAGTATCCTTGGGTAATAATGTGTTTTCTTCGTGTAATCCAAAACAAATGTGACCACCCACGTACAAGCAAATAGGAACCAGAAAAACAACAGAACTAGAATCAGAACACGTATTTAACGTAAGAGGACAAGACAGGCGTACAGTTTCGTTTGCGCCTGTCTTGTCTTGTTATCTTTGTTACGTGTTCTGATTTGTTGGTGTGTGTGTGTGTCTGATCTGTGTTTTCGTGTTTAATATTTCATATATATCTCTCTCTCTCTCTCTCTCTCTCTCTCTCTCTCTCTCTCTCTCTCTCTCTCTCTCTCTCTCTTTCTCTCTCTCTTGTTCTCTCTCTTTCTCCTTCACTGTCTCCCCTCCCCCTCTCTCTGTCTCTCTCTCTTTTTCTCTGTCTTTCTCTCTCTCTCTGTCTCTCTCTCTCTGTCTCGCTCCCCCAGCTGCCTGGTTCTATTGTGATATTGCTGTAGACTCAATATCATGATGTCTTGTTAAATTCTAGCCTGAAACATAAAACATGAACACTGGCCCATTCACTGCCCATTATAACGCTCCAGCCATCCCAGTGGTGTCACCATAGGCTTTTACGAGTTCCGTTCTCACCTACTCGTTCCCCATTTCAAGACCTAGGGTTTGGCGCAGGCTCAAGGAGTCTGATAGGCAAATACTGGCAGAGTTGGGTGGAGCGCACGTGGAAATGTTCAGGTGTGACGAACCCCTCATGAACAAACAACAGACCGAAATTCTAGTTCTCTGTCTTGTAGTTGTGGCTTATCTTAACCATTGACTCCCGCACCCTGTCCACCAGCAACTACACTAGCAAAACAAAAACTTAACTCTTTGACACCTGCACCCTGTCCACCAGCACCCTACACTGCCTACCATGCTAGCAAAGCGAAAACTGAACCCCTTGAGGAAGCTAGTGGATAGGGTGAGGGAGTCAAAGGGTTAAGTTTTTGCAGTCGGTGGATAAGGGTGCAGGAGTCAAAAGCGTTATTAAACCGCCAGTTTTCTGCATCTCCCTCGTTCTCTGTTTCCTACAGGAAGGTGGTGGTTGTAGGAAGCTGGTGGATAGGGTGAGGGAGTCAAAGGGTTAAGTTTTTGCAGTCGGTGGGTAGGGGGTGCAGGAGACAAAGCGTTAAACCATCATTTTTCTGCATCTCCTTCGTTCTCTGTTCTGGTGAGGGAATGGGGTTGGGGGGGGGGGTGGCTGCAGGGGGTGGGGGGAATGTCCAGGGAGTGGTGTGAGCGAGCGTGATGTTCACGTGAATGAATTGAACTCGATGTCACAGTTAAAGACTTACGCATTCACCCGAGACTTCCAGTTTTGGCATCATAATTGCTTCTCCCCCACATGTGCGTGCTTCCCACTGCTAACAGCTAGTCACGTGGCTTTACGTAATCACTTACGTATGCGTTGAAAACCAGAGGCACAGGTGTGTGTATGGTTAGACGCTGTTACTGATTTGTGTACGTGTATGAATTTGTCCATTCTGGTGTGTGTGTGTGTGTGAGTGTGTGCGTACGTGCGTGCGTGCGTGCGTGTGTGTGTGTGTGTGCGTGTGTGTGTGTGTGTGTGTGTATGTGTGTGTGTGTGTGTGTGATGTTTCGGTGGTTCTGTATGTGCCCCACTTTTTCTGCACCTTGTAATTGTGTAAAGCACAATAATTTTCCATTGCTTTTATTCTTTCTCCCCATTTATAGCCGTGTGCATGTGTGGTGTGTGTGTGTGTGTGTGTGTGTGCGTGAGTGCGTGTGTGTGCGTGCGTGCGTGCGTGTGTGTGCGTGCGTGCGTGTGTGTGTGTTTCAGCGCTTAGATTTGATTTTATCAAGATTTTGCGCTATATAAATATTGTAATTATTATTATTATTATTATTAATTTAATTAATTTGGAGAATGGCGTTGTACAAGAATGATTCATTAAACTTTCTCGTTCTTTGAGCTTGGAGACAGAGTGTCCTGTATCTTTATACTGAAACTGTCTGGCATCAGACAGGAGAGTACATGTTCTGTGGATACAGTATAATTATTGTGCTGTAGTACTGTATTCAGTTCTCTTTACATTCTACCATAAAATCAGTCTTTCTTTTTGTTGTTGTTCTTCTTCTTGTCCATCTCCTTCTCCTCCTCCTCCTCCTCCTCCTCCTTCTTCTTTTTCTTCTTCTTTTTCTTCTTCTCTTCTTTTTCTTCTTCTCCCTCTTCTTCTTCTTCTTCTTCTTCTGCATCATCTTCTTCGTCGTCGTCTTCTCTTTTTCTTCTTCTTCTTTTCTTCTCTTCTTCTTCTTCTTCTTCTTCTTCTTCTTCTTCTTCTTCTTCTTCTTCTTCTTCTTCTTCTTCTTCTCTTCTTCTTCTTCTCTTCTTCTTCTTCTTCTTCTTCTTCTTCTTCTTCTTCTTCTTCTTCTTCTTCTTTTCTTCTTCTTCTTCTTCTTCTTCTTCTTCTTTCCTTTCTTTCTTCCTTCTTCTTTTGTTTTGGGGGTGGGTGGGAGGCAGGGTACCGTTTGAAGTGATTTTGTACACGCCCAGAGCTATTTTGATTAGCGCCAATATTCATGATAACAATAATAAGGAGAAGAAGAGAGAATGATAATGGTAATAATGATGCTGATGATAATAATGATGATGACGATAATGTTGACGATGACAACGTTGATGATGATGATGATGATGATGATGATGATGATGATGATGATGATGATGATGATGATGATGATGATGATGATGATGATGACGATGATGATAAAGAGAACTCACCTATGTTGTGCCAGATATTGTAATAGTGTGTATTGCCCCGTGTTGCAGACAAGAAGGCATACCCCCCAACTTCACCCAGAAGCCGGTGACGAGACAAGAGAACAACGGACAGAAACTGCTGTTCGAGTGTACGCTGACCGCTGACCCTGCCCCCACCATCACTTGGTTCAGAGACAACTTCACCATCCGTCCTGGAGGTACCTATCAGCTGTATGCACATAGTTAATGGCCGGGGGGAGAGGGGTTCCAGCTGTCTGTGTACTGTAGTACTTTGGGCACAAAAGTATGGGCACAAAAGTATGGCACAAAGTAATAACAGTAATCACAATGGACACTTATGCTAGAACACACGATCCAGAAAACTGCTCTAGGTGCCTTACAAAAAGAAATAAGACACAAAGTAGATGTATACATCCACCCACCCCACCCCAACCCCCATGGAGATTTTTTTTTTTTTTTTTTTTAGTTTGACGTCCGCACTCACTTAAGCGATATGGCAGACGTGTTCATTTTGAACCACTTAAAAATTGTACACAAAATATACATTTTGGGGGTGCTGGGGCTGTTTCAGTATAAACAGTATCCCCACCCTCTGGGATTTCTTGATGTGCCATTTGTTTACATTCTTTAAACACTTTAGTGGCTCATCCTTCTACTCTTTTTCCCCAGAGAACTGATTGTCCTTTCAATTTTGGGTACCATATGGTATTTCTGTAGTCCAGATATGGTCTGACAAATGTGTTATATAATTTTGCAAAATATTTTTTATCTAAGCAATCAGATGATTTTTTTGTGTGTGTTTTGTCTTTGGTTGGAAAATGGTAGTCATTGGCGTACATAGTTTTGGAAATGGTTTACGCTTGTTACAGTTTCGAAAATCATATATATTGGTATAAGTTTGAAAATGGAATTGGTTTTGGGGTAACTGTGCAATGAATTTGTGCCTGCATACTCTTAATTTAATTAATTTATATCTAGAGTTCATTGATTTTAACATCGCCGGTGGTCGATCACCTCACCTCCCCTCTCTCCCCGTCTTTTGCTTTTACAGATCCTAGATATTTGAAATGTTAGACATTTTCTAAGTCTGTTTATTTATTTGAAAGTTTGGATGTTCTTGCATGTCTTTTCTCGCTATGTGCATTACTTTTTTATTCATTTAATTTTTTTAGCATTCAGTTTCAATCCTGCCCTGCAATCTGCTGCATCTACTCGGTAGAGAATTTTCTTCACGCTTGTGATGTTATCTACCATTAATGCAGTGTAAGGTGGTCAGTGGAAACCATTATTCAAGTAGCTCAAAATGTGGCGTGCGTTGGCTTCACTCTCAGATGTTCGTCAGAGCTCATTTCATATTTTCTGTCATATGTTTGAAAGCAGAATAATGGATTTTTGGCAACAGACAATACAGAGAGATGTTATCGTTTCTGTGCTGCAGGTCGTTACAGTATACGAACCGAACCACGGGAGAACAAAACCTACTTCGTAGCTTTAGAAATTAACGGTGTGAATGCTCAAGATGGGGGCAACTACAAAGTCTTGGCCAAAAACGGCTTTGGCGAAAGTAACGCCACCATTCGACTCAACTTTGACAGTAAGTGACTGCTTTCCTTCTTCTTTTCAATCAGCTTTCTTTTAACTACGTGTTGTTTAAACCATTGTGGGATTTTTATGCCTCTACCGGCAGCTACCCCGAGTTGAGTGTGGTACAGGTTCATCAGAAAGACTGGATCCACACAACAGAGTCTCATCCATCTCACGGATGCGTCGTTGAAGGTGTCGCTCCAATTTCATGATCAACACCACTGGTGTCTGTATCTCTCAGGCCTGGTTGATATCAGGATCTGTTATGAAAGTAAGCGTAGAGTACAGCCATGTCACGCAGTCTCAATCCACAGTGGTACTCCGTGATTGTCAACCTCGTCGTCATACATCATCATAAGATTGTAAAAATGGCCACAGGCTCTGTTCCACTGAACTGACGTGGAAAATGCAACAAAAAATTGATATACATTCATTTGTTCCAGATGGATGTAACCTTTGTTCCATTACCCCCTGCGTGTTTCTTTGCCTTTTTATATTACCCCAACAGAAAGTAAAATTTTAGGGAAAAAAATTGAAATATGTATGTCATAATTTTTTTCTTCTGTTCTGTTTCTTTCTTGTTCTTCTTGTTCTTTTTCTTCTTCTTCTTCTTCTTCTTCTTCTTCTTCTTCTTCTTCTTCTTCTTCTTCTTCTTCTTCTTCTTCTTCTTCTCTTCTTCTTCTTCTTCTTTTCTTCTTCTTCTTTCTTCTTCTTCTTCTTCTTCTTCTTCTTCTTTCTTCTTCTTCTTCTCTTTTTTTCTTCTTCTCTTTCTTCTTCTTCTTCTTCTTCTTTCTTCTTTTCTTCTTTCTTCTTCTTCTTCTTCTTCTTCTCTCTTCTTTCTTTCTTCTTCTTCTTCTCTTCTCTTCCTTTCTTCTTGCTTTTTTTGTAATAATCAACAAACGAAACAAAATATATTCTTATCTGAATGCTTGTTTTCTTTGCAATGCAATACGCATACACAATTCATATATGTTTTGGGGGCAGTAAATTAACGCTATGTTATTTTCTGTCTAAACGATGTGTTTGTATTTCTGCTCTATGCTGTTTGATCTGTAATATAATCTACTGATAGTCTGCCTGTACACTGAATCTGTTGGTGTTTGCCATCTGACTGTTGGACTGTCAGTCAGTCTGTTCACAGTGTGCTGGTGGGTCTGTCTATACATACCTATTGTTTATTTTGTCTCGTTTTCATGAAAAATATCTTTTAAACATTAACGATTCAGAGTGACTCTAGTCAAGGCACTTTGTGTGTGTGTGTGTGTGTGTGTGTGTGTGTGTGTGTGTGTGTGTGTGTGTGTTCTTTTCTTCTCTCTCTCTCTCTGCTCTCTCTTTCCTCTCCTCTCTATCTCTGTCTTCTTCTTTTTCTTCTCTTCTTCTTCTTCTCTTCTTCTTCTTCTTCTCTCTCTTCTTCTTCTTCTTCTTCTCTTCTTCTCTTCTTCTTCTTCTCTGTGTTGGTGTATGTGTGTGTGTGTGTCCTTTCTCTCTCTCTCTGTCTCGTCTGTCTGTCTGTCTCTCTCTCTCTCTCTCTCTCTCTCTCTCTCTCTCTCTCTCTCTCTCTTTCTCTCTCCTTCTGTGTGTGTGTGTGTGTGTGTGTGTGTGTGTGTGTGTGTGTGTGTGTGTGTGTGTGTGTGTGGTGTGCAGGCGCACATGTGCATGTTGTATATGTTAAATTTTATTGTTTGTCTAAATTTGTATGTATGTGTTCGCGCCGTTTTTTGTTTGTTTGTTTTTTTGTTTTTTTTTAATGCTTTTTTATGCCTTTTTAAAAATGTCATTTTTAAAATGTAATTTGAAGTTACCTTTTGCTTTCTTGAACTACGTCATGGTGTTCATCTTTTGTTGCTGAATTTGCTTTGGGATACCACTTTTTTTGTTGTTGTGTAGCTTAGATTTTTGTTCGTGCTAATGCTATACTAATCTCAAGATATTAGTCATCTTGAATAGATATTTTGCTGTTGTTGTTGTCCAGTAGATCTATGGCTGTTGTTGCGTGGATATATCGCTGTTGTGGAGTAGATATATCGCTGTTGTTGAGTAGATATATTGATGTTGTTGAGTAGATATACGATTTGTGAGTGGATATTCGCTGTTGTGAGTAGATATATCGCTGGTTTGAGTAATATATGTGGTGTTGAGTAGTATATCGATGTTGTTGAGTGATATGTCACTGTTGTTGAGTAGATATATTGCTGTTGTGTTAGAAGTTTGTGTTTTTGGTAGAGCAGATATTTACTGATATTTGAGATTAATAGAAAGTATGTTTAATTCTAACAAAGGATATATGCTGACAGGCAGTGGGACCACTGTTCACTTAAGCACAAAGAAAGAATTAACAGATTCATATTTAAGCAAAGAAAAAGAATGAACTGACTCGTACTTAAACAAGAGAAAGAATTAAGTGATGCACACTTAAACAGAGAGAAAGAACTGATTCACACATAACAAGAGAAAGATTAAATGATCTACACTGAAACAAGAGAAAGTGAAGTGATTTATATTTAAAGAGAAAGAATTAAGTGAATTATGCTAAAAGAGAAAAGAATTAATGATTTATACTTGAACACGAGGAAAGAAATATGTGATTTATACTTAAACACAAGGAAAGGATTAAGTGATTTATACTTAAAACACATGGAAAGAATTAAGTGATTTATACTTAAAATACAGAGAAAGAATTAACTAATTCATAAACGCAAAGAAAGAATTACAAATAAAGGATTAATTATTTTATACTTAAATACAGAGAAAGAATTAACTTATACTTAAATATAAAGAAGGAATGAACTTATTCATATTCATACTTATATGCAAAGAAAGCAGTAACTAATTCATACTCACATACAAAGCAAGAATTAAATGATTTATACTTGAATAGAAAGAAAGGTTAAACTGAGAGAATAGAAGGTTTACATAGAACAGAAAATATAACACATTCAAAAACAAAATATGGAAAGCAATGAGGATTTTTTTTTCACTTTTGAAAAGACGGGAAATGTATTTTTGTTGCTGTTTACAAGCATAATTCTATTTCCATTGCCGTTGAAACTGATGATAATTTGTGTCACTGTAATGAAAATTGTGGTAGCAATGATAATGATGATAATAATCATGATGACAGTGATGATGATAGTGTAATAAAAATAGTAATTGCACTGATGATGATATGATTATGACGATTGTAATAATAAAAATAATGACAACAATATATAATAATAATGATGATGATGATGATGATGATGATAGATGGTGATGATGATGATGATGATGATGATGATGAATGTAATAACAACAACAACAACAGTAACAACAACAACATATTGATAATACTAATAATAATGATTGTAATAGTTGGGGAAAAACAAAGAGAAAAAGAAGAACTGATTTTATCACTGGCAAAATCTATAGATTTCACTCCTTGTTGGGGAAAAAGAATCCCTTTAAAACAGTGACATATATATGCTTCGTCCATCAGCCACCTACATCAAGGGTCAGACTCAGGCCCAAGGCGTGCGGCCCGTGTTTGCCCAAAAGCCGAACATCCGGCAAGTGGGTGACAAAATTGTCCTGGAGTGCACGCTGACAGCGGACCCTAAACCTGTGGTCAGCTGGATGCTGAACGGCCAGACGATAGTGTTTGAGCCGGGCAGTCGCCTGGTGCCCAGAGTTGAGTCTCAGGGGAACAATCACACCATTATTCTGGAGATCTCTAAGGTCTCCATGGGTGACGCTGGGGAGTACCAGGTTCACGCCAAAAATGACTCAGGCGAAGCCACCGCCACTATTACGCTCAGTTTTGAAGGTGAGGTTTCAAGGTCAGCCGCTGGGGAAGGTCAAGATTGCTGCCTCCAATCAACCCTGTGGCCGCGTGACAACCTGGAAATCCTGTCTCGTGGAAAGCTGATATTTTTTCCTCCCAACATGTTCCACCTGTTTGCATTGGACTACACCGTTTTCTGATCTGCTTTGAACTATTCTCCTGTTAGCATTTCCTGTTCCACTCCTTCCTATTTCATTCATCTTTACTTACAAAGAAAGGATGAACTGATCCATACATAAACGCAAAGACAATGTTAACTCATTAAACAAAAAATACTGATTTATACTTAAATAGAAAGAAAAATTAACTGAGAGAAGTAAGAATGTTTCGGCAGGACAGAAAGTGTAATACATTCAAACACAAATATGGAAAGCACTAACGAAATATCTCTCATTTTTGAAAAGACGGGACATGCATTTATGTTGCTGTTTACAAGCGTAATTCTATTTCCATTGCTGTTGAAATTGATGATATTTTGTGTCACTATAATAATAGTATCATTAACAATAATAATGATGATGACGGTGATAATGATGATGACAGTGGCGATGATAGGAACAGTAAAAATATTGATAATAACAGCAACAATGATTATGATGATAACAATAATAATGGTAATGATAATAATAATTATAATCATCAAGTGCCCTGCCACATGGCTTTGGCGATCGTAGCCCTCCAAATGCATCTATCCCTTGTTGCCGCAAGTACATCTTCCACCCTCTCTGTCCTCAGCCACTTTGCAAGTCCGTCCAATATTTTTCCCTGGGTCTACTTGGTGTTCTCTTTCCCTCCAGCTTTTCTGTTGTGACCAGGTGCTGTAATTCCGCTTTCCTCATAAAATGGCCTATAAATGTTGCCTGTCTTTTCCTAATCTTCTTCGAATGATCTTCTTGTGTCTGCCTTCATCAAGACTGTCTTGTTTGTTGTCTTTGTTGTCCTTGTAACTCTCAACATTCTTCTTAGAAACCACATCTCGGCTGCCTCAATCTTGTTCTGGCTTTGATTGTTGACAGTCCACATCTCACAACCGTATAATATTATCGGTTCTATATAACATTCAAGAACTCTCTTCTTGATGTTAATTGATAGGCATTTGTTGATAAGAATGCTTTTCGTCTTATTGAATGCTGTATTGGCTTGGGCGATTCTGCTGGCTATTTCTGATGTGCATCTGTCGTCTGGTGAGATGATGGTTCCCAGATATTCAAACTTATCAACCTGTCTCAAGGTTGTGCCATTTGCTGTTATTTTGCATGAGGGGATTTCATGTTTGTTACCAAGTACCATGACGTCAGTCTTCTTGCTATTTAGCTCCAATCCTTTACTTTTGCTCTCTTTTTCTATTATATTCACAAGGTTTTCTAGGTCCCTTTCATTTTCTGCAATTAACACTGTGTCATCTGCGTATCGAATGTTGTTTATCATTTTTCCTCCAACCTTTAATCCAGGGTGATTCTTCTAGGTTTCTCATGATGTTTTTGCTGTAAAATGAAAACAGATCTGGTGACAAAACACAACCTTGCCTGACTCCTCTTTCGGTATTTTGGAAAGAGCTTATATCGTTTTGTATTCTCGTTGCAGCTATTTGTTCCCAATACATATTTCTGAGTATTTGTAGATCTTTTCCATCAATATTGAATCTTTCTAGTTGGTTGATCAATTCTTTATGTCTTACTCGATCGAAAGCCTTGGTATAATCAACAAAGCATAAATATAAATCCTTATCCAACTTGACTGACCTCTCTATAATAGTTTTTAGGATGTATGTGACATTAATAGTTCCTTTCCCTTCGAGAAATCCACATTGTCCTTCTGCTATTTCTCTTTTGATTCTATTCCTTGTCCTCGTCCTGATTATTCTTAACAGGATTTTTGTTATATGACTCATTTGGCTGATTGTGCGATGGAGTTCGCATTCTATAGCCCCTGTTTTCTTTGGAAGCGCAAGGAAAATTGACTTTGACATATCTTGGGGGATTTTTCCAGTGTCATAAAGTTCATTTAGGAGGATTGTTATTTTTTCAATACCAAATTTCTCTTGGGTTTCAGTCATCTCTGTAGTAATGTTGTCTGGTCCTGGGGCTTTACCTGGTTTCATCTTTTTCAGTGCTGCTCTAACTTCATCTTTCATTATGGGTGGTCCTTCAAAGTTCTTTTTTATAATGTGTGCTTCGTTTCTGTCATCTTCAAAAAGGTCTTTAATGTACTTTCCCCATCTATCTAATATTTTGTCTTTTTCCATGATAAGCGTACCATCATTCGATTTTAAGCAACCGGTTGATGTGCATGACTTTTCCCTGTGGACAATTTCTTCAGTTCTTCTGTACATACAATGAGGATCCGCTTTGTGTCGGTCTTCTATTTCTTTGCATTTTGCTTTCAGCCAAGCTTCCTCAGCTTCATTGCACCTATTTCTGATTTCTTTGTTTATCTTGTATAATTTTATTGTTTCCTCCTTTCCTTCAGCCTTCCTCCATTCTTCCATCAAGCCTAGAATTTCTTTCGTCATCCACTTCTTTTTTGCTTTTCTATCTACTGTAGGGATTTCTTCACAAGCTTCATTTATCGAGTTTCTCAACTTTGTCCATTGTTCCTCATTGTCATCGTCTTCCAGAGCACTGAATTTGTTTTGAACATGTACTTTAAATTTTTTACGTGTCGATTCATCTGTCTTTAAGAGTCCAAGATTTAGTTTGATGTTGCTTTTGGTCTGTTTCTTTTTCCTTAATTTCAGCCTAAATCTTCCCACTACAGGATTGTGGTCACTATTGCAGTCCGCGTCTGGTAGTGCTTTTGCTGTCAGCAAAGAATGTCTGAATCTTTTATTGATCAGGATTTAGTCAATCTGATTTTTGGTATTATCTCCTGGACTCATCCCCTTTTACATTTTCTTCTATTAGGTTGCTCAATCCGGGTATTTCCTACTATGAACTCATTCATCTCTGCCCGTTCTACAAGCTTCCCCCCTCTTTCGTTTTGTGTACCAAGGCCATGAGGTCCAACTATATCCTCACCCTATCCTGTCCCACTTTAGCATTAAAATCTCCCATTATGACTGTAACTTCCTGTGATTTACATTGAGATTTGGCCATCTCTAATGCTTCGTAGAAGTTGTCAATTTCGTCCTGAGTAATAAAATGATGGTGATGATGATGTTGACGATGACGATGCGATGACGACGATGACAACAGCACAACAACAACAACAACAACAACAATGATAATGATGATGATGATGATGATGATGATGATATCACAGTGCTGATAAAAGTAATGATGACAGTAATAGTTGGGGGGGAAAAGGGACTGAATTTTATCACTGCCAAATGTATTGATTTCACTCATTGTTCGGGAAAAAGAATCCCTTTGAAACAGTGACATATCCCTGTGTTGACAATGTCGTCTGCTTCATCCATCAGCCACCAAGATCATGGGTCAGACTCAGGCCCAAAGAGTGCGGCCTGTGTTTGCCCAAAAGCCGAACATCCGGCAAGTGGGCGACAAAATTGTCCTGGAGTGCACGCTGACGGCAGACCCGAAGCCAACGGTCAGCTGGATGCTGAACGGCCAGACGATAGTGTTTGAGCCGGGCAGTCGCCTGGTGCCCAGAGTTGAGTCTCAAGGGCACAATCACACCATCATTCTGGAGATCTCTAAGGTCTCCATGAGTGACGCTGGGGAGTACCAGGTTCACGCCAAAAATGACTCAGGCGAAGCCACCGCCACTATTACGCTCAACTTTGAAGGTGAGGCTTCAAGATCAACCACTGGTGAAGGTCAAGATTGCTGCCTCCAATCAACCCTGTGGCCTCGTGACAACCGGGAAATCCTGTCTCCTGGAAACCTGATATCCCCTCTCCCCCCTCCCCTTCCAACATGTTCCACCTGTTTGCAGTGGAGTGCACCGTTCCCTGATCTGTTAAGAACTATTCTCGTGTTAACCTTTCCTGTTATCACTCTTTCCTGTTTCATTCATCATTACAAAGAAAGAATTAACTGATCCTTATATACACGCAAAGACAATATTAACTCATTCATTTTTTAAACAATAATTATACCGATTTATACTTAAATAGAAAGAAAGAATCAACTGAGAGAAGTAGAATGTTTAGGCAGGACAGAAAGTACAATACATTCAAATGTAAGTATGGAAAACACTAACGAAATTTCTCTCATTTTTGAAATGACGGGAAATGTTTTTCTGTTGCTGTTTACAAGCGTAATTCTATTTCCATTGCTGTTGAAATTGATGATAATTTGTGTCACTGTACTAATAATAGTGACATCAGTAATAATAATGATGGTGATAATGATGATGACAATGGTGTTGATAGGAACAGTAAAAATGATAATGATAATAACAGCAACAATGATGATTATAATAATGATAATAGTAGTAATAATGATAATAACAATCTCATCATTATCATCATCATCATCATGATCATCATCATCATCAAGTTCCCTGCCACATGGCGTTGGCGATCATAGCCCTCCATATGCATCTATCCCTTTTTGCCACAAGTACATCTTCCACCCTCTCTGTCCTCAGCCACAGTGCAAGTCCGTCCAATATTTTTCACTGGGTCAAACTACCTGGTGCTCTCTTTCCTTCCAGCTTTCCTGTTGTGACCAGGTGCTGTAATTCCGCTTTCCTCATAAAATGGCCTATAAATGTTGCCCGTCTTTTCCTAATCTTCCTTATGAATGATCTTCTTGTGTCTGCCTCCATCAAGACTGTCTCATTTGTTGTCTTTGCTGTCCATGGAACTCTCAACATTCTTAGAAACCACATCTCGGCTGCCTCAATCTTGTTCAGGCTTTGCTTGTTGACTGACCACGCCTGACTGACCACGCCTAACAATCGTATAATATATTAGGTTGGTTCTATATAACATTCAAGAATTCTCTTCCTGAGGTTAATTGATAGGCATTTGCTGGTAAAAATGCTTTTCATCTTCTTGAATGCTGTTTGGGCATGGCCGATTCTGCTGGCTATTTCTGATGTGCATCTGCCATCTGGTGAGATGATCATTCCCAGATACTTTAACTTATCAACCTGTCTCAAGGTTGTGCCACTTGCTGTGATTTTTGCCTGAGGGGATTTCATGTATTTTATTGATTATTATGACTTCAGTCTTCTTGCTATTTAGGTCCAAACCTTTACTTTTACTCTCTTTTTCTTTTATATTCACAAGGTTTTCTAAGTCCCTTTCATTTTCTGCAATTAGCACGGTGTCATATGCGTATCGAGTGTTGTTTACCACAACCTTTAATCCAGGTTATTCTTTTAGGTTTCTCATGGTGTTTTCATTGTCAAGTGAAAACAGATCTGGTGACAAAACACAACCTTGCCTGACTCCTCTTTTGATATTTTGGAAAGAGCTTATATCGTTTTCTATTCTCATTGCAGTGTTTGTTCCCAATACATATTTCTGATTATTTGTAGATTCTTTCCATCAATATTGAGTCTTTCTAGCTGGTTGATCAATTCTTCATGTCTTACCCAATCGAAAGCCTTGGTATAATCAACAAAGCATAAATGTAAATCCTTATTCAATTCGATTGGCCTCTCTGTGATAGTTCTTAGGATGTATGTGACATTAATAGTTCTTTTCCCTTCGACAAATCCACACTGTTCTTCTGCTATTTCTCTTTTGATTCGATTCTTTGTCCTCGTCCTGATTATTCTTGATAGGATTTTTGTTACATGACTCATCCAGCTGATTGTGCGATGGAGTTCGCATTATGTAGCCCTATTTTCTTTGGCTTCAAGGTCAACCGCTGGTGAACGTCAAGATTGCTGCCTCCAATCAACTCTGTGGCCGCATAACAACCTGGAAATCCTGTCTCATGGAAAGATGATATCTCCCCTCCCCCCCCCCCCCCCCCCCCCCCACATGTTCCACCTGTTTGCAGTGGAGTACACCGTTTTCTGATCTGTTATAAACTACTCTCGTGTTAACCTTTCCTGTTACCACTCTTTCCTATTTCATTCATCCTTACTTACAAAGAAACAATGAACTGATCCATATATACACGCAAAGACAATATTAACTCATTCATTTTTAAACAATAATTATACCGATTTGTACTTAAATAGAAAGAAAGAATTAACTGAGAAAAGTAGAATGTTAAGGAAGGACAGAAAGTGCAATACATTCAAACATAAATATGGAAAGCACTAACGAAATTTCTCTCATTTTTGAAAAGACAGGAAATGTTTTTCTGTTACTGTTTACAAGCATAATTCTATTTCCATTGCTGTTGAAATTGATGATAATTTGTGTCACTGAATAAAAATTGTGGTAGTAATTATAATGATGATGATATTGATGATGACAGTGGTGATGATAGTGTCATAAAAATAGTAATGGTAATAGCAACACTGATGATGAATTTCATCACTGGCGAAAAGTATTGATTTCACTCATTGTTAGGGAAAAAGAATCCCTTTAAAGCAGTGACATATCCCTGTATTGACAATGTCTCCTGCTTCATCCATCAGCCACCAAGATGATGGGTCTGACTCAGGCCCAAAAAGTGCGACCCATGTTTGCCCAAAAGCCGAACATCAGGCAAGTGGGTGACAAAATTGTCTTGGAGTGCACGCTGACGGCAGACACTAAACCTGTGGTCAGCTGGATGCTGAACGGCCAGACGATAGTGTTTGAGCCAGGCAGTCGCCTGGTGCCCAGAGTTGAGTCTCAGGGGAATAATCACACCATCATTCTGGAGATCTCTAAGGTCTCCATGAGTGACGCTGGGGAGTACCAGGTTCACGCCAAAAGTGACTCAGGCGAAGCCACCGCCACTATTACGCTCAACTTTGAAGGTGAGGCTACAAGGTCAACCACTGGTGAAGGTCAAGATTGCTGCCTCCAATCAACCCTGTGGCCGCGTGACAACTTGGAAATCCTGACTCGTGGAAAGCTGATGTTTCCACACACATACACACCCCTCACCCCACCCCCCACCCCGTCATGTCCCACCTGTTTGCAGTGGAGTGCACCGTTTTCTGATCTGTTAAGAACTATTCTCGTGTTAACCTTTCCTGTTACCACTCTTTCCTGTTTCATTCATCCTTACTTACAAAGAAAGGATTAACTGATCCATACATAAACGCAAAGACAATATTAATCATTCATATTTAAACAAAAAATATACCGATTTATACTTAAATAGAAAGAAAGAATTAACTGAGAGAAGTAGAATGTTTAAGCAGGACAGAAAGTGCAATATATTCAAATGTAAGTATGGAAAGCACTAACGAAATTTCTCTCTTTTTTGAAAAGACGGGACATGTATTTCTGTTGCCGTTTACAAGCGTAATTCTATTTCCATAGCTGTTGAAATTGATGATAATTTGTGTCAATGTACTAATAATAGTGGCATCAATGATGATAATAATAATAGTAATGATGGTGATAATGATGATGACAAAGGTGTTGATAGGAACAATAAAAATGATAATTATGATAACAGCAACAATAATGATTATGATAATAATAGTAATATCAATTATCATCATCATCATCAAGTTCCCTGCCACATGGCGTTGGCGATCATGGCCCTCCATATGCATCTATCCCTTGTTGCTACAAGCACATCTTCCATCCTCTCTGTCCTCAGCCGCTGTGCAAGTCCGTACAGTTTTTTTCCCTGGGTCTACCTGGTGCTCTCTTTCCCTCCAACTTTCCTGTTGTGACCAGGTGCTCCTATTCCCCTTTCCTCATTAAATGGCCTATAAATGTTGCCTGTCTTTTCCTAATCTTCCTTATGAATGATCTTCTTGTGTCTCCCTCTATCAAGACTGTCTCGTTTGTTGTCTTTGCTGTCCCTGGAACTCTCAACATTCTTCTTAGAAACCATATCTCAGCTGCCTCAATCTTGTTCAGGCTTTGCTTGTTGACTGTCCACGCCTTACAACCATATAATATTATCGGTTCTATATAACATTCAAGAATTCTCTTCCTGATGTTAATTGATAGGCATTTGGTTGTGAGAATGCTTTTCATCTTCTTGAATGCTGTTTTGGCTTGGCCGATTCTGCTGGCTATTTCTGATGTGCATCTGCCATCTGGTGAGATGATCATTCCCAGATATTTAAACTTATCAACCTGTCTCAAGGTTGTGTCATTTGCTGTTACTTTGCATGAGGGGATATCATGTTGTTGTTGTTTTTGTTTTGTTTTATGTTTGTTTTTTTTGGGGGGTTACTGATTACCACGACTTCAGTCTTCTTGTTATTTAGGTCCACCCTTTACTTTTGCTCTCTTTTTCTATTATATTCACAAGGTTTTCTAGGTCCCTTTCATTTTCTGCGATAAGCACGGTGTCATCTGCGTATCGAGTGTTGTTTAACATTTTTCCTCCAACCTTGAATCCAGGGTATTCTTCTAGGTTTCTCATGATGTTTTCGTTGTCAAGTGAAAAGAGATCTGATGACAAAACACAACCTTGCCTGACTCCTCTTTTGATATTTTGGAAAGAGCATAATAAATATCGTTTTCTATTCTCATTGCAGCTGTTTGTTCCCAATACATATTTCTGATTATTTGTAGATCTATTCCATCAGTATTGAGTCAAAATTGTTGGTTGATCAATTGTTTATGTCTTACCTGATCAAAAGCCTTGGTCTAATCAACAAAGCATAAATATAAATCCTTATTCAACTTGACTGGCTCTCTTTGGTAAGTTCTTAGGATGTATGTGACATTAATAGTTCCTTTCCCTTCGAAAAATCCGCACTGTTCTTCTGCTATTTCTTTTTTGATTCTATTCCTTGTCCTCGTCCTGATTATTCTTGATAGGATTTTTGTTACATGACTCATTCAGCTGATTGTGCGATGGAGTTCGCATTCTGGAGCCCCTGTTTTCTTTGGCTTCAAGGTCAACCGCTGGTGAAGGTCAACATTGCTGCCTCCAATCAACTCTGTCGCCGCTAAGATGTATCCCCCCCCCCCCGACATGTTCCACCTGTTTGCAGTGGAATACACCGTTTTCTGATCTGTTATAAACTACTCTCGTGTTAACCTTTCCTGTTACCACTCTTTCCTATTTTATTCATCCTTACTTACAAAGAAAGAATGAACTGATCCATATATACACGCAAAGACAATATTAACTCATTCATTTTTAAACAATAATTATACCGATTTGTACTTAAATAGAAAGAAAGAATTGACTAAGAGAAGTAGAATGTTTAGGCAGGACAGAAAGTGCAATACATTCAAATGTAAGAATGGAAAGCACTAACGAAATTTCTCTCATTTTTGAAAAGACGGGAAATGTATTTCTGTTGCTGTTTACAAGTGTAATTCTATTTCCATTGCTGTTGAAATTGACGATAATTTGTGTCATGTAATAAAAATTGTGGTAGTAATTATAGTGATGATGATATTGATGATGACAGTGGTGATGATAGTGTCATAAAAATAGTAATTGTAATAGCAACACTGATGATGAATTTCATCACTGGCGAAAAGTATTGATTTCACTCATTGTTAGGGAAAAAGAATCCCTTTAAAACAGTGACATATCCCTGTATTGACAATGTCTCCTGCTTCATCCATCAGCCACCAAGATGATGGGTCTGACTCAGGCCCAAAAAGTGCGACCCATGTTTGCCCAAAAGCCGAACATCCGGCAAGTGGGTGACAAAATTGTCTTGGAGTGCACGCTGACGGCAGACACTAAACCTGTGGTCAGCTGGATGCTGAACGGCCAGACGATAGTGTTTGAGCCGGGCAGTCGCCTGGTGCCCAGAGTTGAGTCTCAGGGAAACAATCACACCATCATTCTGGAGATCTCTCAGGTCTCCATGAGTGACGCTGGGGAGTACCAGGTTCACGCCAAAAGTGACTCAGGCGAAGCCACCGCCACTATAACGCTCAACTTTGAAGGTGAGGCTTCAAGGTCAACCACTGGTGAAGGTCAAGATTGCTGCCTCCAATCAACCCCATGGCCGCGTAACAGCCTGGAAATCCTGTCTCGTGGAAAGCTGATGTTTCCACACACACACACACCCCTCACCCCCCATCATGTCCCACCAGTTTGCAGTGGAGTGCACCGTTTTCTGATCTGTTAAGAACTATTCTCGTGTTAACCTTTCCTGTTACCACTCTTTCCTGTTTCATTCATCCTTACTTACAAAGAAAGGATTAACTGATCCATACATAAACGCAAAGACAATGTTAACTCATTCATATTTAAACCAAAAAAATATACCTATTTATACTTAAATAGAAAGAAAGAATTAACTGAGAGAAGTAGAATGTTTAGGCAGGACAGAAAGTGTAATACATTCACACATAAATATAAAAAGAACTAAAGAAATTTCTCTCATTTTTTTATGAGACATGTATTTCTGTTGCTGTTTACAAGCGTAATTCTATTTCCATTGCTGTTCAAATTGATGATAATTTGTGTCAATGTACTAATAATAGTGGCATCAATGATGATAATGATAATAATAATGATGGTAATAATGATGATGACAATGGTGTTGATAGGAACAATAAAAATGATAATTATGATAACAGCAACAATAATGATTATGATAATAATAATAGTAATATCAATTATCATCATCATCAAGTTCCCTGCCACATGGCGTTGGCGATCGTGGCCCTCCATATGCATCTATCCCTTGTTGCTACAAGCACACCTCCATCCTCTCTGTCCTCAGCCACTGTGCAAGTCCCTCCAATATATTTTTACTGGGTCTACCTGGTGCTCTCTTTCCCTCCAACTTTCCTGTTGTGACCAGGTGCTCCTATTCCCCTTTCCTCATTTAATGGCCTATAAATGTCGCCTGTCTTTTCCTAATCTTCCTTATGAATGATCTTCTTGTGTCTCCCTCTATCAAGACTGTCTCGTTTGTTGTCTTTGCTGTCCCTGGAACTCTCAACATTCTTCTTAGAAACCATATCTCAGCTGCCTCAATCTTGTTCAGGCTTTGCTTGTTGACTGTCCACGCCTCACAACCGTATGATATTATCGGTTCCATATAACATTCAAGAATTCTCTTCCTGATATTAATTGATAGGCATTTGGTTGTGAGAATGCTTTTCATCTTCTTGAATGCTGTTTTGGCTTGGCCGATTCTGCTGGCTATTTCTGATGTGCATCTGCTGTCTGGTGAGATGATCATTCCCAGATGTTTAAACTTATCAACCTGTCTCAAGGTTGTGTCGTTTGCTGTTACTTTCCATGAGGGGATTTCATGTTGTTGTTCGTTTTTGTTTTTTTGGTTTTTTGGTTGTTGATTTTTACTGATTACCATGACTTCAGTCTTCTTGCTATTTAGGTCCAACCCTTTACTTTTGCTCGCTTTTTCTATTATATTCACAAGGTTTTGTAGGTCCCTTTCATTTTCTTCAATAAGCACGGTGTCGTCTGCGTATCGAACGTTTTTTATCATTTTTCCTCCAACCTTTAATCCAGGGTATTCTTCTAGGTTTCTCATGATGTTTTCGTTGTCAAGTGAAAAGAGATCTGATGACAAAACACAACCTTCCCTGACTCCTCTTTTGATATTTTGGAAAGAGCATAATAAATATTGTTTTCTATTCTCATTGCAGCTGTTTGTTCCCAATACATATTTCTGATTATTTGTAGATATATTCCATCAATATTGAGTCTTTCTTGTTGGTTGATCAATTCTTCATGTCTTACCTGATCAAAAGCCTTGGTATAATCAACAAAGCATAAATATAAATACTTATTCAACTCGATTGGCCTCTCTGTGATAGTTCTTAGGATGTATATGACATTAATAGTTCCTTTCCCTTCGAAAAATCCCCCGCACCGTCCTTCTGCTATTTCTCTTTTGATTCTATTCCTTGTCCTCATCATGATTATTCTTGATAGGATTTTTGTTACATGACTTATCCAGCTGATTGTGCGATGGAGTTCGCATTCTATAGCCCTATTTTCTTTGGCTTCAAGGTCAACCGCTGGTGAAGGTCAACATTGCTGCCTCCAATCAACTCTGTGGCCGCATAACAACCTGGAAATCCTGTCTCGTGGAAAGATGATATCCCCCACCCCCCTCCCAACATGTTCCACATGTTCGCATTTGAGTGCACTGTTTTCTGATCTGTTATGAACTATTCTCATGTTAACCTTTCCTGTTACCACTCTTTCCTATTTCATTCATCCTTACTTACAAAGAAACAATGAACTGATCCATATATACACGCAAAGACAATATTAACTCGTTCATTTTTAAACAATACATATACAGATTTATACTTAAATAGAAAGAAAGAATTGACTGAGAGAAGTAGAATGTTAAGGCAGGACAGAAAGTGCAATACATTCAAACATAAATATGGAAAGCACTAACGAAATTTCTCTCATTTTTGAAAAGACGGGAAATGTATTTCTGTTACTGTTTACAAGCATAATTCTATTTTCATTGCTGTTGAAATTGATGATAATATATGTGACTAATAAAAATTGTGGTAGAATTATAATGATGGTGATATTGATGATGACAGTGGTGATGATAGTGTCATAAAAATAGTAATGGTAATAGCAACACTGATGATGAATTTCATCACTGCCAAATGTATTGATTTCACTCATTGTTAGGGAAAAAGAATCCCTTTAAAGCAGTGACATATCCCTGTACTGACAATGTCTCCTGCTTCATCCATCAGCCACCAAGATGATGGGTCTGACTCAGGCCCAAAAAGTGCGACCCATGTTTGCCCAAAAGCCGAACATCCGGCAAGTGGGTGACAAAATTGTCTTGGAGTGCACGCTGACAGCAGACACTAAACCTGTGGTCAGCTGGATGCTGAACGGCCAGACGATAGTGTTTGAGCCGGGCAGTCGCCTGGTGCCCAGAGTTGAGTCTCAGGGGAACAATCACACCATCATTCTGGAGATCTCTCAGGTCTCCATGAGTGACGCTGGGGAGTACCAGGTTCACGCCAAAAGTGACTCAGGCGAAGCCACCGCCACTATAACGCTCAACTTTGAAGGTGAGGCTTCAAGGTCAACCACTGGTGAAGGTCAAGATTGCTGCCTCCAATCAACCCTGTGGCCGCGTGACAACTTGGAAATCCTGTCTCGTGGAAAGCTGATATTTTTCCCTCCAACATACTCCACCTGTTTGCATGGGAACACAGCGTTTTCTGATCTGCAATGAATTGTTGTCATGTTAACCGTTCCTGTTTCCACTCCTTCCTGTTTCAGCATTAAATCCACCTGAAGTTTTGTACTGTCCGACAGGCTTACATTTCTCACCCTATTAGTGTCCTTGTTACGTCAGGATCCTGACTTGTTCGTCAGCTTATTGGTCTCTTTGTTACGTTAACATCCTGCATTGTGTGTCAGCTTATTGGTCACCTTGTTACGTTGAAGATTCTGAAATGTCCGTGAACCCATTGGTCTCCTTGTTACGTTAAAGATCCTGAATTGTGTATCAGGCCATTGGTCTCCTTGTTACGTTAAAGATCCTGAATTGAGTATCAGGCCATTGGTCTCCTTGTTACGTCAAAGACCCTCAATTGTGTGTCAGCTTACTGGTCTTCATGTTACCTTGAAGATCCTCAAATGTGTGTCAGCTTATTGGTCTTCTTGTTACGTTGAAAATTCAAAATTGTGTGTCAAACTGTTGGTCTGCTCTCTTTACATGGTATGACCTGCAATGTACGTCAATCCATTGGCCTCTCTGTACGTGAAAATCCTGAACTATGTGGATGTTCACTTGTTTCATTGTTACGAACCTCAACTATGTGTTATGAGTTCATTTATTGCTAATACTTCTTTTTCTCAAAATATTGTCTGCTCCATGATCATTGAAATTGTTCTCCCATCTCCCCGTATTGGTGTTTTAAATCTAACTGAAATGGCGTCAAATCCTCCTAAACATTTTTAAACACAGCTGACAACGCTTTATGTCCAGAAATTCAGATCAGTGGTTTATGTACTACTTATGTACATGAGTTTTAACAGATTGTATGTGTTTTTTTCTCTCACTGGACCGAACAGCAAGGAAGTTTCAGTCTTTTTCTCGTAATTTTTGTATGTGGTGTTTGTTTGTTTGTAATCTTACGCTTGACAAAGGCGAGTTGGCCGAAAATTTGCGCCTGTCTTGTCTTGATGTATTAAATACGCGTTCTTATTCTTTTTTCGTGTTTTTTCTGGTTCCTGCTTGCTTGAACGCGGGCAGTCACACCTGTTTTGAAATTGTATCCTGTTAAAACACGTTGGTGGGGTAAGTATGTGACGTGTAATATGTGACGATGTGTCTGCTTATTGTATAACAAGCTTGCTATGGTAAATACAAATAAATGGTATTAATATGTCCGCTTGTTAAAACAGGCCTGCTGTTGTAATACGCTGTTTTCCTTCCTAACCAACAGAATCTGAGCAAGGTCGACTAATATGTATATATATATATATATTTTTTTTTTTTTTTTTTTTTTGTCCCTCGGTTATCTCTGTAATTAGTTTTTCCTGTGTCTGCCTACTTTTTTAACGTCGTTGTTACTGGCTGTCCCTCCACCATTTCCATCGTCTTCTCCTGTTCCTTTGATGAAGACACCTGCTTACACCTTCGTTGATGAAGACACCTGCCTTACACCTGTCGACTGATAGCTCAGACAAACAGTACGACTGGACAAAACAACCACACTGATCTGTGAAATGACGTGTGCAATGGGTGCAGTAATTAAGTGGGTAAACGTCAGAGTTCTGACCAAAAATGTCCTAGGTTCTGGCGGGTAAAGGGTGGATATTTTCCCCATCGCCCAGGTCAAGATGTGTGTGTACCTGCCGATACCTAAACCTCTTGTGTGTGTGTACACATGCACGATATGAAAAACGCAGGTTAAAGATCCTGTAAGTCATGTCAGTGGCTGGCCTGTGGAAACGAAAACATTCGGCAATGCGCACCTATTACATTTGTAGACTGTGCAATAACATACTGGGGTGTGGTCAGCTCACCTAATGGCTTGAGTTCTCTGTGCTCCACTACAAAATTTGATCAAGTGTGCGTGTGTGTGTGTGTGTGTGTGTGTGTGTGTGTGTGTGTGTGTGTGTGTGTGTGTGTGTGTATGTGTGTGTGTGTGTGTGTGTGTTGTGTTGTGTGTGTGGTGTGTGTGTGTGTGTGTGTGTGTGTGTGTGTGTGTGTGTGTGTGTGCAGTGAGTCCAATTATGTTTGGAGACTAGCACAGTACAAGAACGATCTGCAATTCACAATTCAAGCCTGCAGCACGATAAAGCCTTCTGTCAGTTATATAAACCAACACTGCAAAAGAAACTAATGCTTGTGTATCGAGACATGGGGGAAAAACAAACGGCCACATTCATGATACGTTGATTTAACCATGTAGACAACGCGCGAACACTAAAAGAGTTTCAGTTTCAGTTTCTCAAGATAACGTCTCCGCGCTCGGAATAAATTCCATATGCACTATCGTCACAGGTGCCGTGTTGTGGAGAAGATCCAGAATGATCACGGCGCAAGCCTTAAGCCTGCACATAAACCCATGACCTGGCCAGTCCTGAGGTCCTACCTAGATAGTTCCATAACCCTGGGGTCGTAGGGAGCGAGGTGGAAGATCGATTTATTTTCAGTAAACGCTTTAGTTTTTGAGGTGACGTCTTGGCAGTTTCGCGGATTTAGCTTTCTGCTCTGCTTAGAAAGCAGCAGAACTGGCAGGCTAAAAGATTAGGGAAAGGTGTGTTTGGAAAAGACGAACAACATAACTTGGGTTTTCTTCCAGGGGAAAAAAGAGAACATGATAAGAACATAACTGCAGAGAGATTTGGCACATGCGACGTGTTTATCAACACTCTTTTCCTCTGTTTATTTTGGCTTTTTGGCTTCATGTCGGTGCAGATTCGCTTTTGGTTGATTTCAAAAACAACAGTGGTTTGGCTTGATTTATTTCAGATTTAGCAATGAGCAGTTAATAATACGTAGAGTATTGAAATAAGGGATTGAGTAACAGCTAAAATACAGGGATTGAGTGACAAGTGAAATATACATGTAGAGATTTAAATAACAGGATTTGAAATGCTTCTTATTGTCTTTTTTTTTTTTTCGTTGCTTGAAACCTAGCCGACTGCGTAGAGCCATATCAGGGCTATAACCATTTCAATACATGCACAGTTCTTCAACATGAATAAAAGGAACAGAAAATTAAGTACGCATATCAATGCATTCACGCAAATAATCTAAGGAGATACCTCTGGCGTTGACCACTCCGTCCAATTTATCACACTGTGGATTTAAAGAAACATACCTGAATACAAATTTAAACATAACTAAAGACACTAAAACATATCAAAACGAGCGTAAATTTCTTAAAATTGCTTCCGCATATCTCATTTCCCAAAAGCCAAAGATGCACTTAATATATGACCCCGTTATTAATCATAAGAGCAAGTACGTAAGACTTTATCGAACACATACAGGTGAATGGACCAGCAAGGCAGAAAATGATAGGAAGAAATGACAGAAAGCAAAGGATCAAGGCAGAAACAAAGAGAGTGACAGAAAAGAGGAAATTTCTATTACAGAATTTCCAGAAGGTGGGGATACTTTTTATACTGAAAGAGCCCCCGGCATCCCCACGGGGGCTTAAAATGCGTAAAACTACTGGTATAAACGGACAGTAGCAAGAAACAGGACAGCTGGACAGCAGAGGTCTAGAGAAGAAAGTCTTCTCAAGAAAGTGTTTCGGTCCTAAACTCCTTCCACCCTATGAGTGTAACATATCTATACTGACAACATATCCATCAAGCTCAAATCAAGATGGGCATAGGCCCTTAACCCTTTGACTTCCGCACCCTGTCCACCACTACAAAATTAACTCTTTGACTCCTCACTCTATCCACCAGCTCCTGCAGGAAGCGATGATGGGTAAGGAATCAAAGAATTAAGTTTTGTTTTGCTATCATGGTTGACAATGCAGGATGTTGGTGGACAGGGTGCGGAGGTTAAAGGGTTAACATGATTATAAAAGACTGTCTTTGGTGGATAGGGTGAGGGAGTCAGGGTTAAGTTTTTGCTTTGCTGTCATGGTTGACAATGCAGGCTGCTGTTGGACAAGGTGCGGAGGTTAAAGGGTTAACATGATTATGAAAGACTGTCTTTTATATCAGAACGTAGTTACAACTGTGCTACCCGCTGTCTGACTCTACTTTACCGTCATTCTCATCCTGAATCGTTCTTGTATAGTACTATTCTTGTATAGTACTATTCTTGTATAGTACTATTCTTGTATAATACTATTCTTGTATAGTACTATTCTTGTATAGTACTATTCTTGTATAGTACTATTCTTGTATAGTACTATTCTTGTATAGTACTATTCTTGTATAGTACTATTCTCGAAACTCATTTGGACCCATTGCATATTACACATAATCAGACTTTTTGGTGGAGCATGGAGAACTCAAGTTGTTGGGCAAACTGACCATATACCTCAGGACCTGGCCAGCTCATGAGTTTATGTGCAGGCTTAAGGCTTGTGCCATGATCACCATACACATGACACCTGTGACGTTAGTGCATATGGAGTTCATTCCGAGCACGGAGACGTCATCTTGAGAAACTGAAACTGAAACAGACCACATTACACTATGTTGGTGTGTAGTTGTTGTGTAGTTGCTCAGTGACTGTAAGTGGGTGTTTTCATGTTTCCATAAGCCAGCCACTGACATGACTTACAGGTCGGATCTTTAATATGCAATGTTGGATCTTCTGCATGCGTATACGCACGAACGAGTTTTAGGCTCTGGCAGGTCTTCAGGCATGTTGACCTGGGAGATGGGAAAAATCTCCATCCTTTTACCCACCAGGTACAGGTGCCTAGGAGGATCGAACCTGGCATCTTCCGATCGAAAATCCGACGTTTATCTACTTGACTACCGCACCCGTCAAAACTAAAAATGTTTTAGAGGAATGTTCTGAGCTTGCAATTCTGTGCCTTGTGGCTGCGTCTGTGCTAGCTGAATGGGTAGCGCAAACTGTGTTGGATTTGAGAAATTCTATATGGGAGATAACTCCGTGACTCTCAAGAGTTATGTTGCTTAATTAACATTCAAAATTCTCCCTGCTTCCCTCTATTTCCTTTGGTGTTTAAAAATGGACAGTTTGAAATGAGAGAGAGTCTACAGGTACAAGTGTTGGGTGGTGATTAAGTGGCACAGATCGTCCTTCAGAATTAACATACAATTTGCATGTACTTAATTAACATACAATTTGCATGCATCCAATAAACATATTATTTGCGTGTCTTTACTTGCTCTGCTGTACTAATATTGCACTATTATGTTTTTCGTAGAAAATAAGCAGCATTATCTACTTTTTCATTATAGTCGCAGATAGTTACAAGGAATGGTTACCTTGTTTACTGCTGCTTCTGGTCATTGTATTGATTTATCTTCAACTTCTCCAAGGGTAAAAGAAACAATGACAACAACAGCACAAGCAGCAACACAACGACAAATAAAGCAGCAAACAACAAAATACAAGAAAAACAACACAATAACAACAACATAGCGATGATAACAACTAAACAGCACACGCAACAAATACAACAACAACAACAAAAACGCGACGACAGTGTGAACAAAAATAGAAACAACAGTACAAAGGCATCGACAACACCAGCTACAAAAGCAATACAACAATATAGAGACAATATCGACAATGATAACAACATAATGACAATGGCGGCAACAATAATAACAGTAATAACATATATTAGGACGGCTGTAATAGCTCAGCATGTAAGCTTTATACAGGGGGGTGCAAAAGTAGGTATACAGCTATGAAAAACGAAATTACGCACAATACTCATTGCATTTATTATACAAACAAATGAATATTGCACATACATGTAATAACAAACACAGCCTTAATCCCTCAGATACTCAAACTGCTTGCCGTCGGTATTCACACACTCCTTCTAATCGAGAGCGGAATTAAGCATTATAATAATGATGTGATACTTACTGCATACCTACTTTTGCACCCCCCCTGTATATCTTGTTGTTAAATGTTTTGCGCTGTTTAAGTGGTTTCTCTAGCTAGCTACGTGTGAAATAATATTATTATCTTGCTTAGATTTCTTTTGGTAAAATGGCATTTGTACGCTTGCGTGTTGTATTATGTTTGTAAGATCAATATACGCATTATAAATGTTCTGCCAATGGCTATAACATTTTAGGCTTGCTAAAACTAGTAAAATAATCCTATAATAGTCAGCATTGATATTGTAGCAACTGACCGTAGAACTTGTTTGTTTGCTTTTTAAGAAATAACTTACCTTAGAATGTTTCCTTAGATGAAATGCCTGTAGTCCTTTTTGGTTATGCCTTGTTTAGAAGCAGAATGCATGTTGTTATAGTATTTCATGATTTGCACTTTGCTTGATTTTTAATTTTTTGTTTGAAGTTTCTTTTGTTGTGTGTTGGGGGGGGGGGTTTTGTGGTTTTTTTTTGTTTTTTTTTGGTTTTTTTTTTCCCTGACTTGAATCATTTAAAGCATTGAGTCTGATATTTGTGAAATAGTAGCAGTGACATGGTTTACGTGATGTGGCTTCAAGGAGTGAAAATGATAACTGACCACAATATATTTTTTTCTTTATTACAGGTGCCAAGAAACCTCAGTAAGTATGATTTTTTTATATCATTAAAAATGTTCAGTGCAGTTTTAGAAGCAGAATACGTGTCTTTTTGTCAGGTAATGTGGGTTTGGTAGGAAGCAGATTCATGCACAACCTGTTTTTGTCATTGTATTTGTTTCTGCCTTGCTCCTTTTCTTTGTTATCTGTTGATAGTTTTCTGTCTTGCTGGTCCATTCACCGGTATGGTCGTCTATTGTTGTTGTTCTTGTTGTTCTTGATCTTGTTTTTGGGTTTTGTATTTGATAAAGATTTGCATGCCTACTGTCTATTAGGGTTGATATTTGAGTGCATATATGTTCATACATAAACTGCATTTCCAGCTTTAAGGAAATGTGAACTGCTCAGTGGTAACTTAAGTACTGTAGGTTAGATTTTAAACTCGCACTGCATGTGTGAGAGAGAAAGTAGAGAGAGAAGAGTGAGAGAGAGAGAGAGAGAGAGAGAGAGAGAGAATGTGTGTGTGTCTGTGTCTCTGTGTGAAGTTAGTTCTGTTTGTGAGTTTTTCCAGCTTTAAGGAAATGTGAACTGCTCAATGGTAACTTAAGGTACTATAGGATAGATTTTAAGCTCGCACTGCATGTGTGTGTGTGTGTGAGAGAGAGAGAGAGAGAGAGAGAGAGAGAGAGAGAGAAATGTGTGTGTGTCTGTGTCTGTCTGTGTGTGAAGTTACTTATGTTTGTGAGTTTGTATTCTCATTTTCTAATCCTCCAATGATAAATTGGGCGAAGGACCAACACCTGGGCAAGTCCTTAGATTATGTGTGTGAATGCGCCGATATGTACACTTACTTTTCTTTTCAGTTTATGTTTTCCTTGGTCATCGATGTGTTCAGACGTATGTGTTTTGTTTGAGATGGTTACAGCCCTGATATGGCTGTGAGCAATCGGCTGGGCTTTAAACGCTGATTACAATTTCTGTCAGTGATCTGACTGATAATAGATATGCAGTATGCATGGTGTCTTTCTTCTAGTCAGATACTTTACAATTTGCTCTGAAATTTAAAAAAAAATGGAAATTTGTGTGAAGTTTTAAAGTGATACTTTATATTTTGGTCTGAAACAAAAAGAAAAGGACATTTCTGAAGTTTTAATTCCTTATACTTTATATTTTGGTCTGAAACACAAAGAAAAGGAAATTTTGTGAAGTTTTAATTCCTTTTTCTCTGGTCAAGGTCTTGTTTCGTTTTATTTTATTAAGACACAAACCCAGTGTTCAGTTTTAGCCAGAAAGCTGTGCTCTTGTCTGCAGAGTGCCACAGGGCAAGGCGCCCCATTTCACTCAGAAACCGGCCATTAAGCAGCAACAGAACCTCCTCATCATGACCTGCCCCATGGAGGCATCGCCCGCCCCCCAGATACGCTGGTTCCGGACGCCACGGAGGTCAAGGCCGGGGGTCGCTACACCCTCACCCTTCAAAAGGACATCAGTGGATCTGACCGCTTTGTGGCTGTTCTTCAGATCAAAGTAAATAGAACCTGCTGCTGCGTTTGCTTTCATCATCATCATCATCATCATTATCAGTCATCATCATCATCATCATTATCACTTTATCGTTGCCATCATCATCGTGCCGTCAACATCGTCATTGTCGTGGTTATCATCATCATTCGTCATCAGCATCATCGTTTGTCGTCGTCATCATAGTCGTCATTGTTGTTGGAGTTATCATCATTGTCATCGCCGTTGTCGTCGTCGTCGTCGTCATCATCATCATCTTTATCATCATCATCATCATCATCATATCCCATATACAGGTCTGCACACATGTAGACATGGGAGATGGGGGGGGGGGAGGGAATAGCCACTCTGGAGATGGAGCTGTCTCAGCAGATAGAACTCCGTTTGCCCCTTTGGCTGCTGTGCCTGTGAAAGTTTTGTCATATTCTGCCATTCATCATTGGAAAATACAGACCATTCATTTATTCATTCAGAATTTCATTCGTTTGCTTGTTCGTTCATTTATAAATTATAAGATGCAAAATCCATTGGCATGTGTATGGCTTATCATCATCATCATCAGGTGCCCTGCCGCATGGCGTTGGCGATTATGGACTTCCATCTGTCTCTACCACTTGTTGCCTCAAGCATCTCTTCCACCCTCCTTGTCCCCAGCCACTCTGCAAGTCCGTCTAGTATCTTCTCCCTGGGTCTACCCGGTGCTCTCTTTCCCTCCAGCTTTCCCGTTGTGACCAGGTGCTCCAATTCCTTATGGAAACATGTAAACACCCGGAATACCTGCCCACCGTAGACAGTACGTATAGACTGTGCAGCAACATACCACCTGCACAGTGCAGGCAAAACATCGAGCATACATGCATCCAAGCAAAGTTGGTTGCCAACGTATGAGGTTTATGTGCAGGCTTAAGGCTTGTGCCGTGATCATTTTGGATCTTCTCCATCAGATGGCACAAGTGGCGTATTATGGAATTCATCCCGTGCGCGGACATAGTCATCTTCAGAAACTGAACCTGAACTTGAGACAGAAACTCATTCGTTCTGAAGTTTAGCATGTCCTTGAGACATCAACTGGTTCGTCGTTTATTGACAGGACGTTTCCTTCACAAAGACTTTTGGGTTAGTTTTTTTGTTTTTTGCACATGTATGCTCTTACCAACAAATGCCTATCAATTAACATCAGAAAGAGAGTCCTTGAATGTTATATAGAACCAATACTGTTGTACGGATGCGAGGCGTGGACAGTCAACAAGCAAAACCAGAGAAGATTGAGGGCAGCCGGGATGTGGTTTCTCAGAAGAATGTTGAGAGTTTCCATGGACGCAAGAAACAAACGAGACATCTTGATGGAGACAGACACAAATAGATCACTCATAAGGAAGATTAGGAAAAGACAAGCAACATTTATAGGCCATTTTATGAGGAAGGGGGATTTGGAGCACTGGTCACAACGGGAAAGCTGGAGGGAATGAGAGCACCAGTAGACCAGGGAGAGAATCTGACGGACTTGCAGAGTGGCTGGGATGAGGAGGGTGGGAGAGATGCTGGGGCAACGAGAGATAGAGATGGTTGAGGTCCATGGTCGCCAACGCATGCGGCAGGGCACTGGGATGATGATGATGATGATGATGTCTGACTGATTTGGTGTTTGTGATGATTTCTGTTTTAGCTGTCCGACGTTGCTTGGATGCATGTATGCTCGTTGTTTTGCCTGCACTGTGCAGTTGGTATGTTACTGCACAGTCTGTATGCGCTGTCTACGATGGGCACGTATTCTGGGTGTTTACATGTTTCCTAGGTCCACACACTTAATGACTTACACTATAAGGCTTTACTTGTATGTTTGGTATTCTGATGACTTACACTATAAGGCTTTGTACTTGTATGTTTGGTATTTGATGACTTACCTTATAAGGCTTTTACTTGTATGTTTGGTATTCTGATGACTTACACTATAAGGCTTTGTACTTGTATGTTTGGTATTTTGATGACTTACCTATAAGCTTTTATTGTATGTTTGGTATTCTGATGACTTACACTATAAGGCTTTGTACTTGTATGTTTGGGTATTCTGATGACTTACACTATAAGGCTTGTACTGTCAGTTTGGTATTTGATGACTACACATAAGCTTCTTTACTTGTATGTTGGTATCGATGACTTCACTTAAGGCTGTTTACATTTGTTATGTTTTATTGATATGACTTACACTATAAGGCTTTGTACTTGTATGTTTGGTATTCTGATGACTTACACTATAAGGCTTTGTACTTGTATGTTTGGTATTCTGAGACTTCCTTAAGGCTTTTACTTGTATGTTTGGTATTGATGACTTACACTATAAGGCTTTTACTTGTATGTTTGGTATTCTGATGGCTTACCTTATAAGGCTTTGTACTTGTATGTTTGGTATTCTGATGCTTACACTATAAGGCTTTGTACTTGTATGTTTGGTATTCTGATGACTTACACTATAAGGCTTTGTACTTGTATGTTTGGTATTCTGCATATGTTTACACATAAAGAGGGTTAGACACTGCAGGTCTGCACACATGTTGACCTGGGAGGTGGAAAAATCTCCACCCTTTAACTATCACGTGGAAGTATCTAGGTGGATCGAACCCGGGAACTTCCCGTTGGAAGTCTGACCTTTACCCACTTGACTTCCGTGGAACTAGTGTTTACGTTGACATAATGTAAACATGTACTCATGAAGACTGAAGTGGCATTTCTATTATGTTTAACCCTTTGACTTAGCACCCCATCAACTAACTGCAAAAACTTAACCGTTTGACTTTCTAACCCTAACCACCAGCTTCCTGCAGGAAGCTGATGATTAGGTTAGAGAGTCTAAGGGTTAAGGTTTTGCTTTGCTGGCTTGGTTGGCAATGTAGGATGCTGGTAGACAGGGTGCAGGAGTCAAGGGTTAATAAAAGTAGTATTAATGCTACCATGTGGTCTGGTGGACATACAGCTAGTATAAGGCATCACAGTGAAGACTGCACAAGGTCCACTCAGAATCGGGAGCGCTTTTGTGAGATTGGCTTCCAGTCCACCCAGCTGTGACTGTGTACCTGACCCGCTTGGAGTTGGGAAGGTAAGGCAGCAAGGGAAAACAGAAAGGCACTGTCTATCATAGTCAATTCGTTACAAGCAGGGGCATCCAGGAGTCATGACCTGGATACGGCCCGCCCTCTCTAGAGTGTAGGAGTTAAGGGACTGAAACACTTGCTTGACGGGGGTTCCTTCTCTGAGGACCTTCTGTTGTCCGGCTCTTCCCAGAGTTTCTACTACAACTTCGTGTTGCTCCGTAGACCCGCACAGACCCTTAGAGTGTCAGGAGTTAAGGGCCGAAACCCTTGCTTGACGGGGTTTCTCCTTTAAAGACCTTCCGTCTGTCCAACTCTTCCCAGAGTTTCTTACCACTGTAACTCACTTCCCAGGATAATGGGACAACTTCTGCCTTTTCGTTGATATTAAGTCTTAATCAATTGAGGTGTGTTGCTTAAACCAGACAGTGTGAAATGTCTGCATTGTTCTCTGTGTGCAGGACCCCCTGCCGGAGGATGGCGGCATCTACAAGTGTGTTGCAGCCAACGACTTCGGAGAGTCCAACGCCAGTATCACTGTCAACTTTTCAGGTGCGCAGAGCTACACTTTATTGTTTCTTTTTCTAATTCTGTCCCATTTCATACGCCACATTTAACGGCCACAGAATCTGGGACAGTTTTTCACAATGCTATGATGATGTATTGATGATGATGATGATGATGATGATGATGATGATGATGATGATGATGATGATGGCAGTGCTCCATCCAGCTGTGACTCAGTATCTGACCCTGTCAAGGTGAGGGTAGGTAAATAAGCAAGAGCATGTCCCAGCATTGCTAGTTCCGAATAAAGTTGATGTCTCTACCACTCACTCCCTTAAGACCTCAGGGTTATTTATGGGACAAGTTTTACCCATTTTGTTGGTCACAATGTGTTTCCATCTTTCCTAGTCCACCCCGACCTAAAACAGCTCCCATCTGTTTTAGGAACCGCACAAAAGAGTGTTAGGTAGGTTACAAACGGGTCACACATTCTACATTCACTCGTACCTTTCGTTTAAAAAATACAACGAAGAAGCACCATGGTGCATAGCGTGTATGTATGAAATACTCGGTATCAAACATCTTAGTATTACAATGCTGAGACTTTTACGGTATCAGAGATAAGTACTACGCAGCAGACTGTCTTCAGAGACGTTCCTCTAACCGTAATTAAATTTTCTTAATTTTTTTATTTCACGTTCATATGACATATTATATATCATCATCATCATCATCATCACATTCAGGTGCCCTGCCGCATGGCGTTGGCGATCATGGACTTCCATCTGTCTCTATCTCTCGTTGCCCCTAGCATCTCCCCCACCCTCCTCATCCCCAGCCACTCTGCAAGTCCGTCCAATATCTTCTCCCTGGGTCTACCTGGTGCTCTCTTTGCCCTCCAGCTTTCCCGCTGTGACCAGGTGCTCCAAATCCCCCTTCCTCATAAAATGGCCTATAAATGTTGCCTGTCTTTTCCTAATCTTCCTTATGAGTGATCTACTTGTGTCTGCCTCCATCAAGACTGTTTCGTTTGTTTTCTTTGCTGTCCATGGAACTCTCAACATTTTTCTTAGAAACCACATCTCAGCTGCCTCAATCTTGTTCTGGCTTTGCTTGTTGACTGTCCACGCCTCACATCCGTACAACAGTATTGGTTCTATATAACATTCAAGAATCTCTTCCTGATGTTAATTGATAGGCATTTGTTGGTAAGAATGC
>JAPXFY010000019.1:61288024-61310524 GCA_030674185.1 Monoplex corrugatus
TCACTCTGGAAGACAACGGCAGGATGATTGTGGTCCGTCAAGCCATCGCCTGCCAGAGCAAGCCCACTGCCCTCTGGTACTTGGCAACCAGGTGATCAGTCCTGTGGGCAGACTCAAGACGGACATCACCAAGGAGGGAGATCTATACTACGTCACCTTGAAAATCCCCAACGTAAGTCGTTGGCAGTAATCCAGTCGTCGTGTGTTAGTGGTTTAGCGCAACGGACTACCGACCGGAAGTTTTTGGGTTCGAATCCCCATTAGTCCTTTCAAAGAATCATTGTAGGATTTTTCGGCTTTAACCGGCTCCTACTCAGAGTTGGGCGTCTATGGGCTCATTTGGAAGATTGGGACCACACAGTCGAGCCTCAACCACTTCACGGATGGGTCGTTGAGGGTGTTGCTCAAATCTTCTGACCAGCACCGCAGGTGTCTGTACCTCTCAGGCCTGGTTGACGCCAGGATGTCTTGTGATAGTAAGCGTAGAGTACAGCTCTGTGACGCAGTCTCAATCCTAGATGGAACTCCTTTAGCATCATGATTATCATCCTCATCGACTTCATCGTCATTGCATTGTAAAACTGTGCCAGCTTCTGTGGCCATTAAGGGGCGTAGAAAATGGTACGAGAAAAAAAAGGTGAGCAAAAAGTAACCTCCTGAGTGCGATGATCCTAAACAAATTTTTTATGTCATTGAGTAAGAAGTAACTGTGTTGTATGTATACGTATGTGTGTACGTATGTATGTATGTATGTATGGATGTATGTTTGATGTATGTGTGTATGACTGTATGATGTGTGTATGTACGTATGTATGTGTGTATGTGTGTAGCTATGCATATATGCATATATGTTTACATAACACAAGACACACAACACCCATACATACAACATATATATACTTGTATGTGCGTACGTATGTATACTTGCCAACATAATGGACATATCGCATATATATGTTAGATGCGTGCATCTCTGTGCTAAAAGTTAAAAAGAAAAATAATAAAAAGAAGTCTGTGTGTAAAAAAGCGAAATAGTCCAGGTGTGGACAGAAGTGCCATAACCATTGGTGTGTGTGTGTGTGTGTGTGTGTGTGTGTGTTGTGGGGTGTTGTGTGTGTGTGTGTGTGTGTGTGTGTGTGTGTGTGTTCAGTTCACAGACAAGGATTCAGGCACCTATAAACTGGTGACCAAAACCAGCGGAGGAGAAGTCACCACCACAGCGCTGTCAATGTTGCTGGTATGTGGTAATGTGTATCTGTGTGTGTGTGTGTGTGTGTGTGTGTGTGTGTGTGTGTGTGTGTATGTGTGTGTGATTGTGTATGTGTGTATGTGGTGCGTGATTGTTTATTGTGTGTGCGTGATTGTGTGTGTGCGTGTTTGTGTGGTGCGTATTTGTGTATGTGTGTGTGTGTGTCTGTGTGTTTATGATTGTGTGTGTGTCTCTGTGTATTGTATGTGTGTGTTGCCTGTGTCTCTTGACTGTTTGTTTGTAGTGTCTGTGTGTGTGTAATTGTTTTTGTGTGCGTGCGTGTTTGTGTGTGTGTATGTATGTGTGTGTATTTTGTGTTTATGATTGTATATGTATGTCTATATATATATGTATATATAATATATATATTATATTTATTATTATTTGTGTGTGTGTAATTTGTGAGTGTGGTGTGTGGTTACGTGTTGTGTGTGTGTAGTGTGTGGTCGTGTGTTGAGGGTTTGTGTGTGTGTGTGTGTATGTGTGTGCGTCAGTGTGTTAATTGTGTGTGTGTATGTGTGTGCGTCAGCGTGTCTAATTGTGTGTGTTATGTTTTTGTGTGCAATTTTCATTAGTACTTCAGCTGACTTGTACTGGATGTTTTATCTTTATTCTTGTTTTTATTCGACAGCCTTGAAACCGAAGGCAAAAGGAGAGGGACCGAAGGTTATACAGAGGCTGACCCCTCAGGTAAGTCAGACCTGTTATGTCCCATCATCACTGTCATGGTATTCCTGGATTTGTTATTTTCATTTCATCAACTTAGACATTTGGGGGTGATCTTTCTGCTTCTTCTTCCACTTCTTCCACTTCTTCTTCTTCGTCTTCTTTTTCTTCTCCTTCTTCTTCTTCTTCTACTTTTTCTTCTTTTTCTTCTTCTTCTTCTTCTTCTTCTTTTTTCTTCTTTTTCTTCTTCTACTTCTTCTTCTTCTACTTCTACTTCTTCTTCTTCTACTTCTACTTCTTTTTCTTCTTCTTCTACTTTTCTTCTCTTCTTCTTCTTCTTCTCTTTACTTCTTCTTCTTCTTCTACTTTCTTCTTCTTCTTCTTCTTCTTCTTCTTCTTCTTCTTCTTCTTCTTTCTTCTTCTTTTCTTCTTCTTCTCCCTTAGCTCCACAAAGAGCCGCTGGGGCCCAAACTTAAGACTCCTTCACCAGATACTTTCAGCTCTGTCAGTTGTGTGCCAAGCCTGGGTCTCTGCGAGTGGTTTCTCTACCATTTCGCAATGTTGTAAGTCCATCATTTTTTCTGTCTTCTCTTCCGTTACCCTCTCTCAACAATTCCATGGAGGACTGATTTTGTTTGGCCACTGAGAGATACTTTGGAGCAAATTAAAACATTTATTTGTTCAGTAAAACTGGAAAATGGTTGTCGAAGCTATACGTATATATCGCAAATTTTCGACCACCTACATTTATCAGCTGTATACAAAAGAGAACAAAGAATAAATGCACAACAATTGGTAGAAGAAAAAAACAGTAGAGGACTTCCCTGACACTCTGTTGAGCAGAAGAATAAGTACACAGGACTTAGTGGAAAAACGGTAGATGACTTCCCAGACACGTGGTTCAGTGGGACAATAAATACATAAAACTTAGTGGATAAACAGTAGACGACTTCTCTGACATGTTTCGCAGCTGGGCGAGGACATGTCAAGAAAGTCATGTAATGTGTTTTTGGTTTTTTTAATGTGTGCATTTATTGTTTGTTGTCGTTTGTATATGTTTGGCGAAAACCAGCTGGCCGAACATTGGAACCTATCTAGAAATGTTGTATCCAGTATGTGTTCTGATTCTGTTTTTGTGTGATTCTGGCTCCCACTCACCTCACGCCCTGGTCCTCAAAATGTATGTCGTCGTAACGGAAATGTCTCACTGTGTCACCAGAATGTGAATGATGGGGATGCTGTAGACTTCGTTTCCAAGGTGACGGGAACAGAACCGTTAGACATCCAGTGGGCCAAGGATGGCAAGACCATCAACTCCTCCGACATCTATACCATCTCCTACGATAAAGGCAACTGCCGTCTGTACATTCCAGGTAAAGGCCGTGTATAAGAAGGCAACAGCCATCACTACATTCAACATGTTGGAGACAGGGGGGTTAGAGGGCATATTTGTCTATGTCCTCATGACAGGTTTTTTTTCATTGCACTCAGGGAAGTTACCTATGTCCTCATCTTTTTTTTTTTTTTTTTTTTGGTCCTATTTTCTACGCCACCTTAATGGCCACAGAAACTGGAGCAGCTTTTTACAGTGCGATGATGATGATGTCGATAAGGATGATAATCATGATGCTATGGAGTTCCATTTAGGATTGAGACTGCGTAACAGGGCTGTACTCAACGCTTACTATCATAGTATATCCGGGCGTCATCCAGGCCCGAGAGATAGAGACACCTGTGGTGCTGGTCAGATGATTTGAGCAACACCCTCAATGATGCATCTGTGAAGTGAATGAGACTCGACTGTGTGGTCCCACTCTTCCCAATGAGCCCGTAGCACGCCCAACTCTGGGTAGAAGCCGGTTAGTGCCGAAAAATCTCACGATGATTTTTGAAGGGACTGATGGGGGGGGGGGGGTTTCGAACCCACAACCTTCCAGTCGGTAGTCTGTTGCGCTAACCACTACACCGCGGCAACTGGTTCATGACACAGCTCTTGATTTCAGGGATGCAAAAGGATTTGAGCCCTGTACACAATGGCAGAAGCGGCTTGAAAGAGTTTCGGCTGGATGGGGTCGAAAAGAAAAAAACAAAAAAAAGACAATGTGGCTTAAACTTCCCTTGCGCACTACAGGTGTCCGATAGCTAAATAGTTAAGACATCTGATGTAGCCTTGAGGTGCCTGACCACTTCGTGTGCAGGAGTCGAAGCCGGGTGGGGAGTTTGGGGAGGGGGGGGGATGGCTAAAGCAGAGGGGCATCCAGCAGTCATGACCATGACCTGGATGTCACCTGGCCCCTTTAGAGTGTGTGGAGTTTAGGGCCAAAACGCTTCTTGACGGAGGGGAGCGGGGGTCTTCTCTGAGGACCTTCTGCTGTCCAGCTGTCCTCCGAGTTTTTGCTACTGCTTACTAATAAGTAGGAAGCAAGTTCACATTCTCTTCACCATTTTTTAGTGCGCTGAAGATGTCAGATGGCCTGTGACAGCCACAAGTGGGGGTTATTTTTGTACTTTCTTTGAACGTACCTTTAAATGATCTTTCACTTCAAGGAATGAAAAAGGAAACCCTGGTTGCAGCTATAGAAATTTACAGTCACATTTCCCCCATCATTTCTGTATCGTTCTTATAAGCAAGTGCTGTAAATTGTCTTTGTCAAGACTTGATAAGTGCATAAGGTTTTTCGCAGGCTCAGGAAGTCTGCCATGTCCCAGTTAGACTTAATCCTCCATGTCACAATTAGACTAATCCTCCATGTCACAATTAGACTTAATCCCATGTCCCAGTTAGACTTAATCCTCCATGTGCCAATTAGACTTAATCCTGCTTGCCCCATTAAGACTTAATCCTCCATGCCCCAATTAGAGTCAAAGCTTTTGTCAAACATTGAACATTATGACGCCATAAACTGGACGGAATGGTCAACGCCAGGGGTATATCCGTAGATTATGTGGGCAAATGCATTGATATGTGTACTTGATTATCTTTTCCTTTGTTTTCTTGTTGAAGTATTGTGTATGTTTTGAAACGGGTATAGCCCTGATATGGCTCTTCGCAGTCGGCTGGGCTTTGAAAAAAAGATAACAGTAAAATTAAATGTAACTAAAGGTGTCATTTATTAGCTATCACCTCCATGCCCTAATTATGGTTAAAGGACCTACTGAATATTGAAACATTGAACATTGTGTGACCAGAGGTGTTTCCTGAAGACAGTGGCAACTATAGCATCAACGTCAAGAACCAGTGGGGAAACGCTTCCTCCACCGCCTGTCTGCAAGTCAAAGGTTGGTCATTATGTCTATTTATTTGTTTGTTATTTGTTTATTTGTTGCTTTATATGTTAGATAGGTAAGGAGTTTGTCATTATTTTTTATTTGTTTATTTATTCATTTTCTTTCTTTCTTTCCTTCTTTTTCTTCTGTATTTGTTTCTTTCTATATATATTTCTTTGTTTATTTATGTATTTATTAATTTATGAGGCATACCTACTCTAAGTTATTAGTGATTGGGATTTTTCAAAAAAAGTCGTCTGTTTCTGAAGTCAAGCCCACATGACTTTACCATCTTCAGCAGGTAACTGTAGTTATGCTTTTTCACAAGCAGATAATGCTTTCCCTTGTCTTCGTCCCTAAGCTCGGAAATGAATAGTCAGGTGCCACGTTAGAAGGGAAGAATAGTCAGGCGGGTAAATGTTGGATTTCAATCGGAAGGTCCTGGGTTTGATCACAGGGCACCTCCGCCTGATGGGTAGAGAGTGGAGATTTTTCAGTTCTCACATGTGTGCAGACCTGCTAGTGCCTAAGCCTCCTTGTGTGTCTACGCTTGCAGACTGTCAAATAGGCACTACAGTTTCCTCTAAGTTGTCTGAGTGGCTGGCTTAGGAAACATGAAAGCACCCAGTATGCACTCCTGCTAAAGACGTACACTGTGCAAGAATATAGCGGTGCTTAGTAAGTGTGTATGTTTTGAAGTGGTTACAGTCCTGATATGGCTCTACGCAGTCGGCTAGGCTTCAAACAAATATACCTAACAGCCTAACAGCTTGAGTTCTCTGTGCTCCACTGAAAAGTCTGATTATGTGTAATACAGTACATAGTGATACAGAACGAATTTGAAGGATAGCGCTACACAAGAATGATTTACTATGATTTATCAGCGCATTGAATTCAATTTTTTTTTCCAATTCTGGAAGCTCTGTGCGATGGTAGCAGACGAAACAAAGACATAACTATGATATTCCCATGTGGCATGAACTCAACGACTGGTTTCAAACAGTGTATGTCCTCACAATGATATGTTGTGCTTTTCCAGAACCAAAAGAAGATCCGAAACAAGACGCCAAGAGAACAGGGAAAGCTGAAATGGACATCTCTTTACAGTCAAAGGTACAGGAGTCATATTTGTCTTGTCATTTAACGTCTTTTCACTGTCTAGGATGTCCTGGTCATTCGTCCTGTCATTTAACCATTTTCACTCTCTTGGATGTCCTAGCGTTTGTCCTGTCATTTAACGTCTTTTTACTATTAGTCATAGAAGACGGTTGATGTTCTGTAAAGTCCTTACTGTGTAGGTCAAAGTCACGGTTAACCCATGACCAGAATGACCAAAGGAGAATGAGATGACAGAGATCTGACCTTCTCACAGGGTCTGTAGTGTGAGATTAGCGTCCATCTCCTCCCGTGCTCATTTGCCGTGTTGTGAAAAAGGAACAGGTATCTTTTTACAGCTGTGTCGACTGCAGCTGTATATTCAAGACGCCTGTTTGTGTATACGACAATGGCTGGCACAATAAAGTGTATGTCACGCATACACAGAGAGTCTGTCTCTTTCACACATATACATGCATATTTACACGCGTTTACACACACACACACACACACACACACACACAACACACACACACACACACACACACAACACACACACACACACACACACACACACACACACACACACACACACCACACACACACACACACACAGAATGAATGCCGCAGACACACAGAGACAGAGACACAGAACGCAAAAGTAATAGTGAATGTCGGTATTTAATGGTTACATGTTTCTGTGTTTTGTTTTTCAGACTGCTGATGCACAGAAGGCAGCACGTGAGTTCTCTTTGATCCTTGTGTGTAGTGAAGAGACAGTACGGCTAGTTGGCTAGATCATTGTTTGCACACACAGCGACAGGGCTGGTAGTAGCGCGCACAGGTTTACAGCTATGTGTCTTGGGGGTTGTTCCCAAGTATTCAGTGGTTTTGCTACGTAGTATTATTTGTAGTATCGTGCACAGGTTTTTAGCTATGTATCTTGTGGGCTCTTCCCAAGCACTGTGTAGTTTTGCAACATAGATTTATAGTAGCGCGCGCACACAGGTTTACAGCTATGTATCTTGTGGGGTGTTCCCAAGTATTGAGTAGTTTTGCTATAAAGTATTATTTGTAGTATTGTGCACAGGTTTTTAGCTATGTATCGTGTGGGCTCTTCCCAAGCACTGAGTAGCTTTGCAGCACAGATTTATAGTAGCGCGCGCACACAGGTTTACATCTATGTATATTCTGGGTGGGTTGTTCCCAAGTATTGAATAGTTTTTGCTACATATGTTTGTAGTATTGTGCTCAGGTTTGCAGCTGCATATCTTGTTCCCAAGCATTGAAAGTTTGATATGTGATATTATTTATAGTAGCGTGCTCAGGTTGCCAGCTACGTATGTATCTTGTGGGCGGGTTGTTCCCAAGCATTGAATAGCTTCGCAACGTATTATATTTGGTGTATCGTGCGCTGGTTTACAGCTATTGTATCTTGTGGGTTGTTCCCAAGCACCGAGTAGTTTTGCTACATATATTTGCAGTATCGTGCACACGTTTATATCTATGTATTTTGTGGGTTGTTGCCAGGCATTGAATAGTTTTGCAGTATAGATTTGTTACTAGTGGCGTGCACAGGTTTTCAGCTATGTACTTGTGGGTGGGTTGTTCCTCAGCATCGAGTAGTTTCGCACACATATTTGTAGTAGCGCGCACAGGTTTACAGCTATATATCTTGTGGGCTGTTCCCAAGCATTGAATAGTTTGCTACGTAATATTGTGTGTGGTATTGTGCACAGGTTTTCAGCTGTATATCTTGTGGGCTGTTCCAAGCATTGAATAGTCTTGCTACGTAATATTGTGTGTGGTATTGTGCACAGGTTTTCAGCTATATATCGTGTGGGCTGTTCCCAAGGATTGAATAGTCTTGCTACGTAATATTGTGTGTGGTATTGTGCACAGGTTTTCAGCTGTATATCTTGTGGGCTGTTCCCAAGCATCGAGTAGTTTTGCTACATATTTTTGCAGTATCGTGCACAGCTATGTGTGTGGTGGGTTGTTTCCAAGTATAAGTAGTTTTGTTACGTATTATTTGTAGTATTGTGCTCAGGTTCACAGCTATATATTTTGTGGGCTGTTCCCAAGCATTGAATAGTTTCGCTATAGATACTTATAATATCGTGCACAGGTTTACAACTACAGTATGTATCTTGTGGGCTGTTCCCAGGCATTGAGTAATTTTGTTACATGTATTCATAATATTGTGCTCAGGTTTACAGCTATATATCTTACGGGCTGTTCCCAAGCAGTCAGTAGTTTCGCTACTTAGATTCATAGTAACGTGCACAGACTTACAGCTGTTTATCTTTAGGCTGTTCCCAATATTAGTATTGAGTAGCTTCGCTACATGTATTTGCAGTATCGTGCACAGGTTTACAGCTATGTATTTTGTCACAGGGTTGCTCCAAAGCATGGTGTAGATTCGTTACATACATCTCTAGTATCGTTGCACAGGCTTTCCAGTTGCTCCTGAGTTTTCTTTAAGTTGTTCCCAAGTGTTAAGAAACTTCTCTACATGCGTTGCCAGTAGAGTGCACGATGTTCCAGGTTGTTCTCGAGTTTCCTTCAAACTGTTCTTACGCGTTAGGAAGTTTCTCTACACACATCTCTAAAAACAGCTCTGCCCTGATTTGGTGGCAATTATCTGGTAGACTCCTTGAGTCAGCGCACAACCATATGTGCTGGCAAGGCCTTGAAGTGGGGAGGTGACCGGGACTGGGACCTATGAAACACTGACACCAACCAGAGTGATTGGAGCATTAACCCTTTCGCTCCAACACCCTATCCACCGACTACAAACATTTAACCCTTTGATTCCCTCACCCTATCCATCAGCTTCCTGCGGGAAGCTGGTGGATAGGGTGAGGAAATCAAAGGGTTTAAGTTTTTGCTTTGCAAGCGTGGTTGGCAATGCAGGATGCTGGTGGACAGGGTGTGAGAGTCAAAGGGTTAAGATGAGCAGTGAACAAGCCAACTTTCATTTAACAAGGTGGGGGATTGAACTCAAGACATGAGACCTGGAGTCCAGGGCTCTATCAGAAGAGCCAACTGGGCCTGCGCTAACATTAAGTGAAATTTCCTCTTTTCTGTCACTCTCTTTGTTTCTGCCTTGTTCCTTTGCTTTCTGTCGCTTCTTCCTATTATTTTCTGCCTTGCTGGCCTATACACCTGTATCTGTTCTATAAAGCTTTACATACTTTTTCTTAGGATTGATAACTGGGTGCATTTTTTGGCTGTAGGAAATGTGATATGCGAAAGCAATTTTAGGTAATTTAGGCCTGTTTTTATTATGTTTTAGAGTCCTTAGTTATGTTTAAATTTGTATTCAGGTATGTTTTTTAAATCCCCTGTGTGATAAATCGGACGGAGTGGTCAGCTCCACAGGCATCTCCTTAGATTATGAGCGCGAATGCATTGATATGTGTACTTAATTTTCTGTTCCTTTTTTTTTCCTGTTGAAGTATTGTGTGTGTATTGAAATGGTTATAGCCCTGATATGGCTGTACACAGTCGGCTGGGTTTTAAGCAAAAACATCAATACGAATACGTTTTTCTGCACACTAGACTTGCAGCGTATACGGTTCTTCAGTTTGTTCCTGAGTATATCTTGTTTACAATTGTGTTGTTTTCAGTTCACATCTCTGTAAAACTCGTATGTCCACATGGGATTGTCTGATTTTTAGTCTTACTTTGCTGTTACTAAACACTTTAAGCTTCATGGTATGCCTGTGATGGCTATACACCCATAGTCATGCTTGAAAATTATACACTCTTGATAGTATGCCTTTCAGTTATACACTGATTATTATGCTTGGTAATTATATAGTTTTGATAGTATGCTTAATAGTTATATATTGATTAATGTGCTTGATAATGACACAACCTTGACAGTATACCCGATAGTTGTGTACTCATTTTTATGCTTGAGAATTATAGTCATTGATTATGTGCCTTATAGTAATACAGCGATTATACAGTTATGATAGTATGCATGATATATTGTCCTGAAGCTTTGATAATGGGATAGATTGTTTGGAACTGTAAATATCAGAACTGGCTTTGTTTGGTACTATAGATATCAACAACTGGCTTTGTTTGGTACTATAGATATCAGACCAACTGGCTTTGTTTGGTACTATAGATATCAGAAGAACTGGCTTTGTTTGGTACTATAGATATCAGACCAATGGCTTTGTTTGATACTATAGCTATCAGACAACTGGCTTTGTTGGTACTATAGATATCAGACCAACTGGCTTTGTTTGATACTATAGATATCAGCCAACTGGCTTTGTTTGGTACTATAGATATCAGACCAACTGGCTTTGTTTGGTACTATAGATATCAGACCAACTGGCTTTGTTTGGTACTATAGATATCAGACCAACTGGCTTTGTTTGGTACTATAGATATCAAACCAACTGGCTTTGTTTGGTACTATAGATATCAGACCAACTGGCTTTGTTTGGTACTATAGATATCAGACCAACTGGCTTTGTTTGGTACTATAGATATCAGACCAACTGGCTTGTTTGGTACTATAGATATCAAACCAACTGGCTTTGTTTGGTACTATAGATATCAGACCAACTGGCTTTGTTTGGTACTATAGATATCAAAACTGCTTTGTTTGGTACTATAGATATCAACCAACTGGCTTTGTTTGGTACTATAGATATCAGACCAACTGGCTTTGTTTGGTACTATAGATATCAGAAGAACTGGCTTTGTTTGGTACTATAGATATCAGACCAACTGGCTTTGTTTGATACTATAGATATCAGAAGAGCTGGCTTGAAACAAAATGGACTGACAGAAATGTTTTCTGTATCTTGCAGCTTGTGCTGTTAGTTTAGTCTGTGAGGACGATCCATGCAGTTTACAGTGGCTTCTAGAAAAAAATAGACTTGATGATTGCATATGTACTCTTACATTCATGATTACGAAGCTTGTTGCAGTCTGTTGAAAATTGTAGCTCATGAAGTGTGAGAATAGTTTGCCTGACATAAGGTTTTAGTTGGGTAAGTAGGATTGTGCATATGTGTGTCTTTTTTTGTGTGGTGTGATATAGATTTGTCTCACAAATGCATGAGAAAGTGGGTTGGTAGATAGGATTCTGCGTGCACGTGTCATTCTTGTGTGACACAGATTTGTCTTTTGGAATACATGATAGAGTGAGTATGTGAGGTAGACCTGGGTTTGATGACGTCTTCGTTTCCTCTTTCTTCATCATCATTGACCCTCTAAAGAAGACCATCGATATTGGTCTGTTCATCCTTTTTTCATGGCTCTGTCTCTCTCTGTCTCTCTCTTTCTCTCTCTCCCTCTGCCTTTCTCTCTCTCCCTCTGCCTCTCTGTCTCTGTCTCTGTCTCAATCTCTCTCTCTCTCTCTCTCTCTCTCTCTCTCTCTCTCTCTCTCTCTCTCTCTCTCTGTATGAGCGCTGTTGCAGTTCTGCATGTTAGCCATATATACACACAGTAGATATAGTACATAAGGATTGACCTTCTAGACAGATGTGATGAATTTCAATAGCTAGTAGTGCATGTGACCTCAGAAATGTCATAGCAGTAGCCTCAGTTTTCGTAGTTGTCACGTAGCAGTAGACGATCCATTACAAGTGGAGCGAAAAAGACACGAGTGTGGTTTGAAATATTTCCCTTCTTGAATGCTTCTGCACTCCCTTTGAGTTATTCAGACCCCCACCCTCCTCCCTCTTTCTCGCCTTCACAGCCCAAAAGGAGCCTGCAGAAGACGCCATGAAGAAAGGAGCTGCTAAACCCAAAGAAGAAGCAGCGCCTGCCCAAAAGAAAGAAGAGCCCAAACCGGTCACCCCGGCCATCGTGGTTGAAGACGAAGACAAAGGAAAAGGTAATCCCAGATCCCATAACCCTTGGAATCAGGGGAAGAACCCGGGGAACCCAGACAAAAACCCTGGCAATCCCGGTAACCCTGGTAAAAACCCCGGCAACCCTGGTAACCCTGGGAAGAACCCCGGCAATCCTAGTAACCCCGGGAACCCCACGAAGAAGGGGAATCCCAAAGAGCGTTCCTCGTCGCCCGAGGACAATGTGGTAAACGGGGACAACAAAAAGGGCAAGGACAAAAACCGCTCGACGCCTAAAGGCAAGCAAAAACCTTATACCAAAGCTCCCACTACGATCCTGGAAGAAGGTGAGTGCGTTAAGGTGGTATACAACCAACTAGAGTAGAGGCCGCTAGCCGCACACTAATCCCATTAATCAGTGACTGACGCGCTTGCTGCCAAAGTACTGTACTGTCACCAGGTATGTACTGCTTGTTCATAAATAATAATTGTGGTGTTGAGGTTTCTGCCGAGTTTGTGATTGAAAGACTGCGCCCAGTTGGGGTGTTCCCTGTCCGCCTAGTTGTCGTGCGTGTTGTGGATCTGTAGAACCCACATGGTTGTCTTTCCTTTTTTCAGTGTTGTTGCTGCCTTGGTTTTTTGTGTGGTGGTGTACATATCCAGACTTGTGGTTTTCTGGAGAAAAAAAAACATGCTTTTGGTGCTGTTTCCTGTTGATGTGTTTTATGTTGTGGAAATGTTTGGCCAGTCTTTCTGTATTGTCAGTGTGGAGTGTTTGCAGAAGCCTCAGATATTGTGCGAAGAGACATCGGTTAGGAAAGAACACTGACTTACACTGATATTGACTTTTCGGTGTGCTTGTGCTGGGAGATGTTATAGGGAGATGAAGCTAGCAAGCATGGAAAAGATTGCTAACAGAAATTTGGGGGGGAGATGAAACTGGCAGGAAATGGAAAAAATTGTCGAAAGAAATTTGTGGGGAGATGAAGCTAGCAAGCATGGAAAAGGTTGCAGACAGAAATTTGTGGGGAAATGGAGCTAGCAGGAAAAGGGGAAATGTTGCGAAGAGAAAATCGTGGAGAGATGAAGCTAGCAGGAAATGGGAAAGATTGCAAACAGAAATTTGTTAGAAGATGAAGCTAGCAGGAAATGGGAAAGATTGCAAACAGAAATTTGTTAGAAGATGAAGCTAGCAGGAAATGGGAAAGATTGCAAACAGAAATTTGTGGGAAGATGAAGCTAGCAGGAAATGGGAAAGATTGCAAACAGAAATTTGTGGGAAGATGAAGCTAGCAGGAAATGGGAAAGATTGCAAACAGAAATTTGTGGGAAGATGAAGCTAGCAGGAAATGGGAAAGATTGCAAACAGAAATTTAAGGGGAGATGAAGCTTGCAAGTCATGGAAATGATTGCAGAAAGAAATGTTTGGGGAGATGAAACTAGCTGGAAATTGGGAAAATCGTGAAGAGAAATTTGTGGGGAGATAAAGCTAGCAAGCATGGAAAAGATTACAGACAGAAATTTGTGGGAAGATAAAGCTAGCAGGAAATGGGGAAATATCGCGAAGAGAAAACTGTGGAGAGATGAAGCTAGCAAGAAATGGACAAGATGGCAAACAGAAATTTTTGAGGAGATGAAGCTAGCAGTAAATGGGGAAAATCGCGAAAAGAAATTTGTGGTGAGATGAAGCTAGCAGATGAAGCTAGCAGTCATGGAAAAGACTGCAGACAGAAATTTGTGGGGCGATAAAGCTAACAAATATGGAAAAGATTGCAAAGGGAAGTTGATTTAGCTTCGAATGTTTTGTCTTTGTATAATTTTGTGGATGCAATCTTGCTTTCGTTTGTTTTAAGTATTAAATGTATTGGCAACAACATATGAGAGAAAGATGTCTTTATACTATCTTTGGAGGGATAACAGTAGACGGATGTTGAAGGGAAAGGGGAGGGGTATATACAATGAACATTAGGAAAATGATGGGATGGGTGAAGAAAGAAACGAAGTGTTATGATAGAAATATTTTCAGTACTTCCATTAATATGACTGGAAACTAAAGATATTGGCTATGGGGCTGATTTGTAAGTTTTTAAGGACATCTTTGTGGATTGTGTTCCTTTAAAAAAACTGATGTCTCTTCGTTGCGATAAATTAGAACTAAGGCAAGACAGATATCCGCTTGTAGTCAGCAGTCTAGTGATTATGAACATTGTACACAACACATTCGAACAACCCTCGACACTGATTTTTGAAACAACGGCTTTTGAAGACAGCAGATAGATAACGACTGTACTGAACGTAATTTGAGTGCAAATGGCTGCCAAAATTGCAAAATTAGAACCCACAAATATCGAAACTGAAAGAGAAAGTCATTTTAATCCACAAAAACAGGACGTACTGGCTTTGTCTTGTACGTAAAACTGGCGTTCCTTTTCACTCTGATTGTTTTCAGTAGTTTCAGTTTCAGTTTCTGAAAACAGCGTCTCCGCGATCAGAACCAGTTCTGCCTACATGCACTGAATCCACAGATGCTGTGTGATGGAGAAGATCCAAAATGATCTTGGCCTTAACTGTATGCGCAGATAAGGTCTTGAAGTCCTACCTACCGTTTGGATTTTATATCTTATCTTTGTCATCAGCCTCAGAAATGGGAAAGATTGCAGACAGAAATTTGTTGGAGATGAAGCTAGCTGTAAATGGGGGAAAATTGGGAAGAGACATTTTTAGGAGACAAAGCTGTCAAGAAATGGGGAAAAACTGGGAAGAGAAACTGTCGTGAAATATATATCTCCATATGTTTTTCAGTGAATGTGTTGTGTACAAATCTTTGTGGGGTACCTGCACTGTGATGGTCACTTATAGTCTCTAATGTGGTTGTGAACAAAAACTGACCAATGGCAGACAGGCACGTCGTTGTCGTGCTCTCTGTCAACAAATTGTGTAATCTGCTAACTGGACCCTGATTAGCGTTTTTTCCTTCCTTTACTATAGCAAAAAAATCTATAATCCGCTAACTGGAACCTGAGTAGTGTGTATTCCTTATCATGGCCTTCCGTCATCCCTTAGATTCACCCGTACTGGAGTCTTTTGTAATGGAGTGTTCATTATTGCCAGTTAAGTCAGCCACCCAATTTACTGACCAGTTAACCAGTTTTTGGCGGACGTAGGTGTTTCACTTATCTTAAGCTTTGAGTGTTCATTTTCCACCTCTTGAATGGCACAAATAGAATCATTTTCCACCTCTTGAATGGCACAAATAGAATAGTACATGCCAAAAATAATCATTTTGAACTGTGGAAACCCTTGTCCTTTACCATGTGAAGAAACTTAGAGCAGTGGAAACTTTTGTCTTTTATTCCATGAAAAACGTAGAACATTGGAAACCATTGTCCTTTACCCTGTAAACAAACGTAGAGCAATGGAAACCTTTGTCCATTATCCTGTAAACACACGTAGAGCAATGGAAACCTTTGTCGTTTATCCTGTAAACACACGTAGAGCAATGGAAACCTTTGTCGTTTATCCTGTAAACACACGTAGAGCAATGGAAACCTTTATCGTTTATCCTGTAAACACACGTAGAGCAATGGAAACCTTTGTCGTTTATCCTGTAAACAAACGTAGAGCAATGGAAACCATTGTCCATTATCCTGTAAACAAACGTAGAGCAATGGAAACCATTGTCCTTTATCCTGTAAACACACGCACAGTAATGGAAACCTTTGTCCTTTACCCTGTAAACAAACGTAGAGCAATGGAAACCTTTGTCCTTTACCCTGTAAACACACGTAGAGCAATGGAAACCATTGTCCTTTATCCTGTAAACACACATAGAGCATTGCAAACCTTTGTTCTTTATCCTGTGAATAAACATAGAGCAGTGGAGACCTTTGTCCACCATTTTCCTGTAAGCAAACGTAGCACAGTGGAAACCTTTATCGTTTATCCTGTAAACACACGTAGCGCAGTGGAAACCCCAGTGTTGTCTATCTCTTCTCACAGGAGGTACTTGCTGTTCTAAAACAAAAAGCTTAACCTTGTGCACTGATATCTAAACATAGTCAGTTTGTCTGTTAACCAGCTTATATTCTGACAATACTGAAAAACTTGATCAGATTTGACTTTTGTAACAACGATATATCTTGATGTCCGGCGTCTTAAAACAATAATCTGCGCACATTATTAATCTGTAACGAGTTTTTGGCCTAAAACAGTTACGCAGTAATCCAAACGTATTAATCTGTAACATTTTTGGTCAGTATCTAAGAAAGGGTGCACCAAGTTTTATTCACCATTTTGTGGTACACACACGCACGCGCACGCGCACACACACAACACACACACACACACACACACACACACACACACACACACACACACACACGCAAGCACGCACGCACGCACACACACATACACACACTCACACACACACACACACACACACACACACACACACACACACACACACACACACACACACAAACACACACACACACCTACCCTGCTCTGTAAGATTGCTTGGAAGTAAATCATAATTACAGATTACTGAAAGAAAACAATAGGATAGAATTACGTATGCAATATAACTGGCAGACTTTATATAATTTAACAGCTAAATCGTAAATGCAAACAAACCCGCAGACAGATACGCACACACATACGCGCACTTTTACACACACTAACTGGCAGACTTTATGTTTTAACAACTAAATTTTAAATGCAAACAAACCCACAGACAGATACGCACGCACATACGCGCATTTCTACAAACACACAGATGCACACACACACACACACACACACACACACACACACACACACACACACACACACACACACACACACACACACACACACACACACACACACACACTTGCACATTCATACATATAGACATTTGTGACCTATCATCTGTTCCAGATTATATGTCCATCAGACACCCTAACAACAATCAGAATTTCAGCGTTCAAGACACTGACAGTATAAACAAAATTCAAGACAGAACCTGTAAGAACTATGAAGAACAAGCGCATAACTAATGACATATAAAGCACAAAGGATTGTCAAACACACATATTCAGATGCATGAAGCGCTGTAAGGACCATTTTCTCCAAAGAAAAGCCACCGATTAAAACAAAACAGTTGTGGGGAGGTTTGAACAAAGGTAAATGAAAACTGAATGCTAGGCTGAAAGGTTTTGACAAGTGACGATTATTTTGTCTACTGAATTTTATTTGAACAAATGGTTCCTAGGCTGAGAGTTTGTTAAAAAAAAAAAAGAATTAGTTTTGATTTTGTTTAAACAGCGTGTTTTCTTTTTAAATACATTAGTGTCAAATGACGATTAGAGCTGGCACGACAGTTTATCAACATGAAGGCAGTCATAGATATACTCACGTTCTAAGTGATTAAAAGTTCTGAGGCAAAGTAATGACGTAACTGATTTTAAGCTACATTCTTTGGAAAATTTATTTTTAGTTGCGGAAATCATGAATAGTTTTATCTGTAAGCTTGATATATTCAAAAATGTTATGTTTATGAAGAGAGTTTGTGAAAAACGTTATTCGTTGTTTCTTAAAAAGCAAAATATTTTTGAAGAAACATTGCACATTTTCATTTCCATTCAAGACAAATAATGTTCAAATCTCCAAGCTTTCATGCAGTTCTAAGACCTCTTAGGACTAGGCTGATGTACATATGTCAGCACGGTTGCATTATCTGCAAAGTGGTATGAACACCATACAGTGGTTTGGTATTTGAGATTAATAACAAAAATTAATGGAATTAATCGAGAATGGAAACCAAGCTAACTGATGAAATGTAACTCTCAGCTAACACCTGAAAGATAGGCAGTATTTGTACAGGATTAAAGTATTGGCATTCTTGTATAATCAAAATTGAAATAAAATTTTCAGCTATCTGACATATGTCTGTTTAGTAACATTCACGATTAACAGGGGCTTGAACTAGCAAACAGATTACATTTAAAGCTATTGGCATAAGAAAAAGCATTACAATCAAGTTGTTGGTAGTTTTCAGCAGGTGCCTGTACATGAGGAGAGCTGTTAACCACACATTGTTTCACCTGTAATCTCCCAGTCACCTTTCTTATCACATGCAGATCCTTTCTCCATTATTCTATCCTGAATATTTCATTTTGTAAAGTAGTAGTTGCAGTATACTTGGTGCATCCTTTTCCAGTGCCGAATAACAAATCCTATGATGAAAGTAGATGTACAGAAAAGTAATAATTCGATCTAACCAATCTTTAACAAATTGTACTTCTGTTTCTAATATGAAACATTTTTATATGCTGTTGTTTATGGATGGAACTGTTTGATCTATTCACAATTTCATTCCTTGTTTCAAGATAATTGTTTTGACAAGCAATATAATAGATATATTTTGTAAGCGTTACATGTATCCCCATACGTTCAGTTCAAAATAAATTTCCCATTCACTTTGTTCAAAGCAGCATCTTTTGAAAATAAATGAAACTATCTTTTGATATTCTCCTGGATTTTCTTATTTTACAATTTTTGCTAAATCACAGCTACTGTCTACAATAAACTATAACAACCAAACATGCTTGTGAGAAATAATGAAATACATTCCTTGAAATAGATATACGTTCCTTGCAGTAGAAATGAATTCCTTGCAGTAGAAATAAACTCCTTTTTTTATGGGAAATAAAGTCTTTGCAATAGAAATGCATTCTTCATGATAATTATATTCTTTGATAATTTGTTGACACCACAGCAGAGAGCACAGTGCATGATTTAAGAAATATGTGTACAAAATCCATGACGTCTGTGGTGTGTAGGCATTTTTAGGTCGTATTTTTATATGGTTGCAGATAAAAATGATGCCAAAAATGAAACTTGATAAAAGGTCAGATCAAATGAAGAGATACACATGACATCGAATGTGGCAAAACAAATTGAATAACTGCCTTCAAAAGAATATACTTGCTTGCTTAATCAGCCTACCTGCATTAAGCACGACTTAAAAAATCTGATCAGTTAATATCGACTTGAAGATAAAAACCATCGCTAACAGTTGTCATGGATTTTGCTGTATATTATATATATATATATATATGTATACAAGTCGAATCAAAGGCTAGACAGAGGCCTAGGGCAGCGTTGGGTGTAGGTCAGGTTGGCCAGTGTTGTATTAGCCATGTGTGTTTCTTGTACGTGCTTTCCTGACCCTGCCTCCCCCTGTTGACCACATGAAGGGGATGAAGATGGTTATGAGGCTGATGTTGATGGCTCATCGGCACAAGGCGGACAGCCCGAAGATGATGATTTGTCCGATGACGGTAAGTGGGTGTATATTCCACGAGATACACTCGGTTTGTTGAATTAAATTAACCTTTTGACTCCCGTGCCCTGTCCACCAGCGCCCTGCATTGTCAACCATGCTAGCACGTGTGTAGGAAGCTGGTGGATAGAGTGAGGGAGTGAAAAGGGTTAAGGTTTTGCTGTTCGTGGATGAGGTTCGGGAGACAAAGGGTTAAAGGGTACGCTGTGTCAGAAATGCACTCTGTTTGTTTAAAGGGTACTGTGTGTCACAGATACACTGTTTGTTTAAAGGGTACTCAGTGTCACAGATACACTGTTTGTTTAAAGGGTACTGTGTGTCACAGATACACTGTGTTTGTTTAAAGGGTACTGTGTGTGTCACAGATACTCTGTTTGTTTAAAGGGTACTGTGTGTGTCACAGATACACTCTGTTTGTTTAAAGGGTACTCAGTGTCACAGATACACTGTTTGTTTAAAGGGTACTCAGTGTCACAGATACACTCTGTTTGTTTAAAGGGTACTGTGTGTGTCACAGATACACTCTGTTTGTTTAAAGGGTACTGTGTGTGTCACAGATACTCTGTTTGTTTAAAGGGTACTGTGTGTGTCACAGATACTCTCTGTTTGTTTAAAGGGTACTGTGTGTGTCACAGGTACACTCTGTTTGTTTAAAGGGTACTGTGTGTGTCACAGATACACTCTGTTTGTTAAAAGGGTACTGTGTGTGTCACAGATACACTCTGTTTGTTTAAAGGGTACTCAGTGTCACAGATACACTGTTTGTTTAAAGGGTACTGTGTGTGTCACAGATACTCTGTTTGTTTAAAGGGTACTGTGTGTCACAGATACACTGTTTGTTTAAAGGGTACTGTGTGTCACAGATACACTGTGTTTGTTTAAAGGGTACTGTGTGTGTCACAGATACACTGTTTGTTTAAAGGGTACTGTGTGTGTCAAGATACACACTGTTTGTTTAAAGGGTACTGTGTGTGTCACAGATACACTCTGTTTGTTTAAAGGGTACTGTGTGTGTCACAGATACTCTGTTTGTTTAAAGGGTACTGTGTGTGTCACAGATACACTGTGTTTGTTTAAAGGGTACTGTGTGTGTCACAGATACACTGTTTGTTTAAAGGGTACTGTGTGTGTCACAGATACTCTGTTTGTTTAAAGGGTACTGTGTGTGTCACAGATACACTGTTTGTTTAAAGGGTACTGTGTGTGTCACAGATACACTGTGTTTGTTTAAAGGGTACTGTGTGTGTCACAGATACACTGTTTGTTTAAAGGGTACTGTGTGTGTCACAGATACTCTGTTTGTTTAAAGGGTACTGTGTGTGTCACAGATACACTCTGTTTGTTTAAAGGGTACTGTGTGTGTCACAGATACACTGTGTTTGTTTAAAGGGTACTCTGTGTCACAGATACACTGTGTTTGTTTAAAGGGTACTGTGTGTGTCACAGATACACTGTGTTTGTTTAAAGGTTACTCTGTGTCACAGATACCCTCTGTTTACTTAAAGAGTACGCTGTACTACAGATACAGCATGTTTGTTTAAATGGCACTCTATGTCACAGATTCACTCAGTTCGCTTAAAGGGTACTCGGTAATTTGTAGCGGATGTTGAGGTCCCAGCTGGAATTTCCATCTAGATGTAATTTCTTCACCGTCAGATTCATTTTTTCAAAGTGTATAATTCTCTATTTCAGCTATGTATATATTTTTTTCTTGTTCCAGATTATTAGTTTTCAATCAGATTCACCAATGCTATCTAAAGTTTACTATTAAATCACTATATTCTGCTTTGAGGTTTTTAATGTAAATATCAGTAAGTATACGAGGTTCTACTTGTGTTAGACCTTCAAGAATCAGGTGGTAAAAGAATGTGTGTGGAAAAGAATTCAGACTGCAAGATATGACAAAGATAAACCCAGCCCAAAATTACAAATTTGAAAGAACTGTATGAATCACTTTTGTTTTCGCCTGAGTTTCGTCCTCCTGTCTTTCGTTCTTTTTTCTGTCATTTACGGTTTTTTTTATCGTATTTTTACATTATTAGATTACTGGTCTCTTGTTTTCATTTTTAAATGGGTGTTGTGTATATATACAATTCTGTATATATCTTTTGTAGTCTTGTGATGAAATTTCAAACAATGTTTGTGTGATTTCAACCATGCTGGTCGTTTTCCTTGTTGTGTCAGAAATATGCTATTTGATTGTTTGCATCGTTGAGAAATTAAAATTTGGTGAATATAGTTCAGGAATGTTAAAAGTCTATGCCTACGTTACAGTTTAGTTTTGTTATTTAATTCTGTTAACATAACACTTTTAACAGAAATATTTTGCAGGGAATTTTGGATCTTAAAAAAGCACATATGTCCAGTTTGTCATTATGTTGTGTGAATATTTCCAGTCACCGTTTTTGTTGATATGTATGTATTTGACCTAGTGGCTAAAAGAGCTGCCTTGAATATGACAAGCCTGGGTTCAGTTCCTGGTCGAACAGAGACCACCTCTCTCTTTCTCTCTCTCTCTCTCTCTCTCTCTCTCTCTCTCTCTCTCTCTCTCGCTTTCTCTCTCTCTCACGCTTTCTCTCTCTCTCTCTGTCTCTCTCTCGTTCGCTTTCTGTCTCTCTCTCTCGCTTTCTCTCCCTCTCTCTGTCTGTCTCTCTCTTTCTCTTTCTGTCTCTCTCTTTCTCTCTCTCTCTCTCTCTCTCTCTCTCTTTCTTCTCTCTCTCTTTCTCATTCACTTTCTCTCTCTTGTTTTTTTCCTCTCTATCTCTCTTCTCTCTCTCTCTCTCTCTCTCTTTCTCTCTCTTTTTCCTCTCTCCCCTCTCTCTTTGTCTTTTTCTCTCTCACTTTCTCTCTTTCTCTCTGTCTCATTCTCTCGCATTCTTTCTTTTTTCTTTCTGTCTCTGTCTCTCCCTCTCTATCTCTCTCTCTCTTTCTCTCTCTCATTCTCATTCACTCTCTCTCGTTCTCTCTCTCTCTCTCACTCACTCTTTTCTCTGTCTCTGTCTCTGTCTCTCTCTCTCTCTTCTCTCTCTCTCTCTCTCTCTCTCTCTCTCTCTCTGTCTGTCTGTATCTCTCTC
>JAPXFY010000019.1:61315524-61320524 GCA_030674185.1 Monoplex corrugatus
GGTCACGTTTCTTTAATGGACAGATATTGGGCACTTCTCAAGAACAGACCTTCATTTGGCACGTTTCTTTAGTGGACAAACCTTGGGCACTTTTCATCAATAGACATGCATTAGGCATGTTTCTTTAATGTACAAATACTGGGCGCTTTCCATTAATGGACACACATAGACATTTTTCTTTAATACAGAAACATTGGGTACTTTTTATGAATGGACAGCTGTTGGACACATGTATCAGGAAACAAGCTACGGGCACTTTTCATAAGTAGGAAAGATGTTGGTACTTTTCATTAATAGGCAGATTGTAGGCACTGTTTTATCACAAGTCAGGTTATGGGCTTTTTTCATTAATAGGCAAGCTCTGCTCACTTTTCATTAATAGTTGTGGGCACTTTTCACTAGTTGTGGACACTTTTTGAGAGTTCCATGGACAGCAAAGAAAACAAACGAGACAGTCTTGATGGAGGCAGACACAAGTAGATCACTCATAAGGAAGATTAGGAAAAGACAGGCAACATTTATAGGCCATTTTATGAGGAAGGGGGATTGGAACACCTGGTCACAACGGGAAAGCTGGAGGGAAAGAGAGCACCGGTTAGACCCAGGGAGAAAATACTGGACGGACTTGCAGAGTGGCTGGGGACAAGGAGGGTGGGGGAGATGCTAGGGGCAACGAGAGATAGAGACAGATGGAAGTCCATGATCGCCAACGCCATGCGGCAGGGCACCTGATGATGATGGTGGACACTTTTCACTAGTTGACGGGTTGTTGACACTTTTCATCAATAAGCAAGCTTCACTCAAGAGGGAAGCTCTGGGCACTTTTTATTATTAGACAAGACTGTAATAACATGATTCACACTGAACCTGACCTGATTCAACCCAACAGGTCAGACGATGAGGATGGACGTGGAGGTGGCTTTGGACGGCAAGCCGATGCCCAACGTGCATTTCCTGCGTGCCGGGCGAGAGCTGAAGGAAGACTCCCGTGTGTCCTTCTACACAGACAAGGCCATGGGCATCCACACGCTGGAGATCAAGAAGACACGTCTGACAGACGAAGCCAAGTACACGGTCAACCTGGAGCAGGACGGCATCATCACTGACAGCGCCACCTTCAGTGTCTTCATCAAAGGTTGGTCGTGGTTATTGTCCTTGTTTGTACAAGGGGTTTGCTTGTTCAGTTGATACAGCTGCGGATTCACGGTGTGGTGTTTCATGTTAATCCCAGCCCCCTGTGGCAAAACAGGTATTAAACTTTTTTTTTTATTTGCAGATTCTGATGTAAATGACAGAACCAGGAACCAGCCTACATGCTTTCATAAAAGTGATGTTATGTTGTTAATTGTTTATGTTACTGCTCATTTTTGACTTGTTGATATCAGCTTAAATTGTTTTATGCTGAACTAACAGACTACACATCATTTTATACAATATGGATCCTGTTTATCACCCAAAGCCTTGTCCAGGGATACCATCTGTCAGATCATACTTGCTGATTCTCATCTAATATCACTCATAGTGAAAAAGACATTAAATCATAAAACGGACTTGCTGATTTGACTGAAGCACATTGGAATTGTCTGAAGGTAAAGACTCTCTCTTGAAAGCAATGACAGATCCAGATATTTCAAGTTTTATGCTGATGCAGAGGCAGCGACATATCACGTGTGGTTTGGTAATGGTGTTTTTGTGTATTACTGTCTTTGTGTTTGTGTTTTTCAAAGGCCGCTATCTTTTCATGTTGTATCTCTTTGCGCTGTTTGTACTGTGGATTTGTTGTTTATGCGTACCAGCAAGAGTTGCATCCCCCTCCACCAAAATTAGACTTGTTTGTTTGTTTGTTTAAGGTTCTTGTGTTGTGTATCGAAGGAAGGCCGTATTGAATTTTGTCTTCATGTCATGATTGATTCGGTCGGTTGTTTTTTAACGATAGATGCTCTTTCTTTTCACTCAGTGGCTGTTAGTACGCGCGCGTCCGTGTGTATGTGTTGTGTGTGTGTGTGTGTGTGTGTGTGTGTGTGTGTGTGTGTGTTTGGTTGCAGAGCTAATAGTTCACTGCCTTAGCAAGTGTGGATTGTGTTTTAATTTCATGTATTTGCATTTGTGGATGTCATCATTTTATTTGGTAGCCTATATTGCATTGCATTTAGACTGAAGAGGTTGTTGACGATTGAAGCGTTTTTACACATGTAGATTTTTTCATTATTTTGTTTTGAATTTTTGTGACACATACTGCTCTGTGTATATCCTCACTGATTCTTGAAGTATTTGCTATTATATTTATAATGACTGAGCGCAGATGTACATGCATAGTAATCTGTTTGCTTCTGAACTGTCCATACATTATTTCTTTTTTCCATTTCTCTTAGTTGCTTATGTGAACGAAAAGTTTTGCTTTTTTTTTTCCTATTTCTGACTGGTTTTATGATAAATAAATTTTCTCTGCGCTTCAGTTTTATTGTAGCTGTTTTAAGGTGTGTGTGCTTGTTGTGGTGTGGACTCATCCGTACATCTTAGATCTGCTGTTTGTGGTGTAGCGCTAGATGACGTTCTTAGAGGTGTACCATCCCCATATTAACGTTGCATCAGTTAGTTAGACAAGTATTAGCCTAGCATCCCGCGTGAGTGTTCAGCCAGTCAGTAGTGATGTTTTGAAAATCCAGCTCCCAATGTGGCAATGGCGCCTGAGTCGATTTCTAGTATAGCATCCTCATTGACTGTTACATCAACTAGTACACTACTAGAATTCAGCACACTTTGTGAATGGTGCACCAGGTTTTGCTGACTTTTAGGAATGTATTATGGAAGTGACAGATCCACCATCCCTCGTGAATATTACACCAAGTTTTCGCTGATTTTTTTAAGATAGAAATGTATCATCCTGTGTGGTGATATACCAGAACCAGGATTGGAAATGAGGACCAGTGAAGTGAAGCAGCTCTGAAGATGGCACTTGTATAAGATGTTTAAAATGAGACTTGGTGCTACACACTGGACTTAGCTTCACATTCTGTCTGAGCTTCACATGTTTTCTGTGATAAGACACTTATACATGTATAAAACAGTAGACATGAGGCTTGGTACTGCATCACCACATGTTTTCTGTGATAAGACACTTATACATGTATAAAACAGTAGACATGGGGCTTGGTACTGCATCATCACATGTTTTCTGTGATAAGACACTTATACATGTATAAAACAGTAGATATGGGGCTTGGTACTGCATCACCACATGTTTTCTGTGATAAGTCTCTTGTACATGTATAAAACAGTAGACATGGGGCTTGGTACTGCATCACCACATGTTTTCTGTGATAAGACACTTGTACATGTATAAAACAGTAGACATGGGGCTTGGTACTGCATCACCACATGTTTTCTGTGATAAGACACTTGTACATGTATAAAACAGTAGACATGGGGCTTGGTACTGCATCACCACATGTTTTCTGTGATAAGACACTTGTACATGTATAAAACAGTAGACATGGGGCTTGGTACTGCATCACCACATGTTTTCTGTGATAAGACACTTATACATGTATAAAACAGTAGACATGAGGCTTGGTACTGCATCACTACATGTTTTCTGTGATAAGACACTTGTACATGTATAAAACAGTAGACATGGGGCTTGGTACTGCATCATCACATGTTTTCTGTGATAAGACACTTGTACATGTATAAAACAGTAGACATGGGGCTTGGTACTGCATCACCACATGTTTTCTGTGATAAGACACTTGTACATGTATAAAACAGTAGACATGGGGCTTGGTACTGCACCACCACATGTTTTCTGTGATAAGACACTTGTACATGTATAAAACAGTAGACATGAGGCTTGGTACTGCATCACTACATGTTTTCTGTGATAAGACACTTGTACATGTATAAAACAGTAGACATGGGGCTTGGTACTGCATCATCACATGTTTTCTGTGATAAGACACTTGTACATGTATAAAACAGTAGACATGGGGCTTGGTACTGCATCACCACATGCTTTCTTTTCTTTGCACCAGATAACGTGAGTGATGCAGTAATGGATTTGTAGCTTGCCTTTCATCTGAAGCGAAATCGTCTTTATGATAAGTTTGTCTTTAAAGGGGATAATGACTAATGATCTCAAGAGTGCTGCTTTAACTTTAGTGGCTGCTGCGGACATACGTTTGTCAAGAAATAGATGCAACTAACCGTTTTCTGAGCACAATGAACAGCATAAAAGCACTTATTAATCGACATACTAAAATAGTGTGGAATGTAAATCCATTGAAGGTATAAAGTGGAAAGACTACATTGAAGGTATACAGTGGAAAGACTATAAATCAATGCCTTACTGAAGATGAAAAAGAAGAAGGCACATACCTGATCGGTAGATCAAGGTCACTAACTCTGTGACACTGTGGTCTGATGAGTTATTGGTAACTGGTTTTCATATTCTGACCATTCTCCCACACTGAAATCTGTTCAGGTGAACTACCTGGGCTGGATGTCATCTGTCCCATTTTCTTCATCATATTCTGTTTCTGGGTCATGATAATGATGCTTATAACCTTTGGCAGGCCCGATGACCTTGTTACATGAGCGTGTCATTTCGTGTTCAGATCTGTATAGACTAGATATGCATGGATTGCTGGCTTTTACTTGCGGACTGCATTTCAGTTGAAGGCTCTTGTAGAGAGACATTTGAAAGACAAGGAGCACATGGAGACATGTCAGCAACTAAACAAAGCTGTCTAGCCACATGGACAAATGTCGCCTCTACTAAACAAAGCTGTCTAGCCTCCGCTGCCTTTTGCTTTTCAATACGCGTCAGTTGTTTTGCGACATGGTGAGAGAGGAGCTTTTGAAGATGCGTGGAACGCTTGGAGCTGTCTGCCCAAGGTAAGGCGGTGAACGCATTTCACTGAACCAACCCCTCCCCCCTACCCCAGCCCCAGCCCCCTTTCACCCCCCTGACTGACCTTGACCTGAATTACGATTGCCCTTGC
>JAPXFY010000019.1:61328024-61345524 GCA_030674185.1 Monoplex corrugatus
TGGTTGCCATAAGTTTTGGGTGTACCTTTCGTGCTGTGTTGTATGTACATAGTGTCCAATGGACATGGCTGGCTCGTTTTTGTCAAACCAAGGAGACTTCTGTAGTTTGTTTATGTGTATCACAAGGCTGCCTGGTCATAAGTGTATCAGTTGGTGTGACTGTTAGGCAAGCCATGTGTGCAGTGTTCTCTGTTTCAGTATCAGTTTCTCAAGATGAGGTCTCCGCGCTGGGAATGAATTCCATATGCACTAACGTCACAGGTTCCGTGTGATGGAAAAGATCCAGAATAATCACGGCACAAGCCTTAAGCCTGCACATAAACCCATGAGCTGGTCAGGTCCTGAGGTCCTTACCTAGATAGTTCCATGACCCTGGGGTCGTATGGGAGTGAGGTGGCTGAGACCTGAACTTTTCCCGGGGCCAGCACCACAAGGGCGGCGCCCATCCCCTCTCCCTCGCTTATAATTCATATTCATAATCACGTGTGTCTTTATAAACCAAGACTTCAGAAAGGCAAGAAGGCTAATTGGTCTTCAAGGAGTGGGACCTGGGAAGTCAACCCCTCTCTCGTGTTTTTCACCAGGTGGACGTCTGAACCATTCTGCCACTTTTCTCCCTGTAGTGTTCTGTGTTGGTTGACAACAGGTTCAGTAGGTTATATTGAACCTGTACCTGACCTTACAAGCAGATTACAGAAGCTCCTTGGTTTGTGTATTATGTATCTGTGGTTTTCAGTTTATTCTTACGTTTGCTGTTTTGAGCACAACTCAGTATTATTTTGTAAAGTGTTCTTTTTTCTCATTGTTATATTGTACTAGAAAAGATGTTGTGGCATATACAAGAATATTGTGGTTGCCATTGTTTTAAGAATAACAACTGTGAAAGGAGTAAAATAGACGTAGATGTAGGCAGCTTTGTGTTTATTACCTTTTCATATTCTTTGGATAGATTGTTCTGTTTTTTGTTTGTTTGTTTTTAATAGTATTTTTAATCAGTAGCTTTAGTGTTGGTAAAATTAGCTGTATTGGTGTCGTCTAACAGTGTAGAGTAGATTAGTCGTATTGATGTGTTGTCAAAGTAGAGTGCTAAGTAAAGCCATCGGTTACCGTAACATGGTGGCACGGTGAGTTGTGGCATAACACTAAGAGAACTGTATTCATGTTATGCTACAGGGGCACAGGAGACTTTCATATGGCGTTCATCATTTGTCTTGCTCTGAATCTGTCTGAATATGGGTTGTTGGGGGGTTCTTTGTTTATTTGTTTGGTGTGTGTGTATTGTTTTCTTTTCTTTTCTTTTCTGATCTTTTCTTTTTCTTTCTTTTTCGTTGTTTTCTGTTCTTTTTTTTCTTTTTTTTTCTTTTTTTTCTTTTCTTTTTTTTTTCTTTCTTTTTTCTTTTTTCTTTTTTTTTTTTTTCTTCTTTTTTTTTTTTTTTTCTTTCTTTTTTTTTTTCTGTTCTTTATCTTTGTTTTTTTTCTTTTTCTTTTTTTTTTTCTTTTTCTTTTTTTTTTTCTTTTCTTTTTTTTTTTTTGTTGTTTTTTTCTTTTTTTTCTTTTCTTTTTTGTTTTTTCTTTCTTTTCTTTTTTCTTTTCTTTTCTTTCTTTTCTTTTTTTTCTTTTTCTTTTTTTTCTTTTTTTTTTTTTTTTGTTCTTTTTCTTGGTTTGATATTTGTTTCTTTGTATTCAATTTCATTCCATTACCTGTTGTTACATCGATTGATTACCGTTAGTCGGAAACTGTTTGGTTTTATATCTTTGTGTTCGTGAACTTGGAAAGTCGGTAAATATTCCTCAACAGATGAGAACGATTTTTATTAACACACCCCCCCCCCGTCCCCCAAGAACTAACTGTGATAAATGGGAAATACATTAATGGTTGGCCTGTGCATTAGTCGTGATCTGAATGTCAACTCTTTCTAACAAGTTTACATTACTGGGTGGAACAAAGACATGACAAATATACGAAAAATTAACCCATGATTACAACTGATTTTTTCATGGTTGGTTTTCACATATTTCAATTACACTAAGACCTTTGTGTGGCAAAATACCCGCCATATCCTGACATCATAAACGTCAGGAAATATATGACTTTCCAAGATTCAGCTTATTATATGTGTTTCAGTTTAAGTTTGTTAAAGAAATGAATTTTGTTGATGCTGTAGTGTGTTTTGAATAAAAGGAACATGGACTTTCTTATTAGTCGATAGAATTTGATGGCAGTGGAGTATATATCGAATATTGTTTTATTTCACTGTTCTTTTCCTGCCTTTCTTTTGTGTTAGGATGCAAAAGGTGTTTTATCGTGTCTTCGTGTATTTGTGTTCTTGCATTTCCATTTAGTTAAGTGTTGTGTTATGGATATAGTCATATCGAACTCTTTTCGTTGCCACTGTTTGTCACACACACACACACACACACACACACACACACACACACACACACACACACAACATACACACACACACACCACACACACACACACACCACACAACACACACACACACACAACACACACCACACACACACACACACACACACACACACACACACACACACACACACACACACACACACACACACACACACACACCACACACACACACACCACACCACACACACAACACACCGCTTACAAACACCCAACAAAACAAACATCAACAACAGTACAAGCTGTATACCATCATGTTTACGCCCTAGCAGAGCACAAGAGACTAACTTACTAGTTAAAACTCAATCATCTTTCATGTAAATGACTCTATTGACTAACAGTGAGTTGTGATGATGCACGGTGTGTGTTGCTCTGTGACCAACAGTGGACAAGAAAGGACGGCGACTGTCTCAGATAGAGGTCATGAAGATGAACCTGAAAAAGGTGGAGAAAACAGAGGGAAGCGACTCTGAGGAAGAGAAGGTAGAATGGGATTATGTCCCTTGGCAATGTCCCTGCTCGTGAATCTGTTTTTTAACTGTTCGGATTTCTTCGTATGTATCGCGCACACGCAGATATGATCATTCGTACACACACACACATACACACATACGCCCACAAAGACACACATGCACACGCGCATCTCTTTGATTGCATACACACTTGCTTGCACACACTCATACACACATGCACACTCTATGGTTCTCTTTTATCACACTGTCATACACACACATAAATAGATTCACAGATATGTCCTTTTGAGTACCTCCTTTTATTAATATTAGCAGACAGCAGTTCAGACACGTTGTTCCAACACTCATCTATCGTTTTTGAACTGAAAGTAAAAATTGCCTCGTGTGTTTTATTGTACGGCTGTTTTACATTGACCTGTCCACATGATTTCTAGTGTTTTCTGGCTTTTATTGATGTATTTCTTTGCAGCATATCTGATGACATGTGTGTATATGTATGTGTGTGTGTGTGTGTGAGTGATAGCTGACATGATTAATCTGACGTGTGAAAGTTGCAGGTCAAAGGGAGGTGATCAAGTGTTTGGGAGAGGAGAGAACTGATACTGAATTGTTAAGGCTGTGTTCTATGTTTATAATGAAAGTTTATATAATGTGCTGTGATCCGTTTTCTTCCTGCGTTCCCCTCTTTACCCAATACCTTTTCCTTTCCTGGTTTCTGGTTGTTTCCTGCTTAAAAGGAAAAGATATATTTAAACTGACTGAGAGAGAGAGGGTGGTGTGTGTGTGTGTGTGTGTGTATGTGTGTTGGTGTGTGTGTGTGTGTGTGTGTGTGTGTGTGTGTGTGTGTGTGTGTGTGTGTGTGTGTGTGTAAGTAAAATGGCAGATATTTGTATCAGTTAAATGATATAATTTAGCAAGTCTGATATTAATTGCAGCTGTAAATGATCCTCTGAGTTCCTTGAGTTCCGTTTACATCAGTCTTAAGACTTACAGTACTATAGTCGTCGCAGACCTACGTTAAGTAGTCTGCTTCGAGAGAATAACACTGATTTGATATATTTACTTTACATTCATTTGGTAATCGAACATTCTTTTTTTTTACTTGTTATTTGGATATTTTACATTCTTTACGTCCTATGATTGCTGATATCTTACCACTTCAAATTTTGGATATTGTATTTTAGATTTGGCCCCAGACACTCTTTTTAAACACATTTTGCTCCATTATGTTTTTCGTCCACACCCCTGATATTTGCCATCTTGACCATTCTACCACAGTCAGGCCACAGGAGAGAGATGGGAGACTATACGCACCTTCATCGCAAGCTAGGCCGTTCCCATGGAGATGGGGCCGGCGATTCGGGTTCTCAGTCGGCGGACAAGGCATGTCGTTGATGACGCGGTTCGGTCTGGTGCACTGCTGGTCCCACTTAGATCCTAGATTCAGTGCCTGCACTTCCCTAGATCCTAGTCTAGTTCTGATTAGTCTGTTGAGTAGTTGGCGTATTGGTTGGTCTCTTGGGGGGCATTCTTTTTGGTAGATCTGTGGATCGTAACGGTGCTTGAGCGGGAGCTGCCGAATTATGTAGATTGTTGTGAGTGTCAGTTATGTTTTTCTTGGTGCTAGATGCTTCATATCACTCATGTGTAGACTTGATTGGGAACGAGTGTCTGCCACAGAGGCCTAGTTGGTATATAGAGGCAGACCACTCTCCATTGGAATGAGTGCCTGCCATAGAGGCCTGGTTTGTGTACAGGCAGACCACTCACTGTCAAGTCTCACCACACGGGTTTGCACGGGTACGGATCATGGTGAAACCATACATTTTTGTGTGTGTGTGTGGTGTCCACTCTACCTAGCTGTGAAAGGGTAGGCCTACCTGACTTTCTTCAAAGTTTAGGAAAGGTAAAACAGCGAAGTAAAGGAGACAGACATCTCCCAGGTCATGCTGACCCCGAGAAGAGTTGAGGTCTCTACCACCTCACTCCCAAACGATCCCAGAGTTATAGGACAGTCTTTTTATCGTTATGTCTGCTTTGTTTTTGTCTGCTTATTGGAGCTTGGCCATTGTTTTTATTGAAGTTGTGAATACGTTTTAGTTTAGGGTTAGTGGTGGTCTCTTGTTTACATTATTTATATATTTTGTGTTTTGTTCTGATAATCACTGTTTTTAGATTGGCTACAAAACAGAAAAAGAACATATATTCTTTTTCTTCTCGACCTGTACGAGCCTTTAACACTATGGCTTCCCCATCCTATCCACCAGCTTTCTGCATTGTCAGCAGTGATAACATAGCAGACACATAACCCTTTTACTTCCCTCACCTATCAAGTGGATCGTGTAAGGGAGTGAAAAGGGTTATATATCGCAGCTGATGGATAGGGTGAGGGAGTCAAAAGATTAACGTCCTCTACTGGTCTTGTGTTTTCTTTTTCCTAATTGTACTTACGCTGTCTTGTTTGGTCGCCTGGTGGTACTGACATTTGATTATGGTCTTGTTTATACTTATATGCTATTGTTGGTGCTTACGTACTAAGTTTAACTGACTAATGTATTAGGGTTGTCTTCTGACATTGGTACACTTAGTTGTCGGCATCTCAGACGTACACTCAGACTCAGGCTTACTAATGGTTCGGTTTGGTATCTACTGCTTCTACTTGACTGGGGTTTTTTTATCACTGAAGGGCACAGCAGATTGGCCACAGCCTAGGGGCATATAACAGGTTTGGCCACAGCCTAGGGGCATATAACAGGTTTGGCCACAACTTAGGGGCATATAAACAGGTTTGGTCATAATTTAGGGTCATATAACAGGTTTGGTCATAATTTAAGGGCATATAACAGGTTTGGCCACAACTTAGGGACATATAACAGGTTTGGCCACAACTTAGGGGCATATAACAGGTTTGAACACAACTTAGGGGCATATGATAGGTTTGGCCACAACTTAGGGGTATATAACAGGTTTGGCCACAACTTAGGGGTATATAACAGGTTTGGCCACAACTTAGGGGCATATAACAGGTTTGGCCACAACTTAGGGGCATATAACAGGTTTGGCCACAACTTAGGGGCATACATCAGGTTTGGCCACAACTTAGGGGCATATAACAGGTTTGGTCACAACTTAGGGTCATATAATAGGTTTGGCCACAACTTAGGGTCATATAACAGGTTTGGCCATAACTTAGGGTCATATAACAGGTTTGGCCACAACTTAAGGGCTTATAACAGGTTTGAACACAACTTAGGGACATATAACAGGTTTGGCCACAACTTAGGGTCATATAACAGGTTTGGCCACAACTTAGGGACATATAACAGGTTTGGCCACAACTTAAGGGCTTATAACAGGTTTGAACACAACTTAGGGTCATATAACAGGTTTGGCCACAACGTAGGGTCATATAACAGGTTTGGCCACAACTTAAGATCATATAACAGGTTTGGCCACAACGTAGGGTCATATAACAGGTTTGGCCACAACTTAAGATCATATAACAGGTTTGGCCACAACTTAGGGGTTTATAACAGGTTAAGCCACAACTTAGGGGCATATAACAGGTTTGGCCACTTCTTAGGGGCATATAACAGGTTTGGCCACAACTTAGGGGCATATAACAGGTTTGGCCACTTCTTAGGGGCATATAACAGGTTTGGCCACAACTTAGGGGCATATAACAGGTTTGGCCACAATTTAGAGAAATATAACAAGTTTGGGCACTTAAAGGTATACAGCAGATTGGGCACCAGTAAAGTATGTGGGTTTTGCTGAAATTCATTATAATGTTGGAGATTTCCAAACATTTATATATAGCACCGATTTGGACCCATGGTAAGTGTAAGTGTTATTAGAACACTGCTTTATAACAATATGAGATAGTTTAATCTTTGCCATTAGATTTATGCTTAGGTGAGTTTCAGTATACATTTATTCAGTCGGTGAGTGCCATAAATGACAAGGATGATAAGAAGGGACTCTGCTCAGAGCACGTTTTTACCAGATCAGTTCATTTCACATGAAAAAACGAAGAAGATATGTAAAGCTCACGAAGTTTCTTCAGTACAAAAGTATATGTTGGATCATTATTGATTTGTTATTGATTTCTCAGCTTTACTCACATTTTTTGTCTTTTTTTTGTTTTGTTTTGTTTTGCAGACTAATTATTCTAAAATCTTAACCCACTGCCCTCTCCACCACTGTACTGTTCTGTATGTAAAGGGACCTTCACTCTGTAAGCTAGTAGTTTAGTAGGCACGGTGCATAAAGACTTGTTTGACAGTTCTGGTGCATTGATAGATGCAGTAATCGAATACTTCGTTTTTTCATTTGTCTCCTGAAGGCAGTCGTGCTGCCGGTGATGTGCGGGTCCTGTGTTTTGTTTTCTGCAGAAGCTGTGTTTATTTCTGCAGTGTCTGTTGACTGGCAGTGCCCACGGCCAGAGTCCTTTGTTCGTGTGAGCCGCAGTTCGTGGAGGCTGTGTCGTGATTTGGTCTCTGAATCACCAACTGTGTGGATGTTTGTGTAACTAACCCTTCATGACATCAGTCTTGACTCGCAGTGCTGCTCATTGAAATAACTCTTGACGACCTGTGTGGACAATAGTTCCTATTAAATAACATGGTTATCTTTCCTTTCCTTTTAAGTACATACTCTAATTATTTTAATTTTTCAAAAACAAAATTTGACTGTGATTTGAAAACGAATCTGATGATATCAGAAAATGTCAAAGCCCGCTTTCTTAAAATTACGTGACTTGTTGCACGTTGCGGTTTTAATTTCCCATTTTCAAATCGTCACATTTTGTAATGTCAGAATGACCGAAAAATTCAGCATGTTCTGATGTACAAGCATATTATAATGCTTGGACATTAGGGAAAGACTGATTTCATGGGAAGGGAAGTTCATTTTTCTTGGCGTCGTTTTGTTCATGGTGTCACAGCTGCGTTCATCCTCCATGTTGCTCAACTTTTGTTTCATTTTCAGCAGCCATGTTCCCTATGAAATTTGTTCTGTATTTTTCTTTGGTCTGTTTTCCTTTCCAACAATATTTGTATACATCCTGTTCATGTATTCAACATTCAGTCTTCATTGTTCATAGTTTATAGTATAGTTATTTCATGATGATAGTGTATGTTCTTCCTTGTTTATCAAAAAGGATTTGTCTTTCAATATGTATGTATACATCAAAAGTTACAAAGTAATTTTCTTGAAATCAAGAGCTAGGGGGATTACTGAAAAATTTTAATGACCAGATTTAAAGAAAACATATATTTTCGTTCATTGAAATGTCATATTTTGATTGTTTATTGATGTGTCCTCTTTCGTGTTACTGTTTATTGCTACGTCATCTTTCTATGTCACTGTTCATTGCAATGTATGTCGTCTTTTATATTATTGTTTATTGCAATACATATCATCTTGTCTGTTGCAGCTGTTGACCGTTTTCTTGTTTTATTTGTGCATGCATTGAGACAGATGTTTCAGCATATGTACGTGTACTCTTCACATATTTCTTTGTGTAGCTTTGTGCATTTATAAAAACACACCCATGGTTTGCTGAAATGATATTAAACCATGCATTTTGGACTTGTTTTTGCTGTAAGATATCATCATTGACATCACCTTCCCTACAATTGCCATCAACATCATCGTCACTACTAGTGTTAGTAGTAGGACAAGTATTAGTATCATCATTGTTATACTATCGTTCGTTAAATACAGGTATTATGATACACATATACTATCATAAACAGAACGACAACAGTTTGTTTAACACACACATTTTCATGACAAATACTTCTGTATCAATCCAAATCAGAAAAATATTAAGAGCATGTACACACTTGCTTGCATCATATATTATCTGCTTAAACGGAGATGGTCTTACGGTTGGATCCACAAGTGTTGAAGCATAAATGTAGATATTTAGTAAGGTTTGGTTCACAAGTGTTGAAGCATAAATGTAGATATTTAGTAAGGTTTGGTTCACAATTGTTGAAACATAAATGTAGATATTCAGTAAGGTTTAGTTCACAAGTGTTGAAACATAAATGTAGATATTCAGTAAGGTTTAGTTCACAATTGTTGAAACATAAACTTAGATATTCAGTAAGGTTTAGTTCACAAGTGTTGAAACATAAATGTAGATATTCAGTAAGGTTTAGTTCACAATTGTTGAAACATAAATGTAGATATTCAGTAAGGTTTAGTTCACAAGTGTTGAAACATAAATGTAGATATTCAGTAAGGTTTAGTTCACAAGTGTTGAAACATAAACTTAGATATTCAGTAAGGTTTAGTTCACAAGTGTTGAAACATAAATGTAGATATTCAGTAAGATTTAGTTCACAATTGTTGAAACATAAATGTAGATATTCATTAAGGTTTAGTTCACAAGTGTTGAAACATAAATGTAGATATTCAGTAAGGTTTAGTTCACAAGTGTTGAAACATAAACTTAGATATTCAGTAAGGTTTAGTTCACAATTGTTGAAACATAAATGTAGATATTCAGTAAGGTTTGGTTCACAATTGTTGAAACATAAATGTAGATATTCAGTAAGGTTTGGTTCACAATTGTTGAAACATAAATGTAGATATTCAGTAAGGTTTGGTTCACAATTGTTGAAACATAAATGTAGATATTCAGTAAGGTTTAGTTCACAAGTGTTGAAACATAAATGTAGATATTCAGTAAGGTTTGGTTCACACGTGTTGAAACATAAATGTAGATATTCAGTAAGGTTTAGTTCACAAGTGTTGAAACATAAACTTAGATATTCAGTAAGGTTTGGTTCACAATTGTTGAAACATAAATGTCGATATTCAGTAAGGTTTAGTTCATAAGTGTTGAAGCGTAAATGTAGATATTCAGTAAGGTTTGGTTCACAAGTGTTGAAACATAAATGTAGATATTGAGTAAGGTTTGGTTCACACGTGTTGAAACATAAATGTAGATATTCAGTAAGGTTTAGTTCACAAGTGTTGAAGCATAAATGTAGATATTCAGTAAGGTTTAGTTCACAAGTGTTGAAACATAAATGTAGATATTCAGTAAGGTTTGATTCACACGTGTTGAAACATAAACTTAGATATTCAGTACGGTTTGATTCACACTTGTTAAAGCATAATGATAGATGGTCAGTAAGGCTTGGTTCTCACTTGCTAAAACATAAACACAAATGGTCACTAAGACTCAGATCACACTTGTTAAACATAAATGCAGATGGTCGCTAAGGCTCGGATCACACTCGCTACAACATAAACAAACGTAGATGGTCATTGAAACTTGTATCACATTTGTTAAAGCATAAACGTAAATGAACGCTAAGGCTCGGATCACATTTGTTAAAGCATAAACGTAGATGATCACTAAGGCTCGGATCACACTTGTTAAAGCCTAAACGTAGATGATCACTAAGGCTCGGTTCACACTTGTTAAATCGTAATGTAAGTGGTCGCTAAGGCTGTGATCACATTGGCTCAACAGAGAGACAGTAGTCGGCGCCAGTCCCTGGAACCGGACATTCCTGTCATCAAAGTGTCGGCAGACAAACTGGAAGCCATGGAACAGCAGCGTCGGGCGTCCATGCAGACCCGACGTACCTCTCTGGCAGAAGTCATTTCTGACTGGCCCATGCTGCAGAAACGTATCATTCAGAAGGAGGTAGGGATGGTGTGACGGTACCTTGTGGGTTTTGTATTGTTTTCTGTTGGTTTGGAATGGTGTGATGTTTTCTTGTGGAGATTTTGTTTGGTGTTGTATTGTTTTCTACTGTTTTGTGTTGTTTTTAGTTTCTTACGTATGTTGTTATTGTGGTAGGTTTATTTGTTTCATACTGCCCTGTTTTAAGATTTTGTTTGTTTGTTTGTTTGTTTTTTCTGTGTTTTTTTTTTTGTTTTGTTTTTTTTTTTTTGCTTTGTGCTTTCTGTGTTCTAATTGTAGTTGTTTAATGTCTTCATATATTCATTTATTTTTGTTTTTATCTGCGTTTGTTATTTTAAATTTGAGCTAATTATGTATTTTTTTTTTTTTTATTATTCTTTTCTTTCTTTATGTCTATAATTTTCAGTTATTTATGTGTTGACTGCATTATCATTTTATAGTTAGGTGTTTATTAATCTGTCGTCTTTATTTTCTTTCTTTCTTTTCCTGTATTCTGTCATTTATTTGTGTGTGTGTTTGGTTAGTTTATTTAACATTGATGTTTTTCTTAATTTGATATACCTGATATCTAATTCTACTAACTTTTGACAGTGACACTTTTCGAACTGAGTTCGTTGTGTATGTGTGTGTCTGTGTCTGTGTCTGTGTGACTGATTTGTCAGTTTCAACTTTGATCAGTTTTAACTAATGGCTCTGTGAATATACACACACAATCTCTCTCTCTCTCTCTCTCTCTCTCTCTCTCTCTCTCTCTCTCTCTCTCTCTCTCTCTCTCTCATTCTCTCTTTCTCTCCCTCATTCTCTCTGTCTCTGTCTCTCTGTCTCTGCCTGCCTGTCTCTCTCTCTCTCTCTCTCTCTCTTTCTTCTCTCTCTCTCTCTCTCTCTCTCTCTCTCTCCTCTCTCTGTCTGTCTGTCTGTCTCTCTCTCTCTCTCTCTCTCTCAACGTTTGCAGACTCACCAATGCTTCTTCTTCCCTGACTGACAAGACACTAACTGTCCTGCTGTTGATTGAGTCTTGTCCTAAGTTCCGTTGTATTTTATGTTGCCTTTGATTTCTTATTTTTCAGTTTCTGACAGTTCTGTTGAGTCTGGATCTTTCGTTACTAATTTGTTACATTTGACCTGTTTGCGCTTAAATGTCCAGTCTGCCGTTTTGCTGAGAAACTCTTGTGACTGGTTAAACATGTTGAAACTCAAAGACAGAAATATTGTTATTAAGTCATTAATGTAAAAACAAAATATGACCGCTGGATCTTTAGGGTAAAACATAAAACATTGAAAATCTTTTAGTGAAAGATCCTTTGGAGTAATATAAGCACTTGATAAAGAGCCTGGGGCTCGAAACGTTGTGCTTATATTACTCCAAAGGATCTTTCACTTACAAGATTTTCAATGTTTTAAGTCATTATAAGATTTTCAATGTTTTAAGTCATTAATGATTTCATTTGTTGTTGTCAAGTTTAAAGCTAGTTTGTTTGTTTTGTTGTTGTTGTTTTTAATCTAATCAGCCTATAAATTGTATTTTCACGTTTATACTTTGCTTGGCATTAAACAGGATAAACATCGATTGCCTTTAGAAAGATTTTTCGAAACGATGAAAATCAACCTCTTCAAAACTAAAAAAAATGTAACCCCTAATCGTATCTCTTCGACAGTTAAGGGGATGTGTTTTTATGAGAAAAAATATAAACGCAAATAAATTGGTCAGTCACAGAGCTTCATGCAAAACAGCAGATCGAAAAATCGATTATGAATCGATTGATATCCATCCACTCCCAGATGAATACTAATTGTGCTGATGATATTCTAAGTGTTCCCCGGCTTCCCCACCCACCCTACAGTAGTCTCCTGTGAACTTTGATCATTTGCCTTGTTGAACCAGAAGTTGGCAGGACGGAAGTTTTCCGTGACTTCAAGACCTTTTAAAAATATTGTGTTCAGATCTCTACGCTTTGTCCAATACCAAATGAAGTTGAGTCAGTGCTGAAGCTCCTTTCACTGTGTGTGGTTTGCAGAGGAGAGTACTTTGAAGGAATGTGAACATGACACGTACTTGTCACTGTTAATACTGGTATTGGTTCTACAGTCCCAAGCACAGTGCATGATGATGGGTGCTCATATCAGCTTAAGTTGTCTTTGTTCATTGATACATCGCTCTTTGTTGCGACGACCCCAGTGCCCCCTGCGCTTTGCATGTACTACAGTGGAGATGGAAACCCCCATTCCAAAGACTACGGATGTCCCAGTTCATTATACCTGCTATCAGCATCGGTACAAAAGTCTTTATTGTGGCAGTATAAATTTCCAAAGGCGACTTATCTCCCTGTTCATTAGAGTTATGGTTGCTATTGGCATATAGGTCCTTGTTGTAGCAGTGTACATTTCCAAAGGTTACAGATACGTTCAGTTGGATTGTGATGAACACTGGGATACAGGTCCTTATTGCAGCAATATGAATTGCCTGCGCTTAAATGCATTGCTGTGGTGGGATCTCCCATCCGATGTGGTCCTGGAAACGATTAAAAGCCCATCTTGAATTGTGAATTTAGGTAACTTTGCTTTGGACCTAAGAAAAGACGAGTTTCACGCGTGCATATTCAGAAGGTAAACAAGCCTTTGCAAACCAATTACCTCCCTTTAAGAAATTGTTCACTGTTAAGCACACTTAGGATGCCCAGAGATCCGCCGAGCAATCATGTCCTGTTCTTTGTTCAAAACAAGTGTGACTGCCCGCGTCAAGCAAAAGGAACCAGAAAAAAACACAAAAGAATCGGAACCCGTACTTAATACAACCAAACAAGACAGGCGCAAATTCTCGGCCAACTGGCCTTTGTCAAGATATCACAAACGAACAAACGCCAAGTACAAAAATGAAATCATTGTGATTTCATTTTTGTCCTTTTCTCCCACGGGACGAAGCGGCAGGGAAGTTTTTTTTTTTCTCCTTATTCGTTTGTGATCTTACGTTTACGCTTGACAAAGGCCAGCTGGCCGAAAATTTGCACCTGTCTTTTCTGGTCGTATTAAATACGCGTTCTGATTCAGTTTTCGTGTTTTTTTGTTTTTGTTTTTTTCTGGTTAATATTCCTGTTCATTAGAAGTGATTGAACATCGTTCCATAACTGTTTGTTGCAGCGTTATGAACACTCTTGCGCTGTGCATTGCTATCCCGGTTGCTTCACTTGTTCCATGGCATGTGTGACTACAATGTTGTATGTGCACGATGCATGCTTCCGTTCGTTTCAGAGAGAGAAGTTCCGTCATTGCTTGCTGACTATGAGGACACTAACCTAGTGCTCCACTATGGAGTCTGTCTCTCCTCTAACTCCTCTCTCCACATGTGAGTTTCTTTTCTGGTCTGTCTGTGGTAATCTTCTGTTAGCGTATTTTATGAACATAATTTTTTTTTGATAACTTCATTAACTGTTTAGCATATTGTGTAAAATTAGTATTCAAGACGATATTAGCGTAGTTTATGACCGTAATGTTCTAGATAACTTTATATTATTGGCATATTTTTAGAAATAATATTTTAGACAATATTAGCGTATTTCATGAATGCAACATTCTTGCAAACTTCATGCAATCAGCATATTTTATTATATAAGCGTACTCTAGGTAGCTTTATAGCTATTAGAGTATTTTATAAACATAGCATTCCAGGTAATTTTATTAGCATGTTTTAAAAACATGGTATTCTAGACAACTTTATAACTGTTAGCGTATTTTTAACATAATATTGTAGATAACTTGATATAAGTATAGGCGTATTTTGTGAGCATAATATATTAGTAAACTTTATAAGTGTAAGTGTATCTTATGAACATTACATTCACGGTAACTTTATAACTGCTGGCGAATTTTATGAACGTAATATTGTAGATAACTTTACAAGTCTTAACGTATTTGTGAACCTTATACTTTGTAATTACTAATATATTCATGAACACAACATTCTAGACAAGTTTATAAGTATTAGCTATGAACATTATATTCTAGATAAGTTTATACGTTTATATATGCCAGCTTGTTTCATGAGCATGATATTCTAGACAACTTTATGATTACTAACATATTTCGGTGATTATATTACTCTAGATATTGTTAGAGTATTTTATGAACATAATAGTCTTGATAATTTTATAACTATTGGCATGTTTTATAGAAATGATGTTTTATCAATTTGTGCTGTTTTGATGTAAAATGTTTTCCATATTTACTATTAATTACAATTAGTTCTCTGTATCTTTGAGTATAAATTATCAATTTATATTGTACAAATTAACAATAAGCCGAATTCTTTAATCGTCTACCTGTTTATGTTAGCAGTGTTTGTTTGTTTGTTCATTTTTTTGTTTTGTTTGTTTGTTCGTTTTTAGTGTTTGTTTGTTTGTTTATTTTTTGTTTTGTTTGTTTGTTCGTTTTTCGTGTTTTCGGTTTATTATTGTTTCATACCATCTTGAAATGTCATTCTTTTATATCATAACATTAACGCTGCGCCACTATTTTCCACGTCTATACCACGTAAAAACGAACTAAGAAAAAGTTTGAAAGAAAAAAATTTGCATATAGTTTTATGTTAGGAATTAGAACTCAAAGAAAACACATACTATAAATTGACACTTATCTTCACACCAACCCTCCCCCCCCCCCCCAACCTCCCCCCCCAGGAACCTGACAAGTTTGTGAGGGAGCTGGAGGACATCAAGGTGCTGGAAGGACAGGGCGTGGAGTTCAGCTCCGAGTTCTGCAAGCCCAACGCCAAGCTGAGGTGGTTCAAGAACAAGCTGGAGGTGTTCCATGGACACAAGTACCACTTTGTCAACGATGACGTGGAGTACCGCCTGGTCATCAACAACGTCAAGCCGGAGGAGGCGGCAAGTTCACCGTGGAGTGTAACGGCATCAGCAGTTCCGCCTGGCTGTACGTGGAAGGTGAGTGATGAAGGTCTGTTGGTCAGAGCTGTGGTTCTGCTTTACGTGACCCTCGCAGTAGTCTGTTGGTAAATGGTAGAACTTCCGGTTGGAAAGTCATGAGTTCGATTCGCCTAGACGCTACTGGGTGGTTGAAAGGTGGGCATTTTTTTTCCTAATCTCTCAGGTCAACATGTGTGCAGACCTGCTAGTGCCTTAAACCTTTTTGTGTGCATACGTGTACAGAATATTTAATGCCGTTAAACATGAAAACACCCAGCATGCACGCCACCAAAGTTACAGACTGTTCAACAACAACATGGTGGAATGTGGTCAGCTGGCCAACAGTTGAAAGCTTCATGCTCAACTAGAAAAAAGCTGATAGTGTGTATGTTGTGAGTCAGTTGAATTTTGGAGAACATCGCTTTGCAAGAATGACTTTATAATGATATTCAATGGCTGATAATTGGTCCGTACATACGTTAAATATCTTCCATGTAATATTGACCTCACTTGCTTTCCATACATAAACTAACTTGAATATGTCTATGTCACACTGACCTGATTTGCTTTACACACGTAAATGGGCATTGCTCTGGCCTGAAGAAAACATTTCTAAAACAGATAATTTTTAGAATTACAGTGTGTTCAAGAAGTGTTCCTGGCACTCGGACGGTTCCATAAGTGCTTCACCCAGATCTTTGAGTGATGATCTGGCAGACTCTATGACCCTGTGCAAAACTGTATGCGATGGCCATATCTTTGAAATGGGAGGGGGTGTGGGAACAACTTATGGAAGACTAAGCTGACACCATGAGAATCTTTGGAGCATTAAGACGGACAGGACAGCTTAATGTTGCAGGTTGGGTTTGAACTTGACACATGAAATCTAAGTTATGGCTCTGTCACCTGAGTCAGCTGGTCGCAAAAGGAAGAGGAAGAAGAAGAAGAAATGTTGTGTGGGTCACTTGATGGAATCGTGGATGTCTCGAATTCAGTCCTGGCCTGCACCATAAAAAGTGTCCACTTGCATCCCCATTTCAATGCATCATCATACTAGTGATATCAGCTTTCTGTGTCAGGGACTGTTCCCCACCTGCGGCTTCCATTTAAGGTCTAGTGAGTCACACAGGGTTTAGCTCGCACTGGCATTTCTTTCTTCACCGTGTACATGGCCAGGCCACATCTGGCGATAAATGTGACCGATTTTCTTTTTATTTCCAATTCCTGCTAGGTGTCACGGAGCTTGGTGGTCAGAGGAGTTGGAGTCTGCCATGTATGTTGATTGAACTAAATGAATGCAGCAAAAAAGGTAGTCTTAACAGTAAACTTGAAGAAAACGAAAAGTATGGTCAACAAATACGTCGAAGACCTAGACGGAAAAGTAACGATCAAAAATAAAGAGCTAGAAATGGCCGACCACTACATCTATTTAGGCCAACGTATTTCAGCAGATCCTCCTCCGAAGAAGACGAAATCAAACGTACGAATTATCCTTGGCTGGCAAGCGTTTGGAAGAATAAATTCAGTTTTCAAAAATGACAAAATTCAACTGTCCTGAAACGAGAAGTCCACGACCAATGCATTCTGCCCACAGTCACCTACGGTGCAGAAATGTGGAATCTAACGGAAAAAAACTCGCTTTGAAATAAGAACCATGCAGCGAGCACATGAAAGAATCATGCTTGGTATCACCTGGAAAGATCGCAAAACGGCTCAGTGGATCAGAGAAAGAACAAAAGTACGAGACATCCTGAAAACCATCAACAAACTGAAATGGAAGTGGGCAGGACATCTCACCCGGAGAATGGACAATCATGGAACAAACAAAAACCACGTTCTGGATACCAAGAGACGGCACTCGCAATAGGGGAAGACAGAAAACTAGATGGAGAGAAGACTAGATGGATTTGACAAGAACTGGGAAAAGGAAAAGCGTTGGAACGAAGTGAATGGAAGCAGCTGGGGAAGGCCTACGTCCAACAACGGACTTTCGATGGCTGAAAGATGT
>JAPXFY010000019.1:61350524-61365524 GCA_030674185.1 Monoplex corrugatus
TGGCAAGAATATTTCAAATCATCACTTACTGAATATCACAGATACGTAAGACGCTAACGTACAAAACAAATGATCATCAAATGAACGAACGCTATCACAGTTGACAAAACTTAAATAACATGCTAATGTACACAAGAAATAACATGCTAATGTACATAAGAAATAACATGCTAATGTACACAAGAAAATATTCATCAAGAGAACAACATTATCACAATCGACAAAAATATGATGGCCTGTTTTCAGTGGTAAGATATAGCATGAAATGGTACACTTTTCTTGTTTAAGAGAAAGGATCTTCGTTTGCGAAAAGAAGGAGAAGAAGAAGAAGTGGAGGAGGAGGAGGAGAAGAACAACAACAACAACAATAACAAGGAGAAGAAGAAAACAACAACAACAACAACAAAACGACAACAACAAACGAAATGTTTAAAGCAAAAAAAGAAAGAATAAAAAAGGAGGAAGACATTTAGTTTTTTACCATAAACATCTATCTTTTGTCTGTCTGCTCGTACTAATATGGACATCACGTGAAAATAGAACTGACGTTCAGCAGTGAGCTCAGTGAAAATCCTGAAGAGGAGAAAGAGAAATGCTGTGTGGTGTCAAAGTCTCCTTCACACCGTCGAGCAAGGTCTTCCTTAGTTTTTCCTCTGGCTGTAAATCTACACGTCTTTTTGTAAAATACACGCTGAGCCAGCTGATAAGGTTCCATTCTGGTCAAATGACCGAACTAATTTAAGGAGACCATAAACACAATTTTTCAAATGGTTCTATTGCGTACTTGCTTTCAAAGTTTGGGTTTTGTTTGTTTCTTTCTTTCTTTTTTTTTTTCCTTGTAACAGTCTATAACATTTCAGAAGGCTGACTACCTGCCTGCCTTGCCTGTGTGTATTTATATGTATTTTTAGGTCGTTTGACATCGCCTTTTCCTCACCTTTAATTTCTGAGCTCGACAAAATTGAATGTAGCTGCTGATTTAATCGACGAGACAAGACAAAGGCAAATTTTAGTACTAATATTTTCATTTAGTGCGGTTATCTAGTGTACAACATGACTTTGTGTGTGTCCTCCAGTCTGCCCAGTTGTGAATGGGTACATAGTTCTGTTCAGGGCTGCGGAAGGTAAAGCAGTGAGAGAGTATAGTGGGAACCCACCCTTATAAAGTTGACTCGAGAGTAATGTGGTGTGTACCTCCTCACGCCTCTACCATTTTTCCAGGGTGATGAGACAAACCTGTACGTTTCCTTTTTTACTAGAAGATAAAGTGTGAGGTGTCTCGTATGCCTTTGTTTGTCACACGCCACAGCCAAAGAAAGTTCTGTAATGGAGTCAAAGCCTTACGAACCTACCAAATCACAGAACTTACAGGTAAAGGCTTTAGCACCTCATAAATGTACATGGCAAACTCGAACAGTACTTTCCATGGAAACAATTTGAAACAGAATCACCACGCCTGTAGATTTATATTGGTAAGTTTACCAGCGTGGTGATTCTATGTCCTGTCTGTCACGAAAATGTGTCATATGTAACGAAAACATCCAGATCTGTCACTTTGTAGTACTGGTGACTTACCCTCATCATAGATCTACCAGTGTGGTGATTCTTATTTTATATATAACAAATATATACCAACATGTTCCATGTGTAACAAAACGCTCATCAGTGATTTACTGTCAGTATAAATCTGCCAGAATGACCCTTCCATATTTTCATATGCAACAAATATATTCCATGTGTACTGAAAAGGTCAGGGTCTGTCAGTTTGGTGGAAGCAGTGACTTGGGAGAGTTTTTGTCAAATTTCCTCGAATCACTTCTTGAGTTCGTATAAATTGCTTTCAGTTGTGGTCAGGTCGTCTGTGATAGTTAGGGCTTACGCTAGGAATTCTTTTTGGCCATCAGTCACCTGGAGTTACCTAACGTACCTCTTTTTACGTCTCTTCCTCTTGAGGAAGCCTACGTGGGCATGCTCCACCTTCTCATCCCTGGCCATTTGCTTCAAGTTGTAGACCCATTCCGGGTCTTTCCTCACATTCTGACCGTCCCCTTTCCTGGTGTGAAAGTCGGGCATGGCCGAGTGATGTTTGCGAAGGTGGCCGTAGTGCGTGCTGCGTACCCTGTGAGCAGGGTCAGGGGGCAGAGACCATGACCGCAGGTAATTGTCCACGAGGTCTTCAGGATTCACGCGTTCCCACTGGCCGTTCCTGCGAGCAGCGTAGTACAGGCCTGGCGTCTCTCCCTTCGCCGTGGGTTCTGCCCTTCGTGGGTAGTCTCCCCTTCGTGGGTAGTCTCCCCTTCGTGGGTAGTCTCCCCTTCTGGTGGTTCTGGTTTTCTGGCTTTCGTTGTCTTCCTTACGGAGCTGGGGAGGGCCAGGACGGGGACTGTGGGCCTGTCTGGTTCCGCTTTCTCCCTGTAGCGGTCTTCCAGGGCGTGCTGTAGCTGTTGCATCTGTTTGTAGTTGTCTTTCCACAGCGTGGCTTCTGCCTGCTCCCTTCTCTTCCTGGGTCTGGACTGTCGCAACGTGACTTCTGTAACACACATGACAGATCAAGTCACATGACTTCTGTAAGCGACAAGACAGATTAAATCACATGACTCTTGTGATAGACAGGACAGATCAAGTCACATGACTCCTGTAAGCGTCAAGACAGATCAAGTCACATGACTCGTGTAACAGACAAGACAGATCAAGTCACGTGATTCCTGTAACACACAGGACAGATCAAGTCACATGACTCCTGTAACACACAGGACAGATCAAGTCACGTGACTCCTGTAACACACAGGACAGATCAAGTCACATGACTCCTGTAACACACATGTTGATAGAATATGTATGGTGATCACATGTTGACAGAATGTGTATAGTGACCACATGTTGACAGAATGTGTATGATGACCACATGTTGACAGAATGTGTAAAGGTGACCACATGTTGACAGAATGTGTAAGTGACCACATGTTGACAGAATGTGTATGATGACCACATGTTGACAGAATGTGTATGGTGACCACATGTTGACAGAATGTGTATAGTGACACATGTTGACAGAATGTGTATGATGACCACATGTTGACAGAATGTGTATGGTGACCACATGTTGACAGAATGTGTACATGACCACATGTTGATAGAATGTGTTATCATGACCATATGTTGACAGAATGTGTATGATGACCACATGTTGATAGAATGTGTATGGTGACCACATGTTGACAGAATGTGTATGGTGACCACATGTTGATAGAATGTGTATGGTGACCACATGTTGACAGAATGTGTATGGTGACCATATGTTGACAGAATGTGTATGGTGACCACATGTTGACAGAATGTGTATGATGACCACATGTTGATAGAATGTGTATGGTGACCATATGTTGACAGAATGTGTATGTGACCACATGTTGACAGAATGTGTATGATGACCACATGTTGACAGAATGTGTATGATGACCACATGTTGACAGAATGTGTATGATGACCACATGTTGACAGAATGTGTATGGTGACCACATGTTGACAGAATGTGTATGGTGACCACATGTTGACAGAATGTGTATCTGACCACATGTTGATAGAATGTGTATCATGACCACATGTTGACAGAATGTGTATCATGACCACATGTTGACAGAATGTGTATGGTGACCACATGTTGACAGAATGTGTATGATGACCACATGTTGACAGAATGTGTATGATGACCACATGTTGACAGAATGTGTATGGTGACCACATGTTGACAGAATGTGTATGATGACCACATGTTGACAGAATGTGTATGATGACCACATGTTGACAGAATGTGTATGGTGACCACATGTTGACAGAATGTGTATGATGACCACATGTTGACAGAATGTGTATGAGACCACATGTTGACAGAATGTGTATGGTGACCACATGTTGACAGAATGTGTATGTGACCACATGTTGACAGAATGTGTATGATGACCACATGTTGACAGAATGTGTATGATGACCACATGTTGACAGAATGTGTAATGATGACACATGTTTGACAGAATGTGTATGGTGACCACATTGACAGAATGTGTATGATGACCACATGTTGACAGAATGTTATGATGACCACATGTTGACAGAATGTGTATGGTGACCACATGTTGACAGAATTGTATCATGACCACATGTTGACAGAATGTGTATGATGACCACATGTTGACAGAATGTGTATGATGACCACATGTTGACAGAATGTGTATGGTGACCACATGTTGACAGAATGTGTATGATGACCACATGTTGACAGAATGTGTATGATGACCACATGTTGACAGAATGTGTATGGTGACCACATGTTGACAGAATGTGTATGATGACCACATGTTGACAGAATGTGTATGATGACCACATGTTGACAGAATGTGTATAGTGACCATATGTTGACAGAATGTGTATGATGACCACATGTTGACAGAATGTGTATAGTGACCACATGTTGACAGAATGTGTATGGTGACCACATGTTGACAGAATGTGTATCATGACCACATGTTGACAGAATGTGTATCATGACCACATGTTGACAGAATGTGTATCATGACCACATGTTGACAGAATGTGTATCATGACCACATGTTGACAGAATGTGTATCATGACCACATGTTGACAGAATGTGTATCATGACCACATGTTGACAGAATGTGTATCATGACCACATGTTGACAGAATGTGTATCATGACCACATGTTGACAGAATGTTTATGGTGACCACATGTTGATAGAATGTGTATCATGACCACATGTTGACAGAATGTGTATGATGACCACATGTTGACAGAATGTGTATGGTGACCACATGTTGACAGAATGTGTATGATGACCATATGTTGACAGAATGTGTATGGTGACCACATGTTGACAGAATGTGTATGGTGACCACATGTTGACAGAATGTGTATGGTGACCACATGTTGACAGAATGTGTATGGTGACCACATGTTGACAGAATGTGTATGGTGACCACATGTTGACAGAATGTGTATGATGACCACATGTTGACAGAATGTGTATGATGACCACATGTTGACAGAATGTGTATGATGACCATATGTTGACAGAATGTGTATGATGACCACATGTTGACAGAATGTGTATGATGACCACATGTTGATAGAATGTGTATGGTGACCATATGTTGACAGAATGTGTATGGTGACCACATGTTGACAGAATGTGTATCATGACCACATGTTGACAGAATGTGTATGATGACCATATGTTGACAGAATGTGTATCATGACCACATGTTGACAGAATGTGTATGGTGACCACATGTTGATAGAATGTGTATGATGACCATATGTTGACAGAATGTGTATCATGACCACATGTTGACAGAATGTGTATGGTGACCACATGTTGATAGAATGTGTATGATGACCATATGTTGATAGAATGTGTATGATGACCACATGTTGACAGAATGTGTATGGTGACCACATGTTGACAGAATGTGTATGATGACCACATGTTGACAGAATGTGTATGATGACCACATGTTGACAGAATGTGTATGGTGACCACATGTTGACAGAATGTGTATCATGACCACATGTTGACAGAATGTGTATGATGACCACATGTTGACAGAATGTGTATGGTGACCACATGTTGACAGAATGTGTATCATGACCACATGTTGACAGAATGTGTATGGTGACCACATGTTGACAGAATGTGTATGATGACCACATGTTGACAGAATGTGTATGGTGACCACATGTTGACAGAATGTGTATGATGACCACATGTTGACAGAATGTGTATGGTCACCACATGTTGACAGAATGTGTATGATGACCACATGTTGACAGAATGTGTATAGTGACCATATGTTGACAGAATGTGTATGGTGACCACATGTTGACAGAATGTGTATGGTGACCATATGTTGACAGAATGTGTATGGTGACCATATGTTGACAGAATGTGTATGATGACCATATGTTGACAGAATGTGTATGGTGACCACATGTTGACAGAATGTGTATGGTGACCATATGTTGACAGAATGTGTATGATGACCACATGTTGACAGAATGTGTATGGTGACCACATGTTGACAGAATGTGTATGATGACCACATGTTGACAGAATGTGTATGGTGACCACATGTTGACAGAATGTGTATCATGACCACATGTTGACAGAATGTGTATGATGACCACATGTTGACAGAATGTGTATGGTGACCATATGTTGACAGAATGTGTATGATGACCACATGTTGATAGAATGTGTATGGTGACCACATGTTGACAGAATGTGTATGGTGACCACATGTTGACAGAATGTGTATGGTGACCACATGTTGACAGAATGTGTATGGTGACCATATGTTGACAGAATGTGTATGATGACCACATGTTGACAGAATGTGTATGATGACCACATGTTGACAGAATGTGTATGGTGACCACATGTTGACAGAATGTGTATGATGACCACATGTTGACAGAATGTGTATGGTGACCACATGTTGATAGAATGTGTATGGTGACCATATGTTGACAGAATGTGTATGGTGACCACATGTTGATAGAATGTGTATGGTGACCATATGTTGACAGAATGTGTATGGTGACCATATGTTGACAGAATGTGTATGGTGACCATATGTTGACAGAATGTGTATGATGACCACATGTTGACAGAATGTGTATGGTGACCACATGTTGACAGAATGTGTATGGTGACCATATGTTGACAGAATGTGTATGGTGACCACATGTTGACAGAATGTGTATGGTGACCACATGTTGACAGAATGTGTATGATGACCACATGTTGATAGAATGTGTATCATGACCACATGTTGACAGAATGTGTATGATGACCACATGTTGACAGAATGTGTATCATGACCACATGTTGATAGAATGTGTATCATGACCACATGTTGACAGAATGTGTATGGTGACCACATGTTGACAGAATGTGTATCATGACCACATGTTGACAGAATGTGTATGGTGACCACATGTTGACAGAATGTGTATGATGACCATATATTGACAGAATGTGTAAGTATGGTGACCATATGTTTACAGAATGTGTATGGTGACCATATGTTTACAGAATGTGTATGGTGACCATATGTTTAAAGAATCACATGTTGACAGAATGTGTGAGTGTGGTGATCACATGTTGACAGAATGTGTGAGTGTGGTGATCACATGTTGACAGAATGTGTTAGTATGGTGACCACATGTTGATAGAATGTGTATGGTGACCTTATGTTGACAGAATGTGTATGGTGACCATATATTGACAGAATGTGTATGGTGACCACATGTTGACAGAATGTGTATGGAGACCATATGTTGACAGAATGTGTGAGTATGGTACCATGTGTTGATAGAATGAGTATTGTGCCCATATGTTGACAGAATGTGTGAGTATGGTGACTGCATACTGATTTGGCATTGAGGGATGGTACAGTAGACTTTACTGGATCTGCACAACAATAAACAGATCGTGGAGAGAATAGAGGATACTATTTTGTGAGAGAGCATGGAACCTGTGTGTTACAAGGAACTTCCAGCTGTCGCCTGTAAACCAACTAGTCATCTAGTTTAACAAACTAACACTCGTTGAAATTACTAGTCACCAGAGTTGAGAGTGTTTGTACTTGGTTTTATTATTGAGGCTTGATTAAGCATTGAGAAGATTATTTAACAGCAATAAGTAATAAGTATTCCGTTCATAACGGATGGATTCAAGGATAGACAGTTCCATATGGAACCCAAACGTTAGGTGGAATCTCAAGACATTGCCAGCGCACAGGATTCATGCTCTGGCTTACAGCTTGTGCCATGATTATTTTGGATCCACTTAGCATCTGTGGTGTTGTTGCCTATGGAACTTTGCGAGCTTGGAATCATTGTCTTGAGAAAAGGTCAACGGAAACTGCCGTTGTTGATCTACATATATTGAAAACAACAGAAAATAGGACGTGAAGACAGCAAGACGGAGTGAGTGAAAGAGGAAATGAGTGACAGGAGAGAGGGGAGAAAGAGAAAGAAAGAGAGAATGTGATGGAACTGTGTGTGTCTGTCTGTCTGTCTGTCTGTCTGTCTGTCTGTCTGTCTGTCTGTCTGTCTGTCTGTCTGTCCGTCCGTCCGTCTGTCTGTGTGTGTGTGTGTGTGTGTGTGTGTGTGTGTGTGTGTGTGTGTGTGTGTGTATGTGTCAGAGAGGATGACAGCTTGGGTCAAGGGTCACATGCCTAACAGGTTGAGTGTACCCTAGCTGGGCATCTTGTGTGTGTGCATCTTGTGTATGTGTGTGTGTATGTGTGTGTGTGTTTGTATGCTTGTGTGTGTGTACATATATATATGCTTGTGTGTGTGTGTGTGTACGTGTGTGTGTGGAGAGAGAGAGAGAGAGAGAGAGAGAGAGAGAGAGAGAGAGAGAGAGCTCAGGTCAAAATGCCTACTTTAAAGAATCTCAGTTTGGACGTTGTCAGAAATTCTCTCAATTGACAAGCGTACGCAACAAAGTTGCGTGAACATTTGCAAATGTTGTCCATACATTTAGATAGTTGAAATCATTTGAAACATTGGAGAACATGCTTTTGTAAAATGAGCAATAACGTCGAAAAAAACGCTGATTTACCATGAAGTGCTCAAAGAAACAAGCTGATTGACCTTGAAATACTGAAAGAAACAAGTTGATTTATCTTAGGTACTGAAAGAAACGAGCTGATTTACCATGAAGTGCAGAAAGAAATAAGCTGATTTATCGTGAAGTACTGAAATAAACAAGTTGATTTACCATGAGGTACAGAAAGAAACATTACCATGAAGTACTCGAAGAAACAAGCTGATTTACCTTGAAGTTGCTGTTGAGCATTCTTGATGTAGTCATACAGGAGTCCTTTGTTGGTGGCCTTCATGGCGTAGTACCACTGCAGGAAGTTGCCCACAGAGGCCAGGCTGCCCTCAGGGATGTTGCGGTCCTTCCGCAAGATCTCCTTGATCTCAGAGGGCTGGGGCTGAAAGGGAAGCCTCAGTTTGACCAGCCAGTCGTCCCACACCACGAAGAAGGTCTGGTGCTGTTGGAGGGCCATGAGAAAAACGGAGGATCCGATGGCCAGAGGGGTTTGGAACACAGGATTAGAGTCGCTGTCTGTGATGGGCAGGCCCGACATCAGCATGTAGTAATCACTTTGAGACAGACCCGTCTTCAGCTCCACACGTCCCTTGAACACCTTGAGGGCCTCCTGGGCGTGGACGTTCATCTTATAGATGACGCTCTTGGGGGCGTGCACGAACACTGGATAGTGTCGCAGCTTCAGGTCAATGGGTTTTTTGTACTCCTCCACCACGTCCCCGACACGACCGTTGTTGGGCAGGCGGTATCCATCAATATAGAAGTCGTACGTTGTGGCGTTTGGTACTCCTACCTCTTCCAGCATCGCCTTCACCGATTTCACTGTCCTCGATGGTGAGCATATCAACACCTCCGCCACACCGTTGCCCAGTCTGAAATTGAGGGAGACCCCGCCGTAGACGTCCTTGTCCAGTTTCAGCAGGGACATGTCCAGAGAGACAGGCGGCGTTTTGTGGGAATAGGAGCCCACAGCTCGGGTCAGGTCTAGCTCACGTTTTCTGTGAAACAGACGCATGAGGTTGACGGGGTACCCCAGCAGACCGTGTAGCTTGAGAGCCAGCACGGACCAGTAATCAAACTTTGACACCCGGAACTTGTGGGTCTTGCCCGTCTCGACGAGCACAGGGATGGACTGGATACTCATCTGGTGGGCAAGAGCTATGGTGGCCAGGCTGAACACGGCTCCATCGTCAGCCCCGTACAAGCCCAGGCAACCGTTCCACTTCATGGCGGCGCCGTCAGCGCTGTACATGACCAGAGCGTGGCGAGGTAGGATCAGATGGAAGTAGCTGGACACCTCCCCTGCCTGAGGGCTGATGGTGCGGCGCAGCACTGTGTTGAGCAGGTTGGCCGTGGTCATGCAGGGGTCCACGTACATCTCGTAGTTCTGGCCCCAGAAGGTCTCCACCTATAGTCAGACAGAGAGGATGAAGAATGTTGGGTTCTGTCGTTCAGGTCTGTGTCGTGGTGGTGTTATTGCAGACTTCAGTTTAAGCAAGTTTTATGTAAACATTTTAATGTACATCTACAGTCATTAAATCAGTGTCACAGAACACAAACTAGCCATAAGATTAAAGTATGCTGGTGCATCCATTCAGTTTGATGGCTACTGAACAAAATGACTACATGGTACTATACCCTATAGTATCAGCACTTGTTCCTTCACTGTTCTTTGTAAGTGGTAGTTTCTTGACTAAATAGGGCTTGTTGGATTCTGGAGTCAAGAAAGAAAGTATGAACGAAGTCACTTTATTGAAAAAAGAGAATGGACTTCAATTGACTTGTTTACATCTACCCCTCAGTCAGCCAGTCAGTCAGATAAAGAATACAAAGACAGACAGACAGACAGACAGAGACAGACAGACAGACAGAGTATGGGTGCACGAAGTTTTGTTGTTTTGCCTGGCGAAAGCTGAATCATGAAACATGAAGAGATCAAATGAGTATGAGAGAGAGAGGGAAGGGGAAGAGAGAGACAGAGAGAGACAGACAGAGATACAGACAGACAGAGAGACAGAAGAGAGACAAAAGAGAGAGAGCACGGTGTTATTGCTGTCGTTGTTTTGTCTTGGCGAAGGCTGTGTCATGACTTATTACCATAAACAACCGTAATGTCAATCGAACATGACGCTGTCATTTCTTGATTTGTGGTGACTCCTGAGAACAACAAAATCCTGTACAACACCTACACGTAGGTAGCCACTCACTGTAATCTGCACATCATAGACCAGATGCAGCATGACGAATATGGTAGCACCGTGAGTGATGTGATAGTCAAACAGGTGGCGCTGGTTCTCCATTGGTTGGTCCCGGAAGAGGAGGTCGGTGCGTTCGACGGGAAATCCTCTGTCTCTCTGGAGCGTGGCCTTGAGGTGTCTCACAGTCATGGTGATGCTGACCACCATCTGAAGCTTGAGATTGAGCTGGGTCACCTCCAGGGTCACCACGTAGTCGTACTTGGGCACCACTAGGAGGGAGCTTCCTGTTGGTACAACAGTGTGGATAGTCATATTGATTCATATCTATTCATGTTTTGTCACAGTGGATTTTACCATGTGAAACTGGGGCTGCTCTCCCCTTTAAGAGCGCCACAATATTTTTGGACCAAGACGTCAGAAAGGCCAGCAGGTTAATTGGTCTTCAAGGGGAGGGACCTGGGAAATGAACTATCTCTCCAATGTTTTATACCAGGACAGCCGAACGAATACCCTGCTCTTCACGATTCCGGATTTTAGTTGCGCAGTCAGAAAGCGCGTGCGCGTGCCACAACACACCAACACACTTCTCTTCTGTCCTCTCTCTCTCTGTGTGTCTCTCCTCTTACCACACACACACACATCACACACACTCACACACACCAACACACACACACACACACACACACACCACACACGCGCGCGCGCGCGCGCGCACACACAACACATACACACTCTTTCAACACACACACACACACACTCTTCTCTTCTCACACACACACACACACACACACACACACACACACACACACACACACACACACACAAAACACACACCAACACACAAACACATCAAAACGGACACAGCACTGAACAAAAACGGGACTGCAACATGAACAAATAACCCCAAAGACATACAACGACCAACTGACCAGGCTGAGCGGCACGGAGAGCAGCAGGATCCACAGGACGCCTCTGACCAGGCATCAGCAGCAGGACCCTGTCCACACTGGGGTCACAGTGCAGGGTGGAGCGAGCAAAACTGACGGCTGTGGCCAGGGTGTCGCCGGGTATAGGGGTGAAGATGGCCATGTGTCCGGAGAGCGGTGACACCACACCGCTATCTGCTTGCCCTGTATCTGGGAGAAAGGGGGACAGACAGGATTGTTAAGCTGTGTGACTGTTGATGAATGGAAGAAGTTTTTCACGATGTGCTTCATCTTACACCTGTTAGGCTTTCAGTTCAGTTAAGGAGTCTGGAGTCGGCAATTTGTTCAAATGGATTTATAATTTCGTCCGTTGGTTGCGTGTTCTCCTGAAAAGCGTTCTTACTACAAAATGCCTTTCAGTTAACACATCAGAAGAGAGTTCTTGAATGTGTATGATTCATATCATCTCATCATCATCATCATCATCATCAGGTGCCCTGCCGCATGGCGTTTGCGATCATGGACTTCCATCTGTCTCTATCTCTCGTTGCCCCTAGCATCTCCCCCACCCTCCTCGTCCCCAGCCACTCTGCAAGTCCGTCCAGCATTTTCTCCCTGGGTCTACCCGGTGCTCTCTTTTCCTCCAGCTTTCCCGTTTGACAGCTGTCAAATCTCCCTTCCTCATAAAATGGCCTATAAATGTTGCTTGTCTTTTCCTAATCTTCCTTATGAGTGATCTACTTGTGTCTGCCTCCATCAAGATGTCTCGTTTGTTTTCTTTGCTGTCCAGTGGAACTCTCAACATTCTTCTTAGAAGCCACATCTCGGCTCCTCAATCTTGTTCTGGCTTTGTTTGTTGACTGTCCACGCCTCGCATCCGTACAACAGTATTGGTTCTATATAACATTCAAGAACTCTCATTCTGATGTTAATTGACATGCATTTGTTGGTAAGAATGCTTGTCATCTTCTTGAATGCTGTTTGGCTTGGCCGTTCTGTTGTATGATAGAAAAAAAAAAGAAAATCAGAAGTAGAGAGAGACCGTCCAAGATATGTATGTAAGAACTACACAGACAAACATCCATGCCTACCCTACCACAGGTCAAACACCCAACAGAAAACGAACCAAATCGCCATCCAGACCCACCTTCTGAAGATCCACATGACCGTACATGTCCAGCTCATCATCATCGTCATCATCTTCATCCTCAGAACTGAGACCATCTCAGGTATAGGTCCGTCATAGGGCAGATCCTCCAGACCTTCCTGGAGGGCGGGTTCCATGTGACGCATGTAAGGTCCCAGGGGCTGAGCGGGAATATACAGGCTTCTGTACGGAGCTCGATCCAAACCCATGAACTGCGATACAACAACAACAACAAAATCAGTCAAATTCTCAGTTTCGGTTTTGTAAACCATAAGGGTACGATGTAAGAGGATTCACTTTTGTGTGTGTGTGTGTGTGTGTGTGTGTGTGTGGTGTGTGTGTGTGTGTGTGTGTGTGTGTGTGTGTGTGTGTGTGTGTGTGTGTGTTTTTTCTTTCTTTGATTCTTTCTTTCTTCTTTTCTTTTTGTTGTTTGTTGTTTTGTTTGTTGTAGCATATTTTTTAAGCGTTCCAATGTTTTTTTGATGCGTGTTGCATGTGTGTGTTTTTTTTGTGTGTGTTTGTGCGTGTATGTGTTGTGTGTATTGTGTGTGTGTGTGTGTGTTTGTCGTTGTGTGTGTGTATGTGTCATGTCTGTGTCGTGTATGTGTTGTGTTTTTTGTGATTATAGTGTAGTATTGTGTGTGTGTTTGTCCCTCGTGCTTAGTTCGTGTTCTGTTTATCTAGTGGTCTGTCTGTATTGTTTTTTCCTCTCTCGACTGTGTGTGTGTGTGTGTGTGTGTGTGTGTGTGTGTGTGTGTGTGTGTGTGTGTGTGTGTGTGTGTGTGTGTAACTATATTGAACCTACCAACTACTGTACATCAAACAGCAAATCATGCACAACCACAGACGCGGTAGTTAAGTTGGTCAACGCCCGATTCCATCTGGAAGATCATGGGATGCGCCTACACATCTCGCCTGTGGATGAAAGGTAGAGATTGTTCCCATCACCCAGGTCAACATGTGTGCAAACTGCCAGTCGCTTTCACCTCCTTTCGTTTGTGTACACGTGCAGAATATCAAATACGCACGTTAAAGATTCTGTTAAGCCATGTCAGTGGTTGGTTTATGGAAACATGAAAACACCCAGCATGTAGTCCACCAGAGATACAGACTGTGCAACAACATAGTGGACGTGTTCAGATCGCCTTACGGCGTAAGTTCTCCGTGCTCCACTAAAAAGTCTACGTGTAATCTGTAGTCAGTTCTAAGAGTTTGGAAATAGTGCAAGACAAGAAGAATTCATACGATGATGATGTAATGATATCAATGAAAACGATTACGATAACGGTCGGTCGCTGTTCTTTTTCTGTGACTGGTCCATACAACTGGAACGATCTTCCTTCGTCATTCGACAAGTCACAAACTTTAGTCTTCCTTTAAGTCTGGCTTGAAGACATATCTTTTTGCCCAGCAGTGATTTACAACCCTCTACATGTTCACTCTATTGCCCTCCTGTCCTCCCCCTCCAGTTTGCGTGTGCTTCGTTTCCCTGGATTTTTGGTCGTTATTGGGTGATTGCTTTTGGTGAATGATGAGAGTGCGCGCTTTGGTTTGATTTTTATCAAGATTGGCACCTTTAAGTGTCACTATTATTGTCACTATTATTAGTAAAAAAATAAAAATAAAAAAATTTTGAAAAAATAAAAAAGTAATGAATAATGAAAATAAAATGGTAACAGATAGTGATAATATATAAAGTGTGTGTAGTCTGATGAGAGCTAACAGTGGTCAACACTCACCCTGTGGTCATAGAAAGGACCGCTGTTGCCCCATCCGTCCAGCAGTGGTTGTTCGTGGTAGATCCCCTCCATTTGTGTGCTACAGTGGGCCTTGTGTAGGCGTCAGCTCTTTCTGTCACCTTCAGTCCTTCACCAACACTTCAGTCTGATTCTCTGAACTCCAAACCTTTCAAGCTCCATTGCTATCAAACATCAAGTACAGGTGGTTGTCGTAATCGGGAATTTATGTTCATTATTGTCGTAATCGGAGATTTATGTTCATTATTGTCGTAATCGAAGATTTATGTTCATTATTGTCGTAATCGGAGATTTATGATTATTGTCGTACATCGCAATGGATGTTTAT
>JAPXFY010000019.1:61375524-61380524 GCA_030674185.1 Monoplex corrugatus
AACTTAGATAACATTCATTCATTTTCTACTCATTTTCACGGCTAGATTCCCGTTATCATCATGTCTCCTTTTATTGTTTTCTTTCTGTTTTTGGTATTGTTTATCAGCATGCGTATTTTGAGATGACACGTTGTATAAGAACGTTAGTAATGTAGTCAGAGATGTTGTTACGATGATATCATACAAACAGTTGCGACAATCGCCATCATAGCTACAATATAACCAACCACTTAACATTTGGATGAAGAAGTCAAGAGTTTTATTTGTAGGGAAAAAGAAACGAGATATAGTTGTATCAGTGAAAAAAACTAATGCATTCAAAGTTACAGAAAAACCGACTGTTTGGCTAATCATTTTGATCAGCCAGACATAATGTTATATTTTACTATACAGTTTCTGTCATTGTACCAATAAGCACCGGGTAAAGACTCGTTCTGCAGAAACATACATATTGATATTTTTGGTTGGTGTTGTCCCCAAATTTCTCCCCTAAACCTTGCTGAATCATGAGTTGGTGTGCAACGGGTGCACACGCGCGAGTGTACGGACTTTTTACACAAATACGTATATATGTATGTATGTGTATAATGTTTATGTGTATGCATATATATATATATATATATATAAGAGAGAGAGAGAGAGAGAGAGAGAGAGATGTGTGTGTGTGTGTGTGTGTGTGTGTGTGTATCAACACACACAGAGACATGCATTGTGTGTATAAGTGCGCTGTTTCTCTCTCCCTCTACCCCCCCCCCTCCCTCCCTTCTTTCTCAACCACTCTGTCAAAGAGTATAGTACGTAGGTACTATACTCTTTGACACTGTCTCCCTCTCCGACATGTCAGTGACTTAACCATGCTCTCTGTCTCTCTCTGTCTCTCTCTGTCTCTGTCTCTCTCTCTTTTCTGTCTCTCTCTCTCTCTCTCTCTCTCTCTCTCTTCTCTCCTCTCCCGTGCCCCCTTCTCTGTCTCTCTCTCTGTCATGTGAATGTTTTGAACTTTATTGAAAATCTGACACCGGTTTTACCGCCAGCCATTCAGGCTGTCAATGCACACTACTGGGGCCTATGTTATATCCAACGATTCTTCTGTTATTCAGACAGTATACATGGGACCTAACCGTGCAGATCTATAGCTGATATCTGACCTCGTCTATCTATGACCATAGAAAGAAATAGCGACACAGACTGGCTGCTACAACTATAGAGAGAAATAGTGACACAGATTGACTACTATATTTATAGACAGAAATAGTGACAGAGATTGGCTACTATTACTATTGAGAGAAGTAATGACAGAGATTGGCTACTTTTAACTATTCATAGAAATAGTGACAGAGATTGGCTACTATGATTTTAGATAGAAATAGTGACAGAAATTGGCTACTATAGCTATAGAGAGAAATAATGACACAGATTGGCTACTATATTTATAGACAGAAATATGACAAAGATTGGCTACTATATTTATAGACAGAAATAGTGACAAAGATTGGCTACTACAACTATAGAGAGAAATAGTGACACAGATTGGCTACTATATTTATAGACAGAAATAGTGACAGAGATTGGCTACTACAACTATAGAGAGAAATAGTGACACAGATTGACTACTAATTTATAGACAGAAATATTGACAGAGATTGGCTACTATATTTATAGACAGAAATAGTGACAGAGATTGGCTACTACAGCTATAGAAAGAAATAATGACAATATTGGCTACTATATTTATAGACAGAAATAGTGACAAAGATTGGCTACTATATTTATAGACAGAAATAGTGACAAGATTGGCTACTCCAACTATAGAGAAATAGTGACAAGATTGACTACTTATTTAATAGACAGAAATATTGACAGAGATTGGCTACTATAATTTATAGACAGAAATAGTGACAGAGATTGGCTACTACACATAGAGAGAAATAATGACAAATATTGGCTACTATGATTATAGATAGAAATAGTGAATGAAATTGGCTACTACTGCTATAGAGAGAAATAGTGTCATAGATTGGCTACTATATTTATCACAAAAATAGTGACAAAGATTGGCTACTATACTATAGATAGAAATAGTGACACAGATTGTCGTCTATATTTATACATAGAAATAGTGACAGAAATTGATCATTACAACCATAGATAGAAATAGTGACAGATTGGCTGTTATAACCATAGATAGAAATAGTGACATAGATTGGCTGTTATAACCATAGATAGAAATAGTGACATAGATTGGCTGTTATAACCATAGATAGAAATAGTAACACCGGTTGGCTGTTATAACCATAGATAGAAATAGTAACACCGGTTGGCTGTTATAACCATAGATAGAAATAGTGACATAGATTGGCTGTTATAACCATAGATAGAAATAGTGACAGATTGGCTGTTATAACCATAGATAGAAATAGTGACATAGATTGGCTGTTATAACCATAGATAGAAATAGTGACATAGATTGGCTGTTATAACCATAGATAGAAATAGTGACATAGATTGGCTGTTATAACCATAGATAGAAATAGTGACATAGATTGGCTGTTATAACCATAGATAGAAATAGTGACACAGATTGGCTGTTATAACCATAGATAGAAATAGTGACACAGGTTGGCTGTTATAACCATAGATAGAAATAGTGACATAGATTGGCTGTTATAACCATAGATAGAAATAGTGACACAGATTGGCTGTTATAACCATAGATAGAAATAGTGACATAGATTGGCTGTTATAACCATAGATAGAAATAGTGACACAGGTTGGCTGTTATAACCATAGATAGAAATAGTGACATAGATTGGCTGTTATAACCATAGATAGAAATAGTGACATAGATTGGCTGTTATAACCATAGATAGAAATAGTGACATAGATTGGCTGTTATAACCATAGATAGAAATAGTGACACAGATTGGCTGTTATAACCATAGATAGAAATAGTGACATAGATTGGCTGTTATAACCATAGATAGAAATTGTGACACAGGTTGGCTTTATAACCATAGATAGAAATAGTGACACAGATTGGCTGTTATAACCATAGATAGAAATAGTGACACAGATTGGCTTTATAACCATAGATAGAAATAGTAACACAGATTGGCTTTATAACCATAGGTAGAAATAGTGACACAGATTGGCTTTATAACCATAGATAGAAATAGTAACACAGATTGGCTTTATAACCATAGATAGAAATAGTGACACAGATTGTCTTTATAACCATAGATAAAATATTACATAGATTGGCTGTTATAACCATAGATAGAAATAGTGACACAGGTTGGCTGTTATAACCATAGATAGAAATAGTGACACAGATTGGCTTTATGACCATAGATAGAAATAGTGACACACAGGTTGGCTGTTATAACCATAGATAGAAATAGTGACACAGATTGGCTGTTATAACCATAGATAGAAATAGTGACAGATTGGCTGTTATAACCATAGATAGAAATAGTGACAGATTGGCTTTATAACCATAGATAAAATATTACACAGGTTGGCTGTTATAACCATAGATAGAAATAGTGACACAGGTTAGCTGTTATAACCATAGATAGAAATAGTGACAGATTGGCTGTTATAACCATAGATAGAAATAGTGACACAGGTTGGCTGTTATAACCATAGATAGAAATAGTGACACAGATTGGCTGTTATAACCATAGATAGAAAAAGTGACAGATTGGCTATTATAACCATAGATAGAAATAGTGACACAGATTGGCTGTTATAACCATAGATAGAAATAGTGACACAGGTTGGCTGTTATAACCATAGATAGAAATAGTGACACAGGTTGGCTATTATAACCATAGATAGAAATAGTGACACAGATTGGCTGTTATAACCATAGATAGAAACAGTGACACAGGTTGGCTATTATAACCATAGATAGAAATAGTGACACAGATTGGCTGTTATAACCATAGATAGAAATAGTGACATAGATTGGCTGTTATAACCATAGATAGAAATAGTGACACAGATTGGCTGTTATAACCATAGATAGAAATAGTGACATAGGTTGGCTGTTATAACCATAGATAGAAATAGTGACATAGATTGGCTGTTATAACCATAGATAGAAATAGTGACATAGATTGGCTGTTATAACCATAGATAGAAATAGTGACACAGGTTGGCTTTTATAACCATAGATTTAAAAAAATGACATTGATTGGCTATTAAAACCATAGATAGAAATAATGACACAGATTGGCTTTATAATCATAGATAGAAATAGTGACACAGATTGGCTTTATAACCATAGATAAAAAAAATAATGACATAGATTGGCTATTATAACCATAGGTAGAAATAATGACGCAGATTGGTTACTAAACTATAGAAGTAATGACACAGAAATAGAAACACAGATTGACTACTAAACTAAATAACCAGCGATACAGATTGGCTACTATAACCATAACTAGAAATAATGACATAGACTGGTTGTTATAACTGCAGCTAGAAATAGCGACACAGAATAGCTACTGTAACCAGTGGTAGAAATAGTAACACAGATTGGCTATTATAACTGTAGGAATAGTAACACAGATTGGCTACTATAACTGTAGGAATAGTAACACAGATTGGCTATTATAACTATAGAAATAGTAACACAGATTGGCTATTATAACTGTAGGAATAGTAACACAGATTGGCTATTATAACTGTAGGAATAGTAAACACAGATTGGCTACTATAACTATAGAAATAGTAACACAGATTGGCTATTATAACTGTAGGAATAGTAACACAGATTGGCTACTTTAACTATAGAAATAGTAACACAGATTGGCTATTATAATCATAGATATAGTGACACAGATTGCCCACTATATCATAGAAACTAAACAGAAAAAACATGAACATAGAATCAGAACGTGTCTTTAATACAACCAGACAAGACAAGAGCAAATTTTCGGCCAGCTGGCCTTTGTCAGTGACAGAACTAGTTGCCTGTCTTCCTCTCCATGTTT
>JAPXFY010000019.1:61383024-61385524 GCA_030674185.1 Monoplex corrugatus
TGTTATGTTATGTTTATGTTAGTTTATGTTATGTTTTTTGTTATGTTGTTATGTTTATGTTATGTTATGTTATGTTAAAGGAAAAACGTTGTATATGTGTGCATGTGCGCTGCTTGTGTTCACGTGCAAGAGCATGCATGGTCTTATTTTTCAAGTCAAATAACCTGACCACGTTAATTTATGTACCAAAGTTTTTGATTCCTTGTTTGTATTGTTTATCGTGCACAATTTGATACAAAAAAAAATAACGAAAAATTATTAAATACACATACAGATTCGTACGTAAAAAAAAACAACAACAAAAAACAAGTTTCTTGTCACTTTCTTTGAATGAATGCTGACAACATCAGTTTCTATTAAGAAGAAAAGAAAAAAAAATTTGTCAGAAGTGGGATTCGAACCCACGCCTGGAGAACCAGACTGCGACCTGAACGCAGCGCCTTGGACCGCTCGGCCATCCTGACATCTATAACAAGTGACGAATTTAGAGCTTATTCAGTGTTGTTTGTTTATATAAATAGACACAACCTGTTTATATAAATAGGCACAACTCAGGCATTTAGCTCTGCCGGCTGTTTCCTTTTCAGCGTATGGTTTGTTTGTTTCATTGTTTGTTTGTTTGTCTTTTTAACTGTGTTTCGGATTTTTTCGAATGTGTGCATGCACGCTGGTTAGCTCACACTCTGCAGGCAGTGTGTTGCTGCACAGTCTGCATATTTCGTCTTTAGTGAGCGTGCTTATTCTTATTCTTCTTCTTCAGTGTTGAGGGCCCACAATCAAACTTGGTTATTCTGGCGCCTATAACTGGGGGGTTTGCAGCAGATAAATCTGGAGCAGTGGACATGTCTTAAGAGTTCAGTTTTAATCATGATGATGGTGGGGTGGGGGGAATGAGGGTGGGGGGTGAGGAGATAGGAGGAGGAAGGGAGGTGAAGAGGGCAAGAGGGGTGGGATGGGTGAAGAGGGCAACAAGGTGGGTGGGGCAGGGGCTCTGAGTGGAAGTGGGGGGGAGGGAAGGGGGGTCGGTCTAGTCTGGGATTTTGGAGGCCTTGACACGAATGTGTCAAGTGTTGTGGCCTCAACTGTCCCTTGTTGGAGACTGTTCCAGTTCTTCATAGTTCTTGGCAGAAATGAAGCAGCTCTATACTGGGTCCTTGATGTGATCAAGTGGAACTGTCTGTCATGGCCACGCCGCTTACAGTCAGATAGAGGGACTAGTTTTGCTTGTAGGCTGGGACAGTGAACAAGGCCTTGGTGCACTTTGAACAGCATAGAGAATCTTGCTACTTGCCGTCGTTTCTCCAATGAGGGCCAGCCCAGTGTGACCAGCATGCTGCTAACACTAGAAGTGTTCCTATATCTGTTGAGGACGAAGCGTGCAGCTCGTCTTTGAACCTCTTCTATTGGGTGTCCTCATATTTATTTGAGCCACCGGACACTGACTTCACTCACCGGATCTTTAACGTGCACTCTGGATGCTCTGCGTGCATATTGAGACGAAGGGGATTGGCAGAATAACAGATCTGCACACATGTTGACCTGGGAGATGGGAAAAATCCCCACCGTTTACCCTCCAGGGGCGACTGGGTACCCGACAGGCAGGATCGAACCCCATCCTTCCGACTGCAAATCTTATGTCTTACCTACGGGACTGCTGCGCTCACTGCAACCAACAGACCTGTAAAAACATTTACTGAGCTCGCTGCAACCAACAGACCTGTAAAAACCTTTACTGAGCTCATGGCAACCAACAGACCTGTAAAAACCTTTACTGCGCTCATGGCAACCAACAGACCTGTAAAAACCTATACTGTGCTCATGGCAACCAACAGACCTGTAAAAACCTATACTGCGCTCACTGCAACCAACAGACCTGTAAAAACCTGTACTGCGCTCATGGCAACCAACAGATCTGTAAAAACCTATACTGCGCTCATGGCAACCAACAGACCTGTAAAAACCTATACTACGCTCACTGCAACCAACAGACCTGTAAAAACCTATACTACGTTTATGGCAACCAACAGACCTGTAAAAACCTATACTGTGCTCACTGCAACCAACAGACCTGTAAAAACCTATACTGTTCTAATGGCAACCAACAGACCTGTAAAAACCTATACTGTTCTAATGGCAACCAACAGACCTGTAAAAACCTATACTGTTCTAATGGCAACCAACAGACCTGTAAAAACCTATACTGCGCTCATGGCAATCAACAGACCTGTAAAAACCTATACTGCGCTCACTGCAACCAACAGACCTGTAAAAACCTATACTGTTCTAATGGCAACCAACAGACCTGTAAAAACCTATACTGCGCTCACTGCAACCAACAGACCTGTAAAAACCTGTACTGCGCTCACTGCAACCAACAGACCTGTAAAAACCTATACTGTGCTCATGGCAACCAACAGACCTGTAAAAACCTATACTGTGCTCACTGCAACCAACAGACCTGTAAAAACCTATACTTTGCTCACTGCAACCAACAGACCTG
>JAPXFY010000019.1:61390524-61403024 GCA_030674185.1 Monoplex corrugatus
TGTAATGAATCGCTCTTGAACAAACCTCAAACACTAAAGTGACATTTCTTGTACCGAGGTCCAAGAACTGTGTGTCTGTGTCCGTCAGAGCCTGTATGGGAGTTCACGGCAAACTCTAAAGTGACATTGCTTGTACCAGGGTTCAAGAATTGTGTGTTTGTGTCTGTCAGAGCCCGAATGGGAGTTCACCGCAAACTCTTAAGTGACATTGCTTGTACCAGGGTTCAAGAATTGTGTGTCTGTGTCTGTCAGAGCCCGAATGGGAGTTCATGAAGCCGCTGGATGACGTGGAGGCCGTGGAGAGAGAGAAGGCCCTCATGGAGTGTGACGTCTCTGATCCTGAGGCTGACGTCACCTGGTGGAGAGGAGATAAGGTCAGTGCTCATGGTTATTGTGCAGTTGTACATCACCTACATCTAAACGCTGTGATTAACCCTTTCACTTCACGACCGCTGAGAGCTGGTGGATAGGGTGAGGGAGTAAAAGAGTCAAGGCAAATTGACATGGTATTTATTTCCTACAGGACTGAATCTTAATGGTGATGGTTTTGTTAGAAGGGTGTTGTTGTACTGTATGGTTCTCCTTTTCTTTTCTTTTCTTTTCTTTTCTTTTCTTTTCTTTTCTTTCTGTTTTTGGTGATTTCGCTTTTTTCGTAACTCTTTTTGTGTCTCATCCTGCTTCCTAGTCAGTACTCTCTCTGTGGTTTTTCAGTTCGCTATTAAAGTGTCGATATTTCTTTTGAATTGATTTGAGATTGCACTTCAGTTAACTACACAGTTCTCATATCATTGTTACAGCTTTTCTTTCAGTATCCCATGTGAGAAAAGGAGATTGACTCAGGTTGACTGGTGTGTGGCAGTACATGTCTTTGTTTGTATCTGAACCAAATTCGTCCAACAAAGATTCATCTGCTGTTTTTAGATCTGTCTTTGCAAAATTACATCACATGCTCAGCCTAGTGAGATGTTGCAGATTCGTGAATTTGTACAGACGTGAAGCACTATTTTGATTGCACAAATAGGAAATGTGAAACAGTGTCAGTAATCATGCTTTGGCTGTCAATGAATGGATGAAAATCAGATCCTGATCAAAGACTGAAGTGACAGTGAATGGACCTCCCAGAACAGATGCTGTTGCAACATTGTTTTGCTTTTGTTGTTCTTTTTCTTTTTACGAGACGGTTTGTTAAAGTGTTGCCGAAATTTCTTTTGTTTGCTTAGAAATAACGACGTTTGTGACGAACATTTGGCTGACCTCAATTTTCTGATAGAAGTTATTGACCAGGAAAGGGCTGGTCTGAGTAGCAGTGTAAATTTATATGGCATCGGTCTATTTGAAGCTCACGATTAAGGGAAAAGATGTTTAAATCCTTCATTCCTTACACACATGTAAAATCGAAAGTACACAGTTTTGTGAGAAATCTCTGGTAAAAGGATTGGAAAAAACAGATAGATAAAAAAACTTTTCCAAATCCTTCCCAACCTGAAAGAAATGCTCCCATCTGCTGCAGGGAACTGTAAGAAAGAGACAGTGTTATGTAGGTTACACATGGATCACACATTCGTACCTTTTAAAAAATGAGGAAGCACCATGGTGTATACCATGTGACGAGCCGTTGAGCATCAGACACCTCCTCCTTGATTGCTGGGACTTGTACGATGTGAAACATAAGCACTACACGGCGGACTCCTTAAAGAACCTCTTCCGAGAAGCCCCTTCTGATGCAGTTTTTACAAGAGATCAGTAGATTTCACCAGTGATTTCACGTCTGAGTATGATTTTCTTTAATTGCGTTTTAGGCTTAAAAGGTTAAAGGCGAGCATGGTCTTTTGTTGTCTTTATCTTAACTTGGTTGTCGTTTTTGACGTGGTGTTAGCCCTGATATGGCTCTAGTAGTTGGCTGGGCTGTAAGCAATATGAACTGGCGATATGAACTGAAGCTCACGATTATGCAGAATATGACCAAGATTGTAGAGTGGAAAAGAGATTGTGTTTATGGTCGGACGATCTTTGTAAAGCTTGTGTAGCTCTGTTTTCATGGCTTTGGTCGTCTTCATTGTGCTTCTTGCTTAGAGTGAAGGTAGCTCTGTTTTCATGGCTTTGGTCGTCTTCATTGTGCTTCTTGCTTAGAGTGAAGGTAGCTCTGTTTTCATGGCTTGTGTCGTCTTCATTATGCTTCTTGCTTAGAGTGAAGGTAGCTCTGAATGAGGACATAACTTTCTTTTAGTTGCTGAAGTGCATATTTGTAAACTTTATTTACCTGGACATGACAATTTTTAGATTAGGATTCATTCGATTGCACAGCTTTATCTGATGTTTTTGTCGCTAGTTTTGCCTGTAATTCTTTCATTTGCGTAAGTACAAAAGTGTGTTTGGTGTTTGTGTTTGGTATCATTTTTCAGTTAAGCGTATAATTTTATTTGATATTTATGTTGCTGATTGGTTTCAATTTTGCTTATTGACTAGATGTGAAAGCGTTGTTGTTTTATTGATATATTTTTCTTTTCGTTTCATTGCAAAGGTTTTTTTCCTCATTTTTATGTTGTAGATATGGTAAGATTTATGTTGCTGAGAAAAGACACTGCTTTTTCTGTTACGTCTATTTGCTAGTGACACAGGATATAATTTGCTTCATTTCTTTTTGTCAGCTTTTGTGTAGATATTGTTTACAAAACTGCTAACTGTTGACCATATAACCTTGCTTTCAGACAGGGGAGGATGTGCACTGGGAGGTACACAGCAGGATCTTGCATTGTTATAAGTTTTGTATTGTTGTGTGTGTTTTGTATTGTTTGATGCCATGTAGAGAACGGTTTGTGTAACCGGGAAAAAAATGAACATTTGAATCCAAAACTTGGATTGTAGCTCAGTTTCCAAATATCCTTGTAAACTAGGTTGCTAGATTTTTTGTGAATTAGATAAACTAATTTTGTCAGTGTGATTTGTAGTTTCCTTTCCAACGTAATTCCTGGTTTCCCATTAAAATATATTCCTTAGATTCTCCTCTGTCCTTCGTTGTTTCTACTTTAGTATCCCGTCTGTCATTTGTTAACAATATTTGTGTTTGTTCACGTTGCTGGATGTGTGTTTGTTGTTCATGTTGCTGGGTGTGTGTTTGTTGTTCATGTTGCTGGATGTGTGTTTGTTGTTCATGTTGCTAGATGTGTGTTTGTTGTTCATTTGCTAGATGTGTGTTTGTTGTTCATGTTGCTGATGTGTTTTTGTTGTTCATGTTGCTGGGTGTGTGTTTGTTGTTCATGTTGCTGGGTGTGTGTTTGTTGTTCATGTTGCTGGGTGTGTGTTTGTTGTTCATGTTGCTGGGTGTGTGTTTGTTGTTCATGTTGCTGGGTGTGTGTTTGTTGTTCATGTTGCTGGGTGTGTGTTTGTTGTTCATGTTGCTGGGTGTGTGTTTGTTGTTCATGTTGCTAGATGTGTTTTTGTTGTTCATGTTGCTGGGTGTGTGTTTGTTGTTCATGTTGCTGGGTGTGTGTTTGTTGTTCATGTTGCTAGATGTGTTTTTGTTGTTCATGTTGCTGGGTGTGTGTTTGTTGTTCATGTTGCTAGATGTGTGTTTGTTGTTCATGTTGCTAGATGTGTTTTTGTTGTTCATGTTGCTGGGTGTGTGTTTGTTGTTCATGTTGCTAGATGTGTGTTTGTTGTTCATGTTGCTAGATGTGTGTTTGTTGTTCATGTTGCTGGGTGTGTGTTTGTTGTTCATGTTGCTAGATGTGTGTTTGTTGTTCATGTTGCTAGATGTGTGTTTGTTGTTCATGTTGCTAGATGTGTGTTTGTTGTTCATGTTGCTGGGTGTGTGTTTGTTGTTCATGTTGCTAGATGTGTGTTTGTTGTTCATGTTGCTGGGTGTGTTTGTTGTTCATGTTGCTGGGTGTGTGTTTGTTGTTCATGTTGCTAGATGTGTGTTTGTTGTTCATGTTGCTGGGTGTGTGTTTGTTGTTCATGTTGCTAGATGTGTGTTTGTTGTTCATGTTGCTAGATGTGTGTTTGTTGTTCATGTTGCTAGATGTGTGTTTGTTGTTCATGTTGCTAGATGTGTGTTTGTTGTTCATGTTGCTGGGTGTGTGTGTTTGTTGTTCATGTTGCTAGATGTGTGTTTGTTGTTCATGTTGCTGGGTGTGTTTGTTGTTCATGTTGCTGGGTGTGTGTTTGTTGTTCATGTTGCTAGATGTGTGTTTGTTGTTCATGTTGCTGGGTGTGTGTTTGTTGTTCATGTTGCTAGATGTGTGTTTGTTGTTCATGTTGCTAGATGTGTGTTTGTTGTTCATGTTGCTAGATGTGTGTTTGTTGTTCATGTTGCTAGATGTGTGTTTGTTGTTCATGTTGCTGGGTGTGTGTTTGTTGTTCATGTTGCTAGATGTGTGTTTGTTGTTCATGTTGCTAGATGTGTGTTTGTTGTTCATGTTGCTGGGTGTGTTTGTTGTTCATGTTGCTGGGTGTGTTTGTTCATGTTCCTGGATGTGTTTTTGTTGTTCATGTTCCTGGATGCGTTCTTGTTCATGTTCCTGGATGTGTTTTTGTTGTTCATGTTCCTGGATGCGTTCTTGTTCATGTTCCTGGATGTGTTTTTGTTCATGTTCCTGGATGTGTTTTTGTGAGACTGTGTTCGTCTCACTGTGTTTTCGGAATGCAGTATTTTGTGTGCTGATACTTGTATTTAGCCATCGTACTCAGCATCTTGTCCAGTCATTATTACTCCATGATGTCTTCAGTCGTTCTGAATTAATTGCAATTGGACAATTTGCAAGGGGATTTATCGTTCTTGGACACGTTCATGTTATTTCCATAACACAACGTGCTTGAAATAATCTGATAGACTTCGTCCCTTGCACAAGATCCTGTGCACCGGCAAAGACTTGAAAATGGGTGAGAGACAGATCCATATTCTGTATCAGGCACAAGATGTCAACACCACAATGACTAGCACAGGGTGGGCAGCAAACAGCCCATTTTTTGTATTGTACAATGGGATTGAACTCAAGACATCTGATCTATAGTCATAGTTATATCAGCTGAACCAACGGTCATTATTCTGTTTTTAACTAGTGTGAAGGTGGCTGTACATGATGGTGTTTTCCATGTTTTGGAAAAGTTCTGTATAATGTATGTGTGTCTTTTATTTGCTGTGACTAATAATATAGTATCTAACAAGAGTACATATGTATATTTTAACTGTATTCATAAACAATTGTACCGGGTAATGTTGACTTAATAATAACAAGATAGACTTAGGATATGTATCTTATGTATCTTTTATATCGCAATATGTTCTCACTATCATCGTATATTACCTGTGAGGATATAGATGCAATATTGTTTTCAGACCTTGAACGAACTATGGTCAGCCTGTTTTGTGACTATACCTTTTCTGTTAGGTTTATGTTATGGTTAGCATGTTTGTTTCTCTTTTAATTTTGGACATTTTGATTTATTTTGGCTTCTGTCAAGCATCGCTTTAGTTTTGTGTTTACAGTTTTCCGTAATTCCCAGTCCTTTTCTTTGCAGCTTTACACAGCCCTGAATAGGGTCAGTTATCCTCGTACAGCTGGGTGGGACTGAGGGCTGCATGCACGAGGATTATTTTGTTTTGAATCAAAACCATGCAGTAAAATCAGAAGTTGGAAATGTCCCACTTTTCCAATCAGAAGAGTTAAGAGTTTACGTGAGGGGGGAAAACTGACTTCAGTGTACTGAAGTTTCTCCTCCATCCTCACTGCCCTATGACTACAGAGTTATGGGACTTGGTTTACAACCTTTATTGCCCTGTTCAGTAATGTTCTCATTTGTTTGGTACAAGTTTTTGTGTGTCTGCTGACCTGATTAGCACATGAAATTAATAGATAGACATATGATTGTGTAAATAAATAAGCAAATGAATGCATAAAAGCAAAGCAATAAATAGATAAAGTCAAGAAAGTGAACTGACACGAAACATTTGTCACCCATACTGGACGGGGTTGTGTATTGCTTAGCTTCTCGTTATCAGTATAACATGCAGGCTGCACGCGTGTGTGGTCGTTCTCATAAACGCGCGCGTGCGCACACACACACACACACACACACACTACACACACACACACACACACACACACACACAGGATGTACTACACAGACACACATAGGCACACAGAGAGGCGCACGTGCGCACCACACACACACACACACACAACACACACACACACACTTACGAACACACACACATGTACTCACACAAATACACATACACATATCACAGACACTCACACACACACACATACATACACACACACACACACACACACACACACACACACACACACACACACACACACACACACACACACACACACACACACACACACCACATAAGCTTTGTTGCTTTTTTTTTTTTTTTTGACATTTCTTCAGCTGTACCGACAAGTGTTATTTTATTCTTATGTGTGTTCTAATTTTCATATAAATATTATTAACATTTCTTCAGCAGTATCGACAGGTGTTATTCAATCATTATGTGTTCTAATTTTCTTATAAAGGTTACGTCACATTTGTTCAGCTGTATTGGCATGTATTTGTTTATTCTTATGTATGTTCTAATTTTCAGCTGTATCAGCAGGTGTTATTTAATTCTAATGTGTGTTCTAATTGTCATATCACTATGTATATATTTACTTTGCGATATTTCTTATGAGATTTTGACAGGTATCTTAAGCAATGTCAGGCTGCCACAAAATGTCACAGGAACTGTAGAATGCTTTTATGTCCGCATGGTTGGAAATTATTACATTACAAAACAAGCTATCTCAGCCTCAGTGGCCCTTTTGAAATATGGAAAGTGAGAAGCCTTTGTAAACATTATCTATATTGTTTGACTTGAAATTTATATAAGTTGTATCAAGCCGTATTAATCACGACAGGACCATGAAATATTTTGTGGTGTCCACATTTGGGTAACTGTTCCATTACGAAAAGTGTCCTAGTTTCTGTGGCCCTCTAAGACATGAAAACTGGATCGCCTCTGTTGTTTAATATTGTCCATAAAATTTGACGAACTTTGTATATTTTGTGTCAAGCTGTGTAAAACATTACAGGAACTTTGGTGTCCCTATTTATATCCATAGTTTTGGTTTTCTTTCCATAGTAAAAGGTATTGTATTGTCAGTGGCCTGGGAATGGGAACACCACTGGTAATATTATCCATAATATTTGACATCCATAATATTTGACATCCATAATATTTGACATCCATAATATTTGACGTCCATAATGTTTTACTTGCGTTTGGTGGCACAGGAGCTGAAAGCAGGAGGCAAATACGAGTTCATCAAGGAAGGGCTGAAACGTCGCCTGCAGATCAAGAACTGTAGCACCAAGGATGACGGCAAATACACGTGTAGAATGCTGGACCAGCAGACCACTGCTGAACTGTATGTGGAACGTGAGTATTGTAGATAGTCCAGGAACGATGATGATGGTGATGGTTGTGATGATGATGATGATGATGATGATGATGATGATGATGATGATGATGATGATGATGATGATGATGACGACCAGCAGACCACTAGTGAACTGTATGTAGAACGTGAGTATTGTACATAGTCTAGACGTGGAATGATTTTCATGATGATGTGGTGAAGGTAGTGGTGGTGGTGGTGGTGGTGGTGGTGGTGGTGGTGGTGGTGGTGGTGGTGGTGGTGGTGGTGGTGGTGGTGGTGGTGATGATGATGATGATGATGATGATGGACCAGCAAACCGCTGGTGAACTGCGTGTGGAACATGGGTATTGTAGACTCAAAACGTGGAATGAATTTCGTGATGATGATGATGATGACGATGGACCAGCAGACCACTGGTGAATTGTATGGAGAACGTGAGTATTGTGATGATGATCATGATCATGCTGATGTTGATGATGATTCATGCGACCTTGTGTGCGTGTGTGTGAGAGATACAGAGAGAGAGAGAGAGGTAAAGAGAGAATGTGTGTGTGTGAGAGAGAGAAAGAGCGAGAGAGAGACAGACAGACAGACAGACAGAGCGAGAGATGCTTATGTGTAAGCTTCATGCATACACATATACTCACGTCCATTCATGTGAGTCCAACCTTTGTGATACAAATGGTTGTGGACAGATATGGAATGGCACTTAGGGATGGCATGCTATGGAACCATCTAGTTTCCACAGAACGCGATGACAGCAATATAGTTGTCATTTGATCAGTGTGACGGGAAATTTAGTTGCAGTGGAGCCTTGGCTTAGATGTAGAAAGAGAACACAGGTTTGACTGTGTACTCAAGACAGAGACTGCCCTATGAGGATTTGAAAACGCAGTCTGAAAACAAGTTCCATTGCAGTCTTCAGATGGAGGGTTGAACAAATTCATTACTGGTCCAATGGAAAAAGAAGTAGTGCAAGAGAGATTGTCAAGAAAAAGCCATAGCCCCTTTTGAAGAAGAGAGAAGGAGAAGGAAAGAAGAAAAAAGAGAAGGAGATGAATGAAAGTAGAGGAATGGATGGGGAGGGGGGTAGAGCAAATAAGCAGTGTAAGGTAACGACTTTGATATGAGAGCTGAGTCTGACATGCCACAACAGCTGTGATGTGACTTCAATGTCGTGTTTGTACGACACAGTGATACGAATGCAGTGATGATATACGTGTTTGTTCTGTTTCATTGTTCAGCCGACGTGAAGTTCATCAAGAAACTGGCGGACAAGAACTGTAAGGAGACAGAAACCATTGTTCTGGACGTCAAAGCCACGAACCCTCACAAACATCCAGTCAAGTGGCTCAAGGATGGAAAACCTATCCCCGATAGCATCAGGTATACCTGGATATTGACTGATTTCATTATCAGACACATCTGGCGTTGATTAATTTCATCATGAGATGTATCTAACACTGAATACATTCACCATCAAGCATATATGACACTGAACACTTTCACCATCAAGCATATCTGACACTGAATACTTTCACCATCAAGCATATCTGACACTGAACACATTCACCATCAAGCATATCTGACACTGAATACTTTCACCATCAAGCATATGTGACACTGAATACTTTCACCATCAAGCATATCTGACACTGAATACTTTCACCATCAGACATATCTGACACTGAATACTTTCACCATCAAGCATATCTGACACTGAATACTTTCACCATCAAACATATCTGACACTGAATACTTTCACCATCAGACACATCTGACACTGAATACTTTTACCATCAAACATACATGACACTGAATACTTTCACCATCAAACATACATGACACTGAATACTTTCACCATCAGACACATCTGACACTGAATACTTTTACCATCAAACATACATGACACTGAATACTTTCACCATCAAACATATCTGACACTGAACACTTTCACCATCAAACATATCTGACACTGAATACTTTCACCATCAAACATATCTGACACTGAATACTTTCACCATCAAGCATATCTGACACTGAATACTTTCACCATCACGCATATCTGACACTGAATACTTTCACCATCAAACATACACTTTCACCATCAAACATATCTGACACTGAACACTTTCACCATCAAACATATCTAACACTGAATACTTTCACCATCAAGCATATCTGACACTGAATATTTTCACCATCAAGCATATCTGACACTGAATACTTTCATCATCAAACATATCTAACACTGAATACTTTAACCATCAAACATATCTGACACTGAATATTTTCACCATCAAACATATCTGACACTGAACACTTTCACCATCAAACATACATGACACTGAATTATTTCACCATCAAACATACATGACTGAATTATTTCACCATCAAACATACATGACACTGAACACTTTCACCATCAAACATACATGACACTGAACACTTTCACTATCAAACATACATGACACTGAATTATTTCACCATCAAACATATCTGACACTGAACACTTTCACTTCAAACATACATGACACTGTATTATTTCACCATCAAACATACATGACTGAATTATTTCACCATCAAACATACATCACACTGAATTATTTCACCATCAAACATATCTGACGCTGAATACTTTCATCATCAAACATATCTGACGCTGAATACTTTCATCATCAAACATATCTGACGCTGAATACTTTCACCATCAAACATATCTGACACTGAACATTTTCATCATCAAACATATCTGACGCTGAATACTTTCACCATCAAACATACATGACACTGAATACTTTCACCATCAAACATATCTGACACTGAATACTTTCACCATCAAATATATCTGACGCTGAATACTTTTACCATCAAACATATCTGACGCTGAATACTTTTATCATCAAACATATCTGACGCTGAATACTTTCATCATCAAACATATCTGACACTGAATACTTTTACCATCAAACATATCTGACGCTGAATACTTTCACCATCAAACGTATCTGACGCTGAATTATTTCATCATCAAACATATCTGACACTGAACACTTTCACCATCAAACATATCTGACACTGAATTATTTCATCATCAAACATACATGACATTGAATTATTTCACCATCAAACATACATGACACTGAATTATTTCATCATCAAACATACATGACACTGAATTATTTCACCATCAAACATATCTGACGCTGAATTATTTCATCATCAAACATACATGACACTGAATTATTTCACCATCAAACATATCTGACGCTGAATACTTTCACCATCAAACATAAATGACACTGAATTATTTCACCATCAAACATACATGACACTGAATACTTTCATCATCAAACATAAATGACACTGAATACTTTCACCATCAAACATACATGACACTGAATACTTTCATCATCAAACATATCTGACACTGAACACTTTCACCATCAAACATATCTGACGCTGAAAACTTTCACCATCAAACATATCTGACACTGAATACTTTCATCATCAAACATATCTGACGCTGAACACTTTCACCATCAAACATATCTGACACTGAAAACTTTCACCATCAAACATATCTGACACTGAATACTTTCACCATCAGACATATCTGACACTGAACACTTTCACCATCAAACATATCTGACGCTGAATACTTTCACCATCACGCATATCTGACACTGAATACTTTCACCATCAAACATATCTGACACTGAATACTTTTACCATCAAACATATCTGACACTGAATTCTTTCACCATCACGCATATCTGACACTGAATACTTTCACCATCAAACATATCTGACACTGAATACTTTCACCATCAGACATATCTGACACTGAATACTTTCACCATCAAACATATCTGACACTGAACACTTTCACCATCAGACATATCTGACACTGAATACTTTCACCATCACGCATATCTGACACTGAATACTTTCATCATCAAACATATCTGACACTGAACACTTTCACCATCAGACATATCTGACACTGAATACTTTCACCATCAGACATATCTGACACTGAATACTTTCACCATCAGACATATCTGACACTGAATACTTTCATATGTCAAGCGTATCTAACATTGATTAATTTCGTCATGAGATTTATCTGACAATGAATACTTTCATCATCAGATATATCTGATATTGATTAATTTCAACATGAAACACAAAAAGCAAACAAGAAGACGTGTCTAGACACGATTTGTGATACAATTAGACACCATTAACATCACGCAATGTCAACGAATTGTCTCAACTGCAATAACTTCCAGGCTAGTCTGTTGTAATACTTTGTTAGCTGGCTTGCCATCAGAACACAATTCTCGAATGCACAGACAATGCAAGACGTTTAGTCATGACGAAAAGCATGATCATGCCACACATCGCTCAGAAAACTACAGTGGTTGCCAATTCACTCTCGCTACCAGTATTCAAGTGCAAGTTTTGCATACAGCTATTCTGCTTCATTTTTGTATGTGTGTGATGTCAGTATTTCTGAATATATCATGCTTTTGTTATGTGTGTAGTGTAGCAAGAACTCGATTTTGTTATGTGTGTAGTGTAGCAAGAACTCGCTTTTGTTATGTGTGTAGTGTAGCAAGAACTCGATTTTGTTATGTGTGTAGTGGAGCAAGAACTCGCTTTTGTTATGTGTGTAGTGTAGCAAGAACTCGCTTTTGTTATGTGTGTAGTGTAGCAAGAACTCGATTTTGTTATGTGTGTAGTGGAGCAAGAACTCGCTTTTGTTATGTGTGTAGTGTAGCAAGAACTCGCTTTTGTTATGTGTGTAGTGTAGCAAGAACTCGCTTTTGTTATGTGTGTAGTGTAGCAAGAACTCGCTTTTGTTATGTGTGTAGTGTAGCAAGAACTCGCTGTAAGACAGGTCCACTAGGACCTAATGCTACTATCCTTGAGTAAAAAAAAATGTTTCTGTGTCAAGTTTTTTCCTGGGTCCTTTCGTAAATTACCCTGATAATGAGTGGGTAGACATGGTATGTATGGGTGGTGTGCTGTGTCAGGTTTGAGGAGAGCCAGAAGGGAGAGTTG
>JAPXFY010000019.1:61408024-61458024 GCA_030674185.1 Monoplex corrugatus
TATTTATCTGTTTGTTTGTTTGTTTATCGGTTCATTGTTTATCTGTGTGTTTATTCTATTTATGTGGTGCCTTTACTTATTCATTAAATTTTTCATTTTAATCAACCGTAATCGCTTTCTTTAATTTATTTTCTTAATTTTAATCTGTATTGTTTAACTTGTTATCTGTTTATGCTTCTTAATGTTCCTGCCTCATATGCTTCATGTGTTATGTTTTAACAGTACATGTGTCTTTTTGAATATTGTCTACTTTTCTACCTAACCTTTGATTTTGTATATTCTTTTTCTTTCCAAAATTCCTTTTTTCTTTGTGTTCTAGTTATTTTAACTCAAACTGGTGTGTTATGCTTGCAGACATCAACAAGTGATTTTTATCCTAGATCAACTAACATTTTAAACCCAGAATTATCTCTTTCTTAGTTTTTTTTTGTGTGTCAATGAATTTTTCCAGCTAAACAGAATAACTGTTATTCTTGGTTTTCATGTTGTCTTCGTTATGAGTTCTCTAACAAAACTATGTTTATGATGTTGTTGCTCTTATTAAAATTTGTGTCCCCGATTGAGTGATTAACGAACTGTTTTGTTAATGATTTGTGTCTTCGATTTAGTTATTAATGATTTGTGTCTCTGACTGAGTTATTAATAAACTGTTTTGTTAAATGATTTGTGCTTCGATTTAGTTATTAATGATTGATCGCTGACTGAGTTATATAAACTTTTTGCTAATGATTTGTGTCACGACTTAGTTATTAATGATTGAGTCCTGACTGAGTATTAATGACTTGTTTCTGGTTAGTTATTAATGTCTGTGTCCGTGATTGAGTTATTATTAACTATTTTGTTAATTACTTGTGTCTGTGATTCAGTAATAATTATTTGTGTCCTGTTGACTTATTAATGATTTGTGTCCCTGATTGGTATAATATCTGTGTTCCTGATTGATTATGTATTAACTGACTTATTAATATCTGTCCCTGATTGAGTTATTGATGATCTGTGTCCCTGATTGGGTTATTAATGACTGTGTCCTGATTGAGTTATTAATTATCTGTGTCCCTGATTGGTATAATTATCTGTGTCCCTGATGAGTATTAATGATCTGTGTCCTATGGTTATTAATGATCGTGTCCCTGATTGAGTATTAATGATCTGTGTCCTGATGAGTTATAATGATCTTGTCCTGATGTTATTAATTATCTGTGTCCCTGATTGAGTATTAATTATCGTGACCTGATTGAGTTATTAATGACTGTGAACCTGATGAGTTATTAATGATCTGTGTCTCTGGTTAAACTAACCCTTACTAACTGCTTTATTTCAGGCGGAGAAGCAAAACCACCAAAGAGTAAAAGTAATTGACTGTCTGCTTCAAGCTAGTTAGAGGGTTTGATGGTGTGAGCAGTGCAGTGGCTTTGGTAGTCAACGCGTTCTGTGAGGTCATACAGCCAGCGCCCGTTTTTAGAAGGCCTATCACGCAACGAACGATCAGTTGTAGACAAATACAAGCAACGGTTATTTTTAGACATGTACACCAACGGGCATTTTTAGACATGTACAATCAACGGTCATTTTAGACATGTACAACCAACGTCATTTTTAGACATGTACAACCAACGGTCATTTTTAGACATATACAACCAACGGTCATTTTTAGACATGTACAACACGGTCATTTTAGACATGTACAACCAACGGTCATTTTAGAATGCCATCCACGTCATTTAGACATGTACAACCAACGGTCATTTTAGACAAATACAACCAACGGTCATTTTAGACATGCAATCCACCGGTCATTTTTAGACATGTACAACCAACGGTCATTTTTAGACAAATACAACCAACGGTCATTTTTAGACATGTACAACCAACGGTCATTTTTAGACATGTACAACCAACGTCAGTTTTAGACGTATACAGCCAACGGTCATTTTCTTTTTTAGACATGTACAACCAACGGTCATTTTTAGACATATACAACAACGGTCATTTTAGACATGTACATTAACGACTATTTTTAGACATATACAACCAACGGTCATTTTTAGACATACACATCCACCGGTCATTTTTAGACATGTACAGTCAACGGTCATTTTCAGACATGTACAAACAACGATCATTTTCAGACATATACAACCAACGGTCATTTTTAGACATTTGCATCCAACGATCATTTTTAGACATGTACAGCCAACGGTCATTTTTAGACATATACAGCCAAGGATCAATTATATACATGTACAACCAAGGACGATCACTTTTAGACAGATACAATCAACGATAATTTTTAGACATGTACAAAGAGCGATCGTACTTAGACATAAACGACAAACGATCATTTTTATACAACCAACGAACATTTTAAGACAAAATATAACTAACAATTATTGTTAGACAAATGCAACCAACAACCAGACAAATCGTACAATCAGCGATCATTTTTAAACAAATGGTACAATAGTGATCATTTTTAGATAAATCGTGCAGCCAACGACCATTTTTAGATAAAACGTACAACCAACGACCATTTTTAGATAAATCGTACGTACCAACGACCAGTTTTAGATAACTCGTACAAATAGTGACCATTTTAGATAATCTGTACAACCAACGATCAATTTTTGATAAATCGTACAACCAACGATCATTTTTAGATAAATCGTACAAAGTAATCATTTTTAGATAATTTGTACAACCAATGATCATTTCTAGATAAATCGTACAAATAGTGATCATTTTTAGATAAATCATACAATCATAATCATTTTAGACAAACCGTGCAGCCAACGATCATGTTTAGGCAAAGTGTATTTCCAGTGATCATTTTGAAACAAAAAAAATCGTGCAATAAACGGTAATTCATAGACAATCGGTGCCACCAACGATCATTTTTTTCGACAAACCAGCTATGTGTGCATTTTCTTGACTTAAATTTCCTTAGAATGATGTCCCTTCGAAGAGCTTGGTGATAATCGTTTGATTCAACTACTAAAATATAGCCTGTAGGTGTGTCTGTTTGCTACAAAGGCCTGTTTTGCCAGTTTGTAATACATATCAGGTGAAATATCAGAGATTATACCCCGGTGTGAGATCCTGCTAAGATGTTCATTAATTTTGGTCTGTCAAAATCGGCTGTCTTCTCTTTCAAGACTGTGGTAAACCATTTACAATCTTTTTTTTTTCTTTTCAAGACTGTGGTAAACCATTTACAATCTTTTTTTTTCTTTTCAAGACTGTGGTAAACCATTTACAATCTTTTTTTTTCTTTTCAAGACTGTGGTAAACCATTTACAATCTTTTTTTTTCTTTTCAAGACTGTGGTAAACCATTTACAATCTTTTTTCTTTTCTCCCAGAGTTTTTGCCAAAGGTCGTTTCTGTGCACTATTGAAATATGATAGAATTGTTAAGTTCTTCAGATAAAACAGTTAAGTTCACCACCACGGATGAAAATAGATCTAAAAACAAAACAAAACAAATAAAGATCAGAAGACTTGTAATTGATCATTTTACTTTGTGGTCAACTGATTTTCGCCAGAAGTTTAATTTTACTTTGTGGTCAACTGATTTTCGCCAGAAGTTTAATTTTACTTTGTGGTCAACTGATTTTCGCCAGAAGTTTAATTTTACTTTGTGGTCAACTGATTTTCGCCAGAAGTTTAATTTTACTTTGTGGTCAACTGATTTTCGCCAGAAGTTTAATTTTACTTTGTGGTCAACTGATTTTCGCCAGAAGTTTAATTTTACTTTGTGGTCAACTGATTTTCGCCAGAAGTTTTATCTGTTTGCATGTTTCTGTTACTGTGTGCGGTGCTTTTGATTTTTTTTTTTTAGATTGGATTGCTGGATTGTTTGCTTGATGGTTTTAATTTGTTTGTCTATCTGTCTCTTTTTGTTTGTCTGTCTGTCTGTCTGTCCCTTCCTCTACATATTTCTCGCTGTCTTCTTTTGTCTTCATTTTCTGTCAAGTGACATGGCATGACCTGGCTGTGGGAGCAAGCCTCTTGGAGACTTTGACGTTCAATTAAAATGATTATTTATATGCTGAATTGTTAAGTTTAAACTAATCTGTGGCCTTCTGTTACATATTTGTAGTTTGATTTTATCTACAGATTGCGTACAAGCTTTTTCATTTTGTCCATTGTTTGTTTGAGTACGTATGAGGACCTCTTTTTTGCGAATCGTGCATTAATGACTGCAGTTCATGCCTTTATCAAAGTTGTTTGTGTTCGAATATATACAGTTGGGTAAATGTGTTTTTTTAGCAGCTGCATATTATGGAAATAAGACTGTTTAAAGACTCGTCTGAATTTTACAATAATTTATGAATAACAGACAAATCTGATTTCATTGTTTTGTTTGTTGGAAATGTTGGATACATAAAGTAAAGAATAAGGCCAGCTTTTTTTTTTTTAACTTTTCTTCTCATTTCACTTTCGCTGCACTGACAGAAACATGTCAGATTAAAGACAGAATAATTCTACGTTTAAGACTATTTGTGGAGAAAATATATTAATCCTTAATTGTTGTTTTCAGATCCAACCTCTCCCCCAGGCGACCCCAAAATCCTGGATTATGACAAGGATTATGTGGAGGTGGAGTTCGATCCTCCAGAGAAGGAAAATGGCGCCCCCGTGCAGGGTTATGTGGTTGAATACCGAGAGAAAGGAGATGATGACTGGAAGATGGTGAGAGTTTGATTGTCATTTTCTGACATTCGGGGTTTTTTTTTCGTTTTGTTTTGTTTTGTTTTTGTTTTGTTTTGTTTTTTGTCTTTTGTTGTTGTTTTTGTTTGTTTCTTTGTTTCTTTGTTTGTTTGTTTGTTTTTAACAATATTGAAAATTGTCTGGGAAGGGTATTGTTTGAAATTGAAAATTTCTCAGGCATATTTCAGTTTGTTTATGTGTAACTATTTCGTTGTTAAACTGGAATTTGTAAACATGAACGAATGAATAATCTATTCATGAAATCGAAAATTTCTCAGGCATATTTCAGTTTGTTTATGTGTAACTATTTCGTTGTCAAATTGGAATTTGTAAACATGAACGAATGAATAATCTATTCATGAAATTGAAAATTTCTCAGGCATATTTCAGTTTGTTTATGTGTAACTATTTCGTTGTTAAATTGGAATCTGTAAACATGAACGAATGCATAATCCATTCATAACGTACACAAAAATGTCCACTCATAAAGGTATGAGTTCACATCGTTGTTTGTAACTGTAACATGGGACGGAACTGGTGACAATTAGACATGGTCTTATTATCGCCCCTTATCATACAAATGCAAAGCTTGCACACCATTAAGGTTGCATGTGACTTCACATCTTTGTGTGGTGTTTCAGAGCATGGAGACTTATACTCCAGAGTACACTATTAATTTGCGTATCACTTCTTTGTGTGGTGAGTTATGGCTTTGAGACCAATACTCCAGACAGCACAATTAATGTTATCACTTCTTTATGTGGTGGGTCAGGGTATGCAGACCAATACTCCAGACAGCACAATTAATGTTATCACTTCTTTATGTGGTGGGTCAGGGTATGCAGACCAATACTCCAGACAGCACAATTAATGTTATCACTTCTTTATGTGGTGGGTCAGGGTATGCAGACCAATACTTCAGACAACACCATTAATTTCTTATTACTTTTCTTTGTGTGGTGGGTCAGGGCTCTGACACCAACACTCCAGAAAACACCATTAACCTTTTAACTCCCGTGCCCTTTCCACCAGCATCCTGCTTTGCCAACCACGCTAGCAATGCAACAACTTAACCCTTTGATTCCCTCACCCTATCCACCAGCTTCCTTTTGATTCCCTCACCCTATCCACCAGCTTTGTACAGGAGGCTGGTAGACAGAGGTAGGGAATCAAAAGGTTTTTTGCACTTGGTGGGTAGGGTGCGGGAGTCAAAAGGTTAATGTAATCACTTCTTTGTGTGGTGGGTCTGGGCGTGGAGACCAATACTCCAGACAACACCGTCAATGTTATCAGTTCTTTGGGTTTGTGGGTCAGGGCCTGGAGACCAACCCCCTGACAACACCATGAATGTCATCACTTCTTTCGGTGGTGGGTCAGGCCTGGAGACCAGCACCCCAGACAACACCATTAATGTTATCTCTTATTTGGGTAGTGGGTCAGGGACTGGAGACCAACAACCCAGACTACACCATTAATGTTATCACTTCTTTGGGTGGTTGGTCAGGGCCTGGAGACCAACACTCCAACTCCAGACTACACCATTAACGTTATCACTTCTCTTCTCTGTGTGGTGCGACAGGGCGTGGAGACCAACACTCCAGACCCCAAGGGCACAGTGAGTGGCCTCAAGGAGGGCAAGGACTATGAGTTCCGCGTGATGGCCAGGAACAAGGCCGGCCTGTCTGAACCCAGTGCTGTGTCTCCCTCCATCAAGTGCAAGGCTAGAAAAGGTAAGCACTTTGGAGTGTGTTCGTTAGGGACTTGTCCCACTTGGCAGTGCCATATGCGTGCCACCTGTGTCTGCCAGCAGGTATCTGTCTGATTACTTGAGCCTTAGCGAAACTCTGTGCTCTCTGGCAAGGTCGTGAAATGGGGAAGGGAATGGTACGTGTGTGTGTGTGTGTGTGTGTGTGTGTGTGTGTGTGTGTGTGTGTGTGTGTGTGTGTGTGTGTGTGTGTGTGTGTGTGTGTGTGTGTGTGTTGTGTGTGTGTGTCTTGGGGTATGTGTTTGTGGGTGTCTGGGTGTATTTGTTTGTGTGTGTGTATGTGTCTGAGGCTGTGTATGTGTGTGTGTCTTGGGGTATGTGTGTGTGGGTGTGTCTGTGTATGTCTGGGTGTCTGAGTGTATTTCTTTGTGTGTGTATGTGTCTGGGGCTGTGTATGTGTGTGTGTGTGTTTGTGTGTGTGTGTGTGTACACAGATAGGGGAGGGTGGTTACAGCAAGTACAGTACTAGAAAAGGTATGGAGATAATGTGTGTGTGTGTGTGTGTGTGTGTGTGTGTGTGTGTGTGTGTGTGTGTGTGTGTGTGTGTGTGTGTGTGTGTGTGTGTGTGTGTTTGTGTGTGTGTGTGTACACAGATAGGGGAGGGTGGTTACAGCAAGTACAGTACTAGAAAAGGTATGGGGTGTGTGTGTGTCACGCCGGATGTTCTGGTCAAACAGGCCATAGCCCCTTATGAAAGGATGCGAACATCAGTGTGATTTCATAACGAGAAAACCAGTGTGTATGTGTGTGTGTGTGTGTGTGCGTGTGTGGGTGGGTGTGGGTGGGTGTGTCCGTGTGCGTGATGTGTTGTGTTAGTGTGTGTGTGTTTGAGTGAGTTCGTGTTTGTGTGTGTGTGTGTGTGTCTTCCGGGAAACTGTTGAAAGAGGGACATTAAGGGGAGTACAGAAAAAAGACTGACAACAGCGGGATGGACAAAGGAAGCATTTGCAGAGACCCAGGCTTTGGCACACAACCGGCAGAGCTGGAGGAATTTGATGAATAGTTCTCTAGTGCTGTGCCCCAATGATTCTTCACAGAGTTAAGGGAGAAGAAGAAGAAGAGGAAGACCTTCCTTAGACAAGGGTGAAGTGTGAAGAACAGTCATCATCATCGTCATCAGGTGCCCTGCCGCATGGTGTTGGCGACCATGGACTTCCAACCATCTCTATCTCTCGTTGCCCCTAGCATCTCCCCCACCCTCCTCATCCCAGTACATTAGTCTTTTTGACTGCTTTCGCAGATGTGGTGTTCTTATTCTTGTCAAGTTTTTACACTGACCATGTGTCGTGCTGTGTGTTGGTTACAGTCAAGCCCCGCATTGACCAGCAGTCATTGCCACAGAACATCAAGATCAAAGTGGGTCAGAAGTTCAGTCTGCCCGTCAGCTTCATCGGTGAACCCAATCCCACCGTTACCTGGACAGCTAAAAATCTGGTCAGTGTGTGTGCCAGTCTTTGTGTATAGTGTGAATATTGATAACCGTTATTCCACATCTTTGGTGTTTTTTAGTTGAAAGTAAAACACGTATGGCAGTCTTTGTGTTTAGTGTGAATATTGATAACCGTTATTCTACATCTTTGGTGTTTTTTAGTTGAAAGTAAAACACGTATGGCAGTCTTTGTGTATAGTGTGAATATTGATAACCGTTATTCCACATCTTTGGTGTTTTTTAGTTGAAAGTAAAACACGTATGGCAGTCTTTGTGTTTAGTGTGAATATTGATAACCGTTATTCCACATCTTTGGTGTTTTTTAGTTGAAAGTAAAACACGTATGGCAGTCTTTGTGTTTAGTGTGAATATTGATAACCGTTATTCCACATCTTTGGTGTTTTTTAGTTGAAAGTAAAACACGTATGGCAGTCTTTGTGTTTAGTGTGAATATTGATAACCGTTATTCCACATCTTTGGTGTTTTTTAGTTGAAAGTAAAACACGTATGGCAGTCTTTGTGTTTAGTGTGAATATTGAAAACTTTTATTCCACATCTTAGTTTTTTTTTAGTTGAAAGTAAAAACGTATGGACGAAAAAAAAAAGTTTATTACTTCCAACATGAAATCAAGAAAACGGTTTAGACTGGAGGTGTTTTTTTTTTCTCATTTTAATATTCACAGTTTGATTATATATAAACACACATGTGTGTGAATTAAGCTTCTGTTATTGTGTGTAATGCGAATTTTCAGAACTTTTATAACCTTGACCAGAAATTTGTGACGTAAACAAAATTCAGACATTCCAGCCTGGATTCAACTAGCGAGACAACGGTTAGGCTGGAGTCTGAATAGTTCCATTATATTTTCCATTCGGTTTTATACATTCAGTTTACTTCAGCAATCCTTATTGTGAGATAAACTGATGTCGTGCTGACTAATTTTACTTTTGTTGTTATTGTTAATTCATAAAATCCTATATCAAGGCAAACATGCATCAAGCGTTCTTTTCATGGAACATAAAGCAACTATGTAGATGACCGCAGTTAACACAGTTAATAGAGTAACTTTTCTTACTACTCTTTACTGTCGGAGACAGAAAACTTTGCCTTATTTACATAAGACGATAGCAGTGGTAAAGTATAAGACTTTAGGATCAGTTTATTGTCTGAAAGAGAAGTCAGCACAAGATGTACTAACTTAAAGGATGAACTAAAGAACAACTTTGCTTAAAAATGAGGAAAGATGCAATATGCACAGGAGGAAGATGAGATCAAGGACTGCTTGTATTTTCAATCTCCCTTTTATTTTAAAAAAAAAGGGTTGTTTCATACCAACCACAGAAAGGTATGTGTGTCTGTCTGTCTGCTTATCTGCCTATGTGTCTGTGACAATAATATGTTGGCAAGACTGTCTCAGCTGCGTGTAAGTAGATCTTACCAAATTTTGGTCAAAAGTTTACATCATTAAACAGTCACGTATGCATACGTTTGTAAGTCATGGCGTCGAGGTTCAGGTCACAAGGTTCATACTGGTAAAATGTGACCCAGTACAACCTGCCGTATTGGATAGACACGGTTCATAAAAATGACTAAAAACAATACTTTTTGAGAATATGTGTGAACAGCACTTTCTCAGGAACTGCTGACAATATGTAGAATATGTTTTCACTGTTATAACAGCCTGCGATTGTTCTCATATCATGGTAAGTTTTATTTTATCTGAAGCTTTAAGGTCACAGTGACGATGTGAAGTATAAAATCTGAAATTTTCGATAGTAATGTTTGTATAAAGAGGGAGATGGTTTGAATGGTTTGACCGTTTTGTTGATCACTGTTTCATTAGCCACTTCACTTGCCTTCAGTTGGTAGGTTGGTTTGGCACATTGTTGGCCACTTGGTTGTAAAGGCACGTAATGTTTGTACTTTGTTTAGACATTGTTTTTTTTTCACAGTTTTAAAGTTTTTATTCATTATCAGCGCAGGTCATGTTTTCACTATGTTTAGACATTGTTTATTTTTTTCACAGTTTTAAAGTTTTTATTCATTATCAGCGCAGGTCATGTTTTCACTATGTTTAGACATTGTTTATTTTTTTCACAGTTTCAAGTTTTTATACATTATCTTTAGTGTCATGTTTTGTTTATATTTCATGATAGTTTTTGTATTTTCACAGTCAGTTTTGACGTTTTTATACGTTATCTTTAGTGTCTTATGTCTTGTTTGTATTTTGTTTAGATTCTATTTTCATAGTCAGTTTTAAAGGGGTTTTTTTACATTATCGTAAGCATCTTATGTTTTGTATATGGCGATAGTTTTTACATTTTATACATTAATTTTAGGATACTCATCAAATTTATTAAAGTCATTTTATCATTAAACATGTTGTGTTTTCAATGGATTTAAGGACACATTATTCATTTGTTTACGTCAGTTTTGAAATGTTTATAGAATAGAATTAGTGGTTTGTGTTTTTTGTTGGTTTGTACATTTTCGTATCTTAACTTTAGAGTGTTCATTTACATATATATCTATAACTGGTGTGAAAAAGTTCGTTATTTCCTACATGTGTTTTTAGTAGGAAAGAGTCAGTATTGATTATCAAGTTATTAGTATGTAATTACTCCTTACTTTTAGTAAAGAACTGATGTGTTGGGCAAACAGTGTTAGTAACCTTGTCCACTGTTCTACCTGCTGTAGGGTCAGAAAGCTGCAAACGTAAGGACACATGAGTTGTGTGATGTGGGACCAACCCAGTAGTAAATTAGTCTCAGTCAGTCCACATTTAGTCAAGTCTTCTTAGCTTCATGTTGTTCTAGTCATGTTTCTTCCCCCCCCCCTTCCCACACCTGCCCTTCCCCCTCATATATACACTCACAATGTCCCACTCCTTACACTGTTTCAGTTGTATCGGGTATGGTTTTATCCTTTCAACACCAGTGTGATATTTGTGTGTGACAGTCATGTCACGTAGACTTGATCAGAGATTGTAGATCGAGATAATGACACTAGCCTAATTTCGACACGGTGTTATTTGGAAGAAAAGTTGATTACAAAAAATATTTGTCTTCAGTATGTTGATGTTTTTGTTTTTGGTGAATTTGGAACAGGTACAGGCAGTGAGAACTGCAATGCTTTAAGACTGCTGGTGGTGAAAGGATTAACCTTTTGACTCCCGCACCCTATCCACCAACTGCAAAAACCTAACCCTTCGAATCAGAAGGTTAAGTTTTTGCTTTGCTAACATGGTTGGCAATGCAGAATGCTGGTGGACAGGGTGCAAAAGTCAAAGGGTTAAATTGATTTTTCTTTTGTTTTTGTTTTTAGTTTTGTTTTTGTTATGTTTGAAGATCTTTTTGAAATTCCATTGAGTCACTCCTCTGTCCATCACACCTTGCCCTATTTATATTTATAATTTTTAATGTTTTGATGAACACACCAGCAGGAATATTTTGTGCGCATCCACTTCCTTAGTAACAGTTACGAGTAGATGAACATTAGCACTCCCTTGTGTGAAGTGGGCTAGATACACACAGAGCACATTGCTTTTTGTAACTGTTTGGGTTTTGGGTTGATTTGATTATTTGTTTTATTGTGTGTTTAGTGTCTTTTCATACTTTTTTTTTAGTTCTGTGTATTGGCATCTCTTCCATATCTGCTTCTGTTTAAACCGCTTGTTCAGTCATTTATGTGTGATACCTATTTAGTTTATTTTTCTTCTTTGTACATTGGTTCTATGTGTGTGTTGTTATTATTTGTGATTTGTTTTTATCAATTTCATGTTTATTTTGTTTTGTTTGAAGTATTTTGTCTTAATTTTTGTTCTTTGTTCATTGATTTCTGTGTGCGTATTTCCATACTTTTAAATTTATTTTTGTTCTTTGTTCATTGTTGGTATGTTCGTGTTATTATACTTTCCGGTTTTTTTTCTTTTATTGTTTTTATCTACGTGTTGCCATACTTGTGATTCAGTTTTGTTCCATGTTTTTTGTTTGTATGTATGTATGTGCTGCTATACTTTGTGAGTTTTTTGTTTGTTGTTGTTGTTTGTTTGTTCATTGTTTTTTTGTGTGTAGTCAGTTTCTGTTGTTCTTGTTGCTGATATCACTTAGTGTATATGTTCTTAGTATATATATCGTGTGTCTGTGTGTTTCTTTTCGGTACTGGTTTGAATGTCCATTACTGTTTTGTTTCCCTGATTTCATGTTTTATTGTTATTCTGCAAGGATTTTTTTGTATTGCTGTTTGTTTGTTTTTTGTTTCGAAGTTTTGTGATGATTGTTTTAGCATTTATTCCAACTATAGACCTTTGTGTTGTCATTAAATTAACACGTTTTAATTTGAAAAATAATTTAAGAAACTTTGAGCGGAATATTCTGCCATAAAGTCAGCAGAAATTGTGTTTCTTGGAAGCTAAGTGTTTTGTTTTATTTATATAGTTTCTTTGTGTACATGAGAGAAACGTATTTATTCATGTGTTTGTGTGATTCTTCTCTATTCTAGGATATCGACACAGGGAAAGTAAGAAGACTGGTAGTTTGTGTGTGTGTGTCTGTCTTGGCTGTATTTCATCAATTTTCGTTTTGAGAGTAACCTTAAACTATGTTGTTCTTGTTTTCTTGTAACCCTTGATGTTGTTCCTGTTACGAACAACTCTGTAACATGTGAGACCCGTAGCGTCGTATGGGTTGATGTAACCGTCCGCTTCGTGTGTCTGTTGTTTTGTTCAAATTGGAGTTCATGTGCTTGTTTTTGGTTTTGTTTGTGTTTGGGCTCTGACCAGCTGAATGGCTGATCTTTTTATGTTTTGTTGGTGTTTCGGCTATAACTGGCTCGCTGTTGATTGTTTCTGTTTGTTTGACCTGTGGCATGGCTGCTTTCTGATTGATTCTTTTTGTTATCAGCCAGTGCCATGTGGAGCTGTAATTGTAGATATGTATTCTTTAGCTTTGTGTGTTGTGCTGTCTTCTTGTCTGGCCATTGACTGGTTGGCCGTGTCTTTTTTTGGCCTATGGCATGTCTTGTAACAACGTTGTGTGTATGTTTTGGCCAATGACATCGCTTGTAATGATGTTGTGTTTATGTTTTGGCCAATGACATGCCTTGTAATGATGTTGTGTTTATGTTTTGGCCAATGACATGCCTTGTAACAATGTTGTGCGTATGTTTTGGCCAATGACATGTAACAGTGGTTTGTATAATTGTGTTTTGGGCAGTGACGTGCCTTGTAATAATGTCGTATATGTTTCGGCCAGTGACACGTCTTGAAACAGTGTCTGTATCATGGCCAATGCCATGCCTTGTGATAATGATGGGTATATGTATTGGCCAATGACAAGCCTTGTAACAATGTTGTGTACATGTTTTGGCCAATGACATGCCTCGTAACAATGTTGTGTATATATTTTGTGGTCAGTGTAGTGCCTGGTAACTGTGTTTGTGTGGTGGTCAATGACATGCGTTGTGATGATGTATGTTTTAGCCACTGACATAATTTGTACCAGTATGTGTTTTGGTCAGTGTCATGCCTCTAGCGATGTTCGTCACTCGTATAAGGCAGTGACATGTCTTGTAACACTTTGTTGTGTGTTAGCCAATGTCATGCCTTATAACAATGTTTCGTGTGTCGTGGCCAATGCCACGCTCTGTAATAGTGTTGTGTGTTTATGTTCTAGCCAATGACATGCTCCGTAACAATGTTGTGTGTATGTTTTAGCCAATGACATGCTTTGTAATAGTGTTCTGTCTGTATGATGGCCTGTGATTTTTGTTGCGTATTAAGGCCGATATGCACAGTTAGATAATATATTTGTTCATGCCAGCTGTTTTTGTTGTTGAAATATATTGATTGTCTTGTTTGTGATTACGCTCTGCAGTCAATTGAAAATTTCATTGATTGTGTTATCATGCTATAATTTATTTTCTCCTGATTTTGTTTAAGAGCAAAAGGTTGTTAGTTCATTGGAGGCTGATTATTTTGTTCAGCTTTGTTTTGCCATTTTCTTCTGCCTGCACAATTTGAAGCATTGATAAGCCATGCAAGCTTCTGGTCGTGCGATGAAAACTAAAATATGTTACACATGACTGTCAGTTTGAGGCCTGTTTATAAGTACTGTTTTGACGAATTGGGTGTGTCTGCTTTACGTCCATTTTTCGTTGTCATGACCATTAAACATGACATTTTAATTTGACTCATTTTCATGACTAATTTCATGACTAAGTTTGTAGTTGGAGCTGACAGTTTACTTGTAGCCATTAATACAAGTCAACAGCAGTGTCCAGACACTCAATGGTGAAGTCATATTTTGACCTTTTCTGTCTGATGTCTGTATTCATGTGAAACAGGTCAGCTGGCTGTCAAAAGCAAAACTTGTCATTTTAGTGGAGAAAAGAATTGATTGTGAGACTTATTATTATCAATGGTGAGAGGAAAAATACAGAAAAAAAAACTTAAATGTACCGACCCCTATATAAACTGCAAGTAATTTTAGTGCTGTTCTGTTGACTTGTATTTACATCATTATTATCAGCAAGATTTTGTTAGTGGTGGGTCGTGGTTTGCTGGTTGTTTAATAGTAGTAGTACTCTTAGTAGCGGCAACATTTAAATGCTACTGTTTTATCAACTTTTTGCATGTGCTTTACATCTGATGCTGTGGTTTCCAAGCAAAGGAAAATGTATCATCATTTCAAATTAACCTCCAAGCACAGGAAAACGTGAACGAAACTAGCAGTTTAATTTTATTAGCTGTCTTTGAGCAATGGTGGTGGATCATAATAGACCCAAACTTGTTTGAATGTCACATTTGTCTCGCACAAACTTGAATTCATTTGGTGTGATGAAAAAAAAAAATCTTGTCTTTAAAGAACATTCCTTGACAGGGATTGTGAACCCTGAAGAGAATGGAATAGTGGACGACAGACGTATCCAAATTTTCTGTTCTGAGCTCTCAATATTTCATGAACAGCATCTCGTTGTCCAACAGACACATACAGAGAGCATACAAAGAAGACAAGCCACAATGAAACGAACCATCGTCTCCACTCTGTCTTAGGAATCGGCCAGTCTGTGTCTGCATCCATTGAGGATTGGAAAATGACAACAAACTGAGTATGATATACACTGCTGGCCTCACAAGTCTACGCAAACCAGATTTTTTTTTCTCTTTTTCTTTTTCTTCTTTTTTTTTAATTTCTTTTTTTTTTTTCTTCATTTTGGAGGTATGCAGCATTCACAAAGAAATCAGCTATCTAAGTATTTGAAGAAGAAGAATATATACACCGTCTGTTCGTCTGTGTCCTGTCCGTCTTTTTCAAGAAATGTCCCCAAACATCATCAGATGTATGCAACTATTATGTTATTGTTTGTACATCGCTTAGCTGCAGCATGGCTTGTGCACATCATTGACATCTCTAGCTGTATTCTTGTTGTTGTCATATTGACATGGTCAGCATTGTGACGCTTTGTTCTTGTTGTCAAAGTGACATCATCAGCATAGTGACGCTTTGTTTTTGTTCTTGTCACAGTGACATCATCAGCATAGTGACGCTTTGTTCTTGTTGTTGTCATAGTGACGTCTTCAGCATAGTGATGCTTTCTTTTTGTTCTTTTCACAATGACATCATCAGCATGATGCTTTGTTCTTGTTGTTGTGGCAGTGACATCATCAGCATAGTGACGCTTTGTTCTTGTTGTGATAATGACATGGTCAGTATAGAGGCGCTTCGTTCTTGTTGTTATCATAGTGACATCATCAGCATAGTGACGCTTTGTTCTTGTCTTGTCATAGTGGTATGGTCAGCATAGTGACGCTTTGTTCTTGTTGTTATCACAGTGACATCAGCATAGTGACGCTTCGTTCTTGTGTTATCACAGTGACATCAGCATAGTGACGCTTCGTTCTTGTTGTCCCTAGTGACATCATCAGCATAGTGATGCTTTCTTGTTTGCTGTGATTTCACACGTCTGGTTTATTTCAAATTATTGTTAACTGGATTTTTTTCAATTGTTGATAATTGATACACATCCATTATCATTGTTACTTGATTTGTTGTAAATTACAGTTTGCTGTCAACCCATCGAAGAACAGAAAAGAAAAGAGAGAGAGAGAAAAAGGGAGGGGGGGGGGGAGAAAATAAGGGGGAAAATGAAAAGACGGGAAAAAAAGCAATGATATTAAACAATTTCGTCAATGAAAATTAATTGCTACTGAATCAAGATGGGCGCATTGTTCGTTGTCATTGTGACATATATCTGTCGTGCTTTTAGGCTATTATTTATATTATCTTTTATTAATTTTTTTTTATTTACTTGCTTTAACATTGATTTCCTATCTATTTGTTATTTATTTTGCTTTTTCTTTATTTATATATTCATGTATAAATCTATTGATTTATTTCGTCATCTATTCATCTATGCAGTAATATTTGGGAGATTCTAGTTTATTTGGATAAAATATGTTGAAATAGGTTGATCTGTAACTTGAAAGGGATCTCTGTGCTGTTTATGATTAGAAATGCCTGTTAACATGATCATAAGATATTTTTAATTTGACTGAAAAAAAATCGGCTCAAGGAAACTAGTTCTACGTTCAAGAGATTCATCAGTAAGCTTACGTTATTATTATATTTCGCTTTTTACTCATTACACAGATTCAATGATCATAGCATTTTGCCATGTGTCAATTTGTATTGCTGGTGTTTGATTCTAGTTGCTCATTTGAAATCGCTCGAATAAGCTGTATGTATTTTCATTGGAAAAGTAGTCCTTTCCAGTTTTTCTTCAACTTTGAATGCTTTGTCTAATTTCACTGCCTTAATCATAGCACCGGTATTTGTTCATTTGAAAATGCACAGCGTGGCCACTTGTGTTTCACCGGAAAAGAAATCTTTTCCCAGTTGCCTTTGTAAATTGGTATTGCTTTGTCTAATTTCACTGGCTTAATTTGAGAATTGAGTAGTTGCACAGTGGAAAATGCTCAGAATTGCCAAGTACATTTCATTGGAAAAAATAGGCTTGTCTGGAAAATTAGTGATTTTCCAGTTGTCTTTGAAGTCTTATTGCTTTGTCTAATGTCACCGGCTTAATCCTAGTATTTGGGAGCTGCTCGTTTGAATTTTGCTGGCATATGTCTCATAAATCTTTTGTGAAATTTCTTTGTGAACGTTGGAAGCCTTTGTGTTTTGTTATCAATGAGCTGTGTTACGTTTTGTGTAGTAAGGAAATACGTTCATTATTCATTACTTCCATTAGGTATTTACTTTTATTTGTCTCAAGATGTTTTGTTTTTGCTCTGTCTTCCTATAACGACTATTCATTCATTCGTTTGTGTATGTACGTATCTATCTGTTTATATATTTATACAGTCTTGGTATGTAAGTATGTTTACACCTGCTGTTGCTTGAACGCTGCGACATGAATTAATTTCTTTTAACTGAGGTTGGTTTGCTGTGGGAGAAAAACTGGTTCACGTTTACAGAGATGTAGATTTTTTTTTTCTTTCAAACTTCTTAAAATTTTATTTTATATAAGTAATACGGACAAATGCAAAACAAAAAGCGAAACGAAGCGTGACTGCAATTACATCGTAAAAGAAATTGCAGTTCATTCAGAATGTGCGTACACTTGAAATACAGGTGTCTGTACTCCTCTACGTGAAGCGAATAAAGAAATGCATAACTCGAAAATACAGTTTTCAGCATACACAGTTGGTTCGTTAAGATTCACTATCATAGTTCTGTAGTACATCCACATCTTGTATATTATAAATTGAATAGACGTTACCACGTTTGGTGTGTATAACTGGTAAATATAAGGATCTCGAAATAGTTGCATAAGTATGCCTACATTTTAAAATCATGTCAGTTCAATGCCCCCTTAACCCATTTTCTAGCACGCACACACACATACACACCGCGCGCGCACACACACACACACACACACACACACACACACACACACACACACACACACACACACACACACACACACACACACACACACACACACACACACACGCAGGATGCTGAGTTAGGGTACACTCAAGCCTGTTCGACGAATGACTCGACCCAAGTTATCATCTTCTCTGTCACGTACATCCAGGGGGGGGGGGGGGGGGGTAGAGGAGGGAGGAATGTATGACGCCGTACTATGGCAACACACATTCCATGGTGAGAGCGACCCGCATCTCACATAGAAAAATTGAGCTATGACAAAAACAAATGATCAAATAAATAAACTGGTATGAACACATACACAAAATTTCTTGTATAAGGTAAATATCCCTTCCAGTAGGGGCTTCAGCAGTTTATCAAACGCACAAAGATGAATAAATGCAGTACAGTATAACTAAATATCACATATATATGAGCGAACATCGTAGTGTGGCCAACATCATTAATTAAAGAATGCCATAGTTAATACCGAATAAGCACACAAACCAAACGCATAAATGAATCAGTAACGTAATAAATAAGTTAACGTAAAATGAAAAATGTATAAAATCCAGTTTAGTCAATAAGCACACAAAACAAACGCATAAATGAATCAATAAAGTAATAAATAAATGTAAAATAAAGAAAAGATAAAATCCAGTTTAGTCAATAACCACCAAAACAAGCGCATAAATAAATCAATAAAGTAATGAATAAGTAAATGTGAAATATAAAAAAAAGATTAAAATCCAGTTTAGTCAATAAACACACAAACAAATGCACAAGTGAACCAATAAAGTAGTAAATAAAATAACGTAAAATATAAAAAATGATAAAATCCAGTTCAGTTCCATCAAATCCAGACCTAGCCAGTCCAATCCCCACAGCGCACCATCCTCAGTCCCTACACCCCCAAGAACGCGTCTGACCATCTCCCTGTGCTTCTGACAGAAAGGAGAGGAGAAGGAGCTGCTGCCTTCTGAGACTATAGAGATCGTGAACCAGCCCAAGCTGTCCACGGTGAACTGCAAGAAGGGCGAGCGTAAGGACACAGGGGAAGTACATCATCAAGGTGGAGAACAAAGCATGGCTCTGACACTGCCACCATCAATGTGGTCGTCTTGGGTATGTCAGTAGCTGTGTTGTTGGTTTGTTTTGTTTGTTTGTTTGTTTGTTGTTTGTTTGTTTGTTTGTTTGTTTGTATGCTAAGGTCACAGGGGTAGTACGTCATCAAGGTGGAGAACAAGCATGGCTCTGACACTGCCACCATCAATGTGGTCGTCCTGGGTATCGCAAAGCTGTTTGTTTTGTTTGTTTGTTTGTTTGTTTGTTTGTTTTGTTTGTTTGTATTGCTAAGGACATCAGGGGGGACATTATCAGGTATAAGAACAACACGGCTCTGCACAGTCACCATCAATGTGGTCGTCTTGGGTATCATTAGCTGTGTTTTTGTTCGTTCTGTTTTTTTGTTCTTTGTTTTTTGTTTGTTTGTTTTTACTGTATAAGGACACAGGAGAGTACATCATCAAGTAGAGAACTAGCATGGCTCTGACACCGCCACCAACAATGTGGTCGGTCACTGGGTTTTTTGTTTTTTGTTTGTTTTTTTGTTTGTTTGTTTGTTGTTACATGCATAAGGTCACAGGGGAACATTATCTAGGTATAGAACAAGCATGGCTCTGGGCACCCCCATCAATGTGGGCACGTCAGTAGCTGTGTTTTTTTTCTTTGTTTTTTGTTTGTTTGTTTGTTTTATTGTTGTTGATTGATTGGAGTTGATAATTATTGATTGGATTGACTGATTGTTGATTGATCTGATTTTTTTATTATCTGATTTTTTATTGTTTGTTGTATGTTGTGATCTGTTGAGGTTTGGGTAATTATAAGCATCAGAAGAAATCAAGTGGAGAAAGCTGGTATGCGCACCCAAGAAAACGTCGGGTCGATCAGTACTTCTTATTTTTTGTTTGTTTGTTTGTTTTTTTTACTGTTGTTTGTTGTATGCCTAAACTCATGGCTGTACCATCAAGTGGAGAAAATTTACCTCCACTTTCATGATGACCTGGGTATGGGTCAACCTTGCCTTGGTGTATCTGTAAAGTTGATTGTTTGGATGTAGTTATTGTTGTTTGTTTGTTTGTTTATATACCTAAGGACACAGGGGAGTACATCATCAAAGTGGAGAACAAACATGGCTCTGACACTGCCACCATTAATGTGGTCGTCCTGGGTACGTCAACAGCTCTGTTTTTGGTTTGTTTGTTTGTTTGTTTGTTTGTTTGTTTGTTTGTTTGTTTGTTTGCTTGCTTGTTTGTTTGTTTGTTTGTTTGTTTACGTGCATAAGGTCAGAGGGGGAGCATTATCAGGGTATAAGAACAAGCATGGGTCTGGCGCAGTCACCATCAATTTGGTCGTCTTGGGTATGTCATTAGCTGTGTTTTTGTGTGTCTGTCTTTTTTGTTTCTTTGTTTCTTTGTTTGTTTGTTTTACGTGCATAAGGACACAGGAGAGTACGTCATCAAGATAGAGAACTAGCACGGCTCTGACACCGCCACCAACAATGTGGTCGTCCTGGGTTTTTGTTTTGTTTTGTTTGTTTTGTTTGTCTGTTTACGTGCATAAGGTCAGAGGGGGAGCATTATCTGGGTATAAGAACAAGCACAGGTCTGGCGTAGCCCCATCAATGTGGGCACGTCAGTGTCTGTGTTTTTATTCATGTATTTTTTATTTATTTGTTTGTTGATTGATTGATTGATTGATTGATCGATCGATTGATTGATTGATTGATTGATTGATTGATCTGATTTATTTTATTATCTGATTTATTTATCTGTTGTGTATGTGCTGAATCCCTGCTGAGGGTTTAGGGAGAGTAAAGCATCAAGAAAAATGGAACTGGTAATGCTTGGCCCCAAGAAAACGTCGGTCATCACTCTTCCTTATTTTTTGTTATGTTTTGTTTTTTTTTTACTAGTTGTTGTTGTTGTCCAAACTTCTTGGCTGCCTCACTGGAGTTTACCTCACTTTCATATGACCTCAGGGTTATGGGGTAACCTTGACCTTGGCCTGTACTCTGTAAAGATGAGAATGTGGATGAGTTATTGTCGATGAATACAAGAGCCTCGGTCATCATCTGTTTCAATCACTTCTGGTGAGATTTTGGCCCTTTCGTGGGTCTTTCTCGGGACCTGTCCTAGGTGTACAGCAACTGTTTGCTCCGAAGATCTGTCCGTGAGAGAATTAGAGCTCCCAGGAGTGATTATCATAAACATGTTCTAAATAAATTTCTTCATATTTCATTATCACAATGCGTGTGTTGTTTGTGCACTGGTATATGTATGCAATGAAACTCGTTTCATGATGGAGGTCATGTCTTTGTCTGTGTGTAAAATATTGCGTTATGTTTGTCTAAACATGGCTTCCCTGTGTCCCCAGGACCCCCGTCACGGCCAAACGGACCCCTGGAGGTTAGCAATGTAACCAAGGACAGCGCTGTGCTCAACTGGAGTCCACCCTCTGATGATGGTGGAGGTGACCTCACGTCAGTATTACCTCCCTTACTTCTACGTTTGTTGAATTTATTGATGTTACATTGACGTCCCTTTTGTTGTTGGATGTTGATTGAATGACCTGAGGACAGCATTGAATGACCTCATGTCAGCATTGACATCTTGTCAGCATTGATTGACATAATGTCAGATTGAATGACCATGTCAGCATTGAATGACCTTGTGTCAGCATTGATTGACCACATGTCAGCATTGATTGACCACATGTCAGCATTGATTGACCTCATGTCAGCATTGATTGACCTAATGTCAGCATTGACTGACCTCATGTCAGCATTGATTGACCTCATGTCAGCATTGATTGACCTCATATCAGCATTGATTGACCTCATGTCAGCATTGATTGACCACATGTCAGCATTGATTGACCTCATGTCAGCATTGATCAGTTCCCTTTTATGTCTCTTTGATTGCTGAATTACTGATTGTTTAATTTTATCTTGATGTTACATCACTTCTGTTTTTGAACAAGTTGAGAGCTTTTCTCACTAAGTCATTGTTAGTTTGCGTTTAGTATTTTTTTTAAATACCAGGACGAAATACGGACTCCGCTGTTTATAATGATACCAGTGTTATTTCTCAGCTTTGAAAATTGACGGAAATATGGCGCTTTCAAGTCTGTAAATGCATAATCGGCCATTTGGAGAAAATGGTCACTCCACTGATTAAAGTCCTCAGCAAACTGCTGCAAATTTTGCTATTAAATGGAATATGAAGTGCAATTTTTATGCAGTTTTTACAATATAAAGTGCAATTTTATGCATAAGATACAATATAAAGTGCAATTTTCATGCATTTAATACAACATCAAGTGCAATTTACATGCATTTAATACAATATCAGGTGCAATTTTCATGCATTTAATTCAGTATCAAGTGCAATTTTCATGCATTTAATTCAGTATCAAGTGCAATTTTCATGCATTTAATTCAGTATCAAGTGCAATATTCATGCATTTAATCAGTATCAAGTGCAATTTCCATGCATTTAAATCAGTATCAAGTGCAATTTCATGCATTTAATTCAGTATCAAGTGCAATTTTCATGCATTTAATGCAATATCAAGTGCAATTTTCATGCATTTAAATCAGTATCAAGTGCAATTTCCATGCATTCAATACAATATAAAGTACAATTTTCATGTATTTAATTCAATATCAAGTGCAATTTTCGTGTATTTAATACATCAAGTGCAATTTTCATGCATGTAATACAATACAAATGTAATTTTCATGCATTTAATACAATATAATGTGCAATGTTTCGCACTCCTCACTTTCCAGTATGCATATTCTTTGTACACTTAACTTGTTGCTTTTGTGTTGTTAGTTTGTATTTGAGTGTATCCTGGGAGCGTGAGCTATGATTTGATTTATAGTCGAAGATTTACACCGTATACATATTATTCTTGTTATCATTACTATTGCTTGTTACAGTTGTTATTGAATCACACTCTTAACATGCATCATGTCATAACAGAACTCACCCAAACTATATGCACCAATCTGTTAAAGAAAGATGTGGGGGACAAGCTCTTATCCCCCCACCTCACTATCATGGCATCTCATTGAGTAAAACGCCGTAGTGACCTCATCCGACCTTTTGACCTTTCAGGGGTTACCGTGTGGAGAAGTATGACATGGACAAAGGACGCTGGGAGAAAGTGGCCGAAGTTCAAGGCAACAAGTGCACGGTGCCCAAGCTTCAGGAGGGCCACCAGTACAAGTTCCGTGTGCTGGCGGAGAACCGGAACGGGGAGAGTGAGGCTCTGGAGACCGACTCCCCCATCACCGCTAAGAATCCTTTTGGTGAGTGGTCATCCTTTTTGCCTCTTGCTTTGATGATATTGGGTTTCGCCCGGTTTTTTTTTCATTTCTTTTTTCGTTATTTTAGTATTTGTGAAGGGAGGTTATGGTTTGTGAGGTTGGAAGTTACTTTCGTGTCACTTTGAAAGGTGATTTGTTTGTGTTTGTGTGTGTCCGTGTGTGTGTGTGAATGTGTGTACGCACGCGCGCGCGCGTGTGTGTGTGTGTGTGTGTGTTTGTTTGTTCTCGCACATGTATAAAACAAACTGATTACTCACACAAACACACATTTACACACGCACGCACGTACAAACATAGACGCACATACATGTACACACTGTATACACATACATGTACACGTAAACACATACACAAACACATACACATACACAAGAGCATACACACACACACAAATACACACACACACACACACACACACACACACACACACACACACACACACACACACACACACAACACACACATATACACACACATAACACACACACCATTCATACACATACACAGAGAGCAAGAATAAATTAACAGATAAGATACGGAAGCTCTTTTCAGGGAAAAAACTCAGATAGGGTTTGGATATTCAGAAGAATATTTCAATGATTATGAAAAACAGAATACTTATGAAAAGAAAAAAAACGATTGCCAGGGACAGCCTTTCCAAGTAAAGTAAATGCAGGTACGTTGTTACAGCTCGAAGAGAGGGAAAATAAGGTTGTTGCCTTTGCAGTGAGATGAACAAACAGAACGAGAAAAACAAGCAATAAAAAAAGACAATTTAGTCAACAAAATTAAACTCTCTGATGTGAAGCACAAAACGAAACAGAAACCTTTGAATATTGCAATGCTGTTATGAAGGAAAAAAGGGGGTTGGGTAGGGGGAAAAGAGAAATATGTGGGGGTTGGGGAGTAGGCTGGGTAACACTTCTAGAGCGAGAGAATATCAAACTGGTCTAAAAAAAAAAAAAGATGACATACATTCTTAAAACTCGCAGTGTCAATTTGGCAGATAAATTACACATAAGAAGTAAAAGATCAAACTGTTATCAGGCTATAAGGTTGAAAGAATAATTGACGTCGAACCATATTTCTTTTTCCAAATACTAGTAAATAACAAGCTTTTCTCATCATTTCTTTCTTTCCACAATCGATTAACCATGTGAAACTCAGGCTGCTTGTCCCAAGGGAGAGCTCTTCGCCACAGTGAAGCGCCACCAGTTTTCAAACCGGAAGTAAAATATATATTGTTATTTGACAGATGAGCCCCATCCTCCCAGTCAACCGGAAGTGGTGGATCGTGACCGTAACTTCATCGCCCTGAAATGGGAGCCACCCAGCAACGATGGCGGTTCCCCCATCACCGGTTATGACATTGAGCGTAAAGACCCCAAGAGTAACCGCTGGGTGAAGATCAACAAGGCACCACTGCTGGTACGTCTGACTGATTGCTTTCTTTATTCCTGTGATAAACGGTATAAATACACACGGTGTTTATTCCTTGTTCGTCATAATCGACTTACCATGTGAACTTTGGACTACTGTCCTTGGGGGCAGCGCGTCACTGCAGTGCCAAGCCCTTCAGGTTTTTTTTTTCTGTTGTTTTTTTTTGGGGGGGTGTTTTTTTTTTTTTAAATCATCGCACTCAGGGAGGTTACCTTTGTGCTCACCTTTTGTTTTTTTCGTCCCATTTTCTACGCCACCTTAATAGCCTCAGAAGCTGGTACAATTATTTTACAATGCTGTGATCATGATGTCGATGAGGATGACAATCATTATGTTATGGAGTTCCTTCTATGATTGAGACTGCGTGACAGGGCTAGCCTGTACTCTACGCTTACTATCATAATATATCCTGGCGTCAACCAGGCCCGAGAGATGCAGACACATGCGGTGCTAATCAGGAAATTTCAGCAATGCCCTCAATGACGCATCCGTGAAGTGGATGGGACTCGACTGTGTGGTCCCAATATTCCCATAGCATGCCCAGCTCTGGGTAGGAGCCAGTTCAGCCATTTCATCGTTTCTGTAAAATGTCCTATTTCGATCTAATATGCGCTAAAGAAAATATCTTTTTTAATTCATTCCGTATGAACAAGTTTGTGGTGTTTCTAAAATGGAAGGAATGTTCATAAAATATCAAGTGGAATATATTAATTTTTGCAAGGCTATAAGCGAGCTGGCTGACCAGTGGTGCCAGTGATGAGATACATGTAACAGACCTGTTGCCAGTGCTAAGTGCTCTCGGGAGGAGTTGCTAGTCGGGATGTGTAGGGCGGATAACATCTGCTTCCATACCGATAGGGCTGAATATACCAGTTGGGCATGCGTCCCAGGTAGGTGCTTTTGCTGCCAGACGCACGGCGGACTCCTTAAAGATCCTCTTCCGAGACGTCCCTCCTGATGTAATTTTCCAGTTTTTACAAGAGATCAATAGATTTCACCTGATATGATTTTACGTCTGTATATGTTTTTCTTCAATTGCATTTAAGCTTGTGAGGTTAACAGTATATGTTTTTCTTCAATTGCATTAACTTGTGAGTTAGACGTATATGTTTTTCTTCAGTTGCATTTAAGCTTGTGAGGTTAACAGTATATGTTTTTCTTCATTGCATTTAAGCTTGTGAGGTTAACATGTATGTTTTTCTCATTGCATTAAGCTTGTGAGGTTAACAGTATATGTTTTTCTTCAATTGCATTTAAGCTTGTGAGGTTAACAGTATTGTTTTTCTTCAATTGCATTTAAAGCTTGTGAGGTTAACAGTATATGTTTTTCTTCAATTGCATTTAAGCTTGTGAGGTTAACAGTATATGTTTTTCTTCAATTGCATTTAAAGCTTGTGAGGTTAACAGTAAGCATGATTTTTAACTGTTGTCTTTTATTTTGACCTGGTTGTCGTTTTTGACGTGGTGTCAGCCCTGACGTGGCTCTAGTAGTCGGCTGGGCTATAAGCAATATGAACTTGAACAGACGCTTCACTGTGTGTACAGGACTGTGAGTACAGGGACGAGAAGGTGAAGGAGAGCAATGAGTATGAGTACCGAGTCGTCGCCAACAACGAGGCTGGACCCTCCGATCCTTCCATCCCAACCAAACCCATCCCCGCTCGGCCCATGAAAGGTGAGGGGACATGTGTTGTTGTGTGGGTGTGGGTACAGGTGTCAGGGTGTGTGGGTGTGTGTGTTTGTGTGTATCGTGTCTGTGTAGTGTGTGTGTGTGTCCGTGTCTGTGTAAGTGTGTGTGTGTGTGTGTGTGTGTTCGTTTGTGTAAGTGTGTGTTTGTTTGTGTGGTTTGTCGTCATTTCTTTTAACGTCTATTCACATATGTGCTTTTAGACGACAAAAAACACCAGGCAAGTAAATAAATAAATCAATAAATGAATGAATGATGAATAAATAAGATAAGATAAAGAGGTGTCCATGGGGTGAATGAATCTATGAAATCATAAAGGCATTGTACCAGATAAGGTAACATCAAACACATTAACGAACAAAGAAAAACAAACCAAACATAGACGATCAGGCTTCATCAGATTGCTCAGGGTTGTGTGTTATTGTGCGTGCGTGTGGTGTGTGTGTGTGTATAGATATTTTGTATTGTATGTTTGTATAAATGTGTGTGTTGTGTGTGTGTGTTAGTATAGTGTGTGTGTTAGTATGTGTTGTGTGTGTGTGTGTGTGTGTGTGTGTGTGTGTGTGTGTGTGTGTGTGTGTGTGTGTGTGTGTGTGTGTGTGTGTGTGTTGTGTGTGTTGCATTCGTTCTGCTAATGTGCTTTAGGCAACCAAGTTTTCTTTTCATTAAAAATAATTAAAACGTGTGTCGGATGAATTATGTTTTGAAGTTAAAAAAAAAGGCATTATATCATATTTAAACAGTGGTGTAAAATCAAACAAGAAAACAGTAAAGAGAAAAGCGATGAAAGCTTTAGAACAATCCGGACCTCATAATTATGTGTATGTATGTATGTGCAAACGCGTGTGTGTATGGGAGTCTGTGTGTATGTGTAGGTGAATGTGAATGAGTTTCTTTTTGTGTTGTGTGTGTGTGTGGTGTGGTGTCTGTGTGTCTGTGTGTGTGTGTGTTGTGTGTGTGTATGTGCTGTGTGTGTGTGTTGTGTGTGTGTGATGTTAATGTCTTGTATGATTGTGAGTGTGTTGGTGTGGTGTGTGTTATGGTGTCTTTGACATGTTGGATTTAATTTGTCTGTATTTAGGAGATATTTGAGTGGTGATTTGGACGGGTATGTTGGATGTTTGAGGTTATGTATCGGTATCTTGTTTGTACATGTATTTGGAGGAGTTATGTATCTTATGTATCAATGTATTTGGAGGAGTTATGTATCTTTGCCCTGTATCTGGAGGAGTTATGTATCTTTGACATGTATTTGGAGGAGTTATGTATCTTTGTACATGTATTTGGAGGAGTTATGTATCTTTGCACATGTATTTGGAGGATGTTATGTATCTTTGCACATGTATTTGGAGAGTTATGTATCTTTGTACATGTATTTGGAGGAGTTATGTATCTTTGTACATGTATTTGGAGGAGTTATGTATCTTTGACATGTATTTGGAGGAGTTATGTATCTTTGTACAATTAGTTATTTGGATGGAGTTATGTATCTTTGACATTATTTGGAGGAGTTATGTATCTTTGCACATGTATTGTATGGAGGAGTTATGTATCTTTGACATTTATTTCGAGGAGTTATATATCTTTGTACATTTATTTGGAGGAGTTATGTATCTTTGTACATTTATTGGAGGAGTTTATGTATCTTTGCACATGTATTCGAGGAGTTATGTATCTTTGACATTTATTTGGAGAGTTATGTATCTTTGTACATTTATTTGGAGGAGTTATACAAAGATAGGCCTCAATCCATGCGCTTGGTAAAACCTCAAGATCCCGCCAGCAACAGGCTTATGTAAGACTTACGGCTTATATCATGATCATTTTGGACCGTATCACATGGCACCAGAGGCGTAAGTGCACATGGAATTTATTTCGAGCGTGGAGACGTCTTGAGAAACTGAAATTGAAACAGAGAGTTCCGCTGTATGTATAATATAATATAATTATGTACAAAATGTCTGCTGTAAATTTTTTTTTTTAAATCATTCTAATCTTTAAAAAAAAAACTCATTCTAATCTTAATCAGACAGAGAGAATGTGCGTATATGTGTGATGAGCGTATGAATGGGGTATGTGGATGACGTAAATGCCTGCACTTAGTATATTATCATGTATAGAAAGACAGCTATTTTGTATTGAAAATGCACGCATTCCGATTTTTCTTTTCTGTAATTGGTTTTGCCCCCACTTTCATCTGACTGCCTTACTGTAAGGTTTGGGATATGAAAACCAATATAAAAAACAGCTTCCAGAAATAAACATTGACTTAGAACTGCTGAGAGTGCCACTCACTGGCTGCTGTTGTGGCATGGAAACACGAAAATATCCAGCAAACACATGCCCGAAAACGGTATATGACTGGCCTCCAAAGACAGAGTATGCAGAATGTGCAGCAACGTAACGCCTGCACAGCGTGGACCAAACTACCAAAGTGACATGGGCACACGCATCCAGGACAAAATTATGTTCGGGACGCTGAAAAACAAGTATAATGATGTCTTTCTTTCATGATTGTGCAGAGATGCCCAAGGTCAGCCTGGACAACCTGTTTGGAGCGAAGGAGATCCGTGTACGTGCTGGAGAACCGCTCAACATCCATCTGGGTGTCTCCGGAACACCAGACCCCACTGTGGAATGGCTGAAGGACGGGGTACCTGTTGGAAACAGGGTGAGAGCAGTTCAGTTATTGTCTTTTCCTGTAAGGCGGCACTCCGGTAGATAAAATGCAACTGAAAAAAATCCTGACCCTTCTGTGTATCTTTTTACATAAAACTAAAAGCATCAAAGCGCGTCTGTATATCTTTTTATATAAAGCTAAAACAATCCTGGCACTTTGGTGTGTTTATTTACATAAAAAGTTTAAAAAAATTAAGGCACTTGTACGTATCTTTTTATATAAAACTAAAAGTACAAGGTATTTCTGTGTGTTACGCAGCGTCAGCATTGATATGAACAAGACTCAAAGAAACTCTATACAGCAATTATCTGTTAAAAACATGCCGAGGGTGAAACAACCCTATCATTGTTGTTGAATGTCTTTTAACAGTAGACATCGTTTTGTTCGTTTTGTATACGAAAAAGAAATAATGAAAAAATGAGGACAGAGAAAAATTTAATTTCATGCTGACAGAAAACATTTTCGTTATTTGAGAATGCAAAAGATATCTCATTGAACCACAGTATGAAGATACAATCTCTTCCTGTCGCTTCTGATTCAAATTTGATTCAAAAGTGGGTTGAAAATAATATGTACCTCATTGTACCACAGTCAGAAGCTGTTCTCATACTGCTCCTGTCCCTTCTGATTTTCCTCTGATCCCTCAGTGAGTTGAACGTGAACCAGGATTGATCTGAACGATGTGAGCGATTGACACCGTGTAACACTGACGTGATGGTATGGGATGCGATGTGATTTGTTGTGATATGACATGACGTGACGTGATTCGACGTGATGTGACATGACATGACCTGGTGTGATTCGGCGCAATGTGATGTGATGTGATGTGATGTGATTTGATGTGATGTGATGTGACATTACGTGACTTGATGTGATTCGAAGCGATATGATGTGACGTGACATGATGTGACATGACCTGTTGTGATTCTACGTAATGTGATATGATGCGATGTATTTATGATATGATGTAATGTGATGTGATGTGACATGACCTTGTGTGATTTGACGCAGTGTGATGTGATGTGGTGTGATGTGATGTGAAGTGATGTGAAATGACGTGATTTGATGTGATCTGACGTGACATGACGTGATGTGACTTGATGTTATTCGACCCGATGTGATGTGATATGACGTGACGTGATGTAAATGGAAATATTGACGTGATAAGATGTGACGCGATGGGATGGGTTTGGATGTGGACAAGACTAACAAAACGTGACGTGACATGATGTGATGTTCCCATGCTGTATACCATGGATGTAATGTTCTCGTGCTGCAGGCCCAGACTCAGAACGACGAGAAGGAGGCCAGGCTGAAGGTGGCCAAAGCTGAACGTGGCGACACTGGCACCTACACCATCAAGGTGGCCAACGTCCATGGGGAGGACACTGCTGACGTCAAAGTTGTCGTCCTTGGTCAGTTCTGGGCCTTGTTTCTTCATAGGTGGGGTTGTCTGGGTGTTTTTCCACGTCACTGAAGTTTGTTGTCAAAACATCTGTAGCTTGAAGTGTTTTGAGTCCGATATATTTTTTATTTTCGTTTTAGCTTTGGGTTCTGTTTGTGCATGTGAAGTATTGTTTGAAAATCACGAGTATTAAGCAGCTGGCGCGCTATTCTTCCGTTACAGATGGGGGTTTTTTACGGCAAAAGAGCTGTGTGTCTGCTGTTCAAGATTCTTAATAATAATGATAATGACAATATTATTTATTATAATAATAATAATGGTGGTGGTGGTGGTGGTGATGATGATGATGATCATAATAATAATGGTGATAACGATAGTAATGACTACTTCTCCAGCGCCTCATCTCGCAAAAGCCTAAGCGCTTCACAATTCATGAAAGACAAAAAGCGGACATACCTAAAGCAAATGCATGTACATGTCAACCCCAATGCTGAAAATAGTATTGTGTTTAGGAAACAAAAAAGTGAATTATAACAACATATCAACTTCATAGTTCAAAAAAAGGGGAAAAAAGAACAGAAAAAAGACAGACACGCATCTGTATGTTTTGTGTAAGTAAGATTAACAGTAACAGAAAAAAGACATTTTCAAATAAAAACTCTTTTTATGAAATAAAATAGAATAAAGCAAAACCTACACTGCATATTCCTGTTATATATGTGCCCAACGCCATGTGTGTCCACAGACCGACCAGGTCCTCCTGAAGGCCCACTGGAGGCCTCAGACATCTGGGCAGAGCAGATGAAGCTCAGCTGGAAGCCGCCTAAAGACAACGGGGGTGCAGAAGTCTCTGGTATGTACATATCAATATTTGTTGTTGTTCATGATTGTCACATTGTTGGTACCTAAAGACACAGGCGGTGCAGAAGTCTGTAGGTATTGTCATATGTCAGTATTTGTTCCTCATGATATGTCACACATTGTTGGTACCTAAAGACACAGGCGGTGGTGCAGAAGTCTGTGGTCAATTGTATAATGTTCATATTTGTTGTTGTCCATGATTGTCTCATTGATGGTGCCTAAAGACAGGCGGTGCAGGTCTGTGGTATGTATATGTCAGTATTTGTTGTTCCATGATTGTCTCATTGATGGTGCCTAAAGACAGGCGGTGCAGGTCTGTGGTATGTATATGTCAGTATTTGTTGTTCCATGATTGTCTCATTGATGGTGCCTAAAGACAGGCAGTGCAGGTCTGTGATATGTATATGTCAGTATTTGTTGTTGTCCATGATTGTCTCATTGATGGTGCCTAAAGACAGGCGGTGCAGGTCTGTGGTATGTATATGTCAGTATTTGTTGTTCCATGATTGTCACATTGATGGTGCCTAAAGACAGGCGGTGCAGGTCTGTGGTATGTATATGTCAGTATTTGTTGTTGTCCATGATTGTCTCATTGTTGGTACCTAAAGACACAGATGGTGCAGAAGTCTCTGATATGTACATATCAGCGTTTGTTGTTGTTCTTGATTGGCTCATTGTTGCTTGTGGTGGTGGTGGTGTTTTCGTTGTCCTGGACGTTTGAGTTACCTGGACAGAACGGATGAAACTCACATTTGGAAACCACCTAAAGATAACAGGGCGCTGAAATTTCTGTATGTATATTTCATCGTTTGTTGTTGTTTATGGTTGTGTTGTTGATGGTGGTGATGATGATAGTGGTGGTGGTGGTGATGCTTTCGTTGTCCTGGAGTATTGAGATGTCTAAACAGAACAGACGGAACTCAACCGGCAGTCACTTAAGGGTAATGGAGACGCCGAAGTCTCTGATTATTTGTTATTGGTGATGATTGTGTTGTTGATTTTGGTGAGTGGTGGTAATTGTGGTTTCGGTCTGGAGGCCTCAGACGTCTGAGCAGAGCAGTTGAAGCTCAGCTGGGAACCACCTTAAGATAACGTGGATGCTGAAGTATCTGGTATGTGTGTGTCAGTATTTGTTGTAGGTGATGGTTGTGTTGTTGTTGTTGTCGTTAGTGGTGGTGGTGGTGGTGGTAGAGGTAGTTTTGTTCTGGAGGCCTCAGACTTCTGAGCAGAGGAGTTGAAGCTCAGCTGGAAACTACCTAAAGATAACGGGGGTGCTAAAGTCTCTGGTATGTATATGTCAGTATGTGTTGTTGGTGATGGTTGTGTTTGTTGTTGTTGTTGTCTGTGATGGTGGTGGTGATGGTGGTAGTGGTGGTGTCGTTCTAGAAGGCCTCAGACTTTTGAGCAGAGCAGTGAAGCTCAGCTGGGAACCACCTTAAGATAACGTGGGTGCTGAAGTCTCTGGTACATATGTGCCTATATTTGGTGTTGGTTATGGTTGTGTTGTTGTTGTGTGTGGGTGATGGTGGTAGTGGTGGTTTCGTTCTGGAGTCCTGAGCAGAGCAGTTGAAGCTCAGCTGGAAACCACCAAAAGACAGGCGGTTGCTGACGTCTCTGGTATGTGTGTGTCAGTATTTGTTGTTGGTGATGGTTGTGTTGTTGTTGGTGGTGGTGGTGGTGGTGGTGGCATTCTGGAGTCTTCAGACTTCTGAGCAGAGTAGTTGAAGCTCACATCTAAAGACAACGTGGATGCTGAAGTCTCTGGTATGTATGTATCAGTCATTTGTTAGTAGTGATGGTTGTGTTGGTGGTGGTGTGGTGTGATGGTAGTGGTGGTAGTGGTGGTAGTGGTGGTTTCGTTCTGGAGTCTTCAGACTTCTGAGCAGAGCAGTTGAAGCTCGCACCTAAAGATAACATGGATGCTGAAGTCTCTGGTATGTATGTATCAGTATTTGCTGTTGGTGATGATTGTGTTGTTATTGTTATTTATGGTGGTGGTGGTGATGGTGATGGTAGTGGTTGTTTCGTTTTGGAGGCCTCAGGCTTCTGAGCAGAGCAGTTGAAGTTCAGCTGGAAACCACATGGTACTGATGTCTCTGGTATGTGTATGTCAATATTTGTTGTTGATAATGGTCGTGTTGTCGGTTATGGTTGTTTTATTGTTGTTGTTTATGGTGGTGGTGGTGGTGATGGTGGTGGTGGTGGTGGTTTCGTTGTTGGGTTTTTGATTGTTAATTGTGACTTGTATTGTTTTCAGGCTATATTCTGGAGAAACAGGAAGAAGGGTCCAACACGTGGGAGAAGGTCCCTGGCATGATCTCTGACCTTTCTCAAGTGGCCAAGTCCCTCAAAGAGGGCAAGACCTACAAGTTCAGGGTCAAGGCTGAAAACATGTACGGCATCAGTGACCCCCTTGAGGGGGTCAAGGTCACTGCCAAAAATCCGTTCGGTGAGGAATTTCTTCACCGTCTTCTCTTGTGCTGTGCTGTGCTGTGTGTGTGTTTGTGGCGTGTGTGTGGTGTGTGTGTGTGTGTGTGTGTGTGTGTGTGTGTGTGTGTGTGTGTGTGTGTGTGTGTGTGATGCGAGTGTGTGTGTGTGCGTTTGTGTGTGTGTGTTGTGTGTGTGTGTGTGTGTGTGTGTGTGTGTGTGTGTGTGGTGTGTGTGTGTGTGTGTGTGTGTGTGTGTGTGTGCGTGTGTGTGTGTGTGGTGGGGTGTGTGTGTGTGTGTGTGCGGTGTGTGTTGTGGTGTGTGTGTGTGTGTGTGTGTGTGTGTGTTTGTTCAGCCACCTACTGCTGCTGTTGGTTTTTAAGTATTCCGAGATTTCTTGGATACGTTTCTGCAACACTCTGTCTATGGTGGGCGTGCATGCTGGGTGCTTTTGTTCCTATAAGCCGCCATACAGCCATATCCCACATGACTTTATTTGTTTGTTTCTCGTTTGTTGGTTGGTCATTGTCAGCTTGTTATTTAATTGTTGTTCTGTGTTTTTGTTTGTTATTCGTGGTGTGTTTGTTTGTTTGTTTGTTTCTTCTTTGTTTTTTGTTTGTTTGTTTTCTTTCTTTGTTACTTGTTTGTCATTGGTTGTTCGCTTGTTTGTTTGATTATTGTTTGTTTATTTTTGTTTGTTTGTTCATTCGTTTGTTTGTTCGTAGTTTGTGTGTTCGTTGTTTGTTTTTCGTTTGTTTGTTTGTTTGTTGTTTTGTATCGAGTGATGGTAGTTGGAAACTGTATTGAACAGAAAACATTCTCGGGAGTTTTAGTTTTTTTTTCCAGTCGTATGATGTTTATTCCCATCTAAGAAATATGTATCGCCAACTGTCCATTTACTCCCGATTCTCTAAAGAAGACCTGACCCTCTCGGCTTCCAGTGATATTACAGTGTCGGATGACATATCTATCTTTCCTTTATTGACGCTAAAGTATTGAAGTTACAAGTGTCCCTTCTGACTCAGTTGGTTAGAATGCAAATGTTTTTAATTTAATACAGGGATTGTGGGTTCGACCTTCGGGTAGGTCGTAGGGATTTCTTTTTCTTCTTTCTATTTTTTATTTGTGTTTAGTTAGTGGTTAGAACAGTGTGCTTTTAACGCAGGGGTTGTGTGTTCAACCCTCCGGCAGGCCACCTGTTCTTTTTTTTTTTTTTTTTTTTACTTATGACCTTTCAAACGCGAAGGGCTTACGTGGAGGCTTAAGACTTACGCCACGATTATCTGTGATCTATCGTCTCCATCACATGGCATTTGTGAGGCAGTGCATTTGGAATTTATTCCGAGCTTGGACACTTGAGAAACTGAAAGTAAGCTGGTTGTAGCAGCAGAGGACCTCTGTCTGTCTGTCTGGCTGGCTGGCTGGCGGTCTGTCTGTCCGTCCGTCCGTCCGTCCGTCCGTCAGTCTGTCTGTCTGACTCTCTCTCTCTCTGTCTCTCTCTTTCTTTCTCTCTCTCTCTTTCTCTCTCTCTCTCTCTCTCTTTCCTCTCTCTCTCTCTCTCTCCTCTCTCTCTCTCTCTCTTCTCTCTCTGTCTCTCTCTCCTCTCTCTCTCTCTCTCTCTCTCTCTCTCTCTCTCTCTCTCTCTCTCTCTCTCTCTCTCTCTCTCTTACTCTGTTTCTTTCTGTAGATCTATCATGCACGTGTGTTTGTCTTTTTCTCTGGTTTTGTTTTGTTTTGTTTTGTTTTGTTTTGTTTCACATTATGAAACACAGTATCTTTAAGTTTTCTTCATCTATTGAATTCAGTAACCCTTTCACAACATTTTTCAACTTTAACAAAAAAGAAACAAAAAATAAAAACAAACAAAAAAAACAGCAAGAAATAGTGGCTGATAAAGGAAGACAGTGTGAAATGTGAGTGAACAGTGCTGTTACCTGCTTGTTACCTGTTGACCTGTTGTCTGTGTCAGACACACCTGACGCCCCCAGAGATCTGGACATCCCCAAGTACGACAAGTACTCCGCTTCTCTCACCTGGAAGGAGCCGCTTAGTGATGGTGGCAACAAAATCAAAGGTACATCTCTCTGTCTGTCTGTCTGTCTGTCTGTCTGTCCGTCCGTCCGTCCGTCCGTCCATCCGTCCGTCCGTCTGTCTGTGTCTCTGCGTGTGTGTCTGTCTGTCGGTCTGTCTGTCCATCTGTCTGTCTTGCGTTCTGTCTGACTGTCTTTTTTGTAAGTTTGCTAAGTTTGCTTCTCCGTTTTGTTTTTCTCTGTCTGTCCGTCAGTCTGTCTGTATCTGCCTCTCTCTCCCTTCTCTCTCTCTCTTTCTCTCTCTTTGTCTGTCTATCTCTGTCTGTCTCTGTCTTTCTGTCTCTTTCACACACACACACACACACACACACACACAACACACACACACACACACACACACACACACACACACACACACACACACACACATGTACACTCATGTACACACACTCGCGCGCCGACACACACACAAACACACACACACACAACAACAACAACAACAACAACACACACACACACATACACACACACGGACACACACACGGACACACACACGTACACACATACATATATATATATACACTCATACACACACAAGCACACAATCACACACATACATACACATACGCACAAACGCACGCACGCACACACACACACACACACACACACACACACACACACACACACACACACACACACCACACGAAAAGTAGCCACACACCATGAACTCAGAAATAGGCGAAGTCCACAAAGAGTACATAAGGAAGAAAAATGTATAAATCAGTTGATAAACTGTCTGATCCTGCCTGCACCCACACCATATCAAGTAGAAGAGGTTACGTAACAAGTATTGAGTAAAGACATGCATCTAACTCTTTAGTATAATGTGTCCGTGTCACATCTTATCAGGCTGTCAACCTATACTCCATCTTACTGTGTGCATGTGAGACATGGATCCTCTCTGCGGATTTGGAAAGATGAACCCAATCCATGGAAATGAGATATTTTTGCAAGATACTAAACGTCAGATACACTGATCGTGTCACCAATGAACACGTGCGTCAAACCATCAATCAGCACACTGGATTATATGAACATCTGTTGATTTCTTTAAAGAAAAGAAAACTACTTTGGTATAGATATTAACAAAAATCCAGTGGCCTGGCGAAATCAGTCCTCTAGGGAAATGTTGAGGGAGAGAGACGGAAGGGAAGACAGAAGAAAACGATAGACTGACAAAATTGCGGAATATAAACAGAGAAACCATTCGCAGAGACACTGTCTTTGGCACACAACCGACAGAGCTAGAGAAATCTGGTGAACAGTTCTTTATTACGGCATCCCAATGACTTTTCACAGAATCAAGGGAGAAGAATAAGAAGAAGAGACTACATCTCAGCCATCAGCCTCCCTCCTATCCCCCTCCCCCCACCCCCACCCCAACTCCTGTTATGTTATGGTCATGAAATAAACGTGTGGTGTGTGTGCCTGTACCCAGGGTATATCGTGGAGAAGAGGGAGCGGAACAAGGACTGGGTGAAGGCCTGCCCCTACCCCATCCCGGAGACCAACTTCACCGTGCTCAACCTGAAGGAGGGCAACATCGTGGAGTTCCGTGTCTGTGCCGTCAACGACGGAGGTCCTGGAAAACCCTCCAAGGCCACGCCACCTCACACCATCAGAGACCAGATCTGTGAGTGCTACAGCGTTTTGTGGCTTTGGTTGAGCTTGTGATGTAGGTGTGTTTGTTTGGGTGGGTGGATAGGTGGTTCGTTGTTTGATTGGGTGGGTGGGTGGTAAGGTTGGTTGGGTGGTTGGTTGGGTTGTTGGTTGGTTGGGGTGGTTGGTGGATGTTGGTTGGTTGGGGTGGTTGGTGGATGTTGGTTGGTTGGTTGGTTTAGTCAGTTGGTTTATTGGGTGGGTTGTTGGTTGGATGGGTGGGTGGCTGGTTGTTGGTTAGTTCTTTGGTTGTTTTCTCTTGGTTTGTTTTAGTCAGTTGGTTGGTTTATTGGTTGGTTGGTTGGTTGGTTGGTTTATTGGTTGATTGGTCGGTTGGTTGGTTGGTTGGTTTATTGGTTGGTTGGTCGGTTGGTTGGTTAGTTTGTTTTAGTCAGTTGGTTGGTTTATTGGTTGGTTGGTCGGTTGGTTGGTTAGTTTGTTTTAGTCAGTTGGTTGGTTTATTGATTGGTTGTCGGTTGGTTGGTTGGTTTGTTTTAGTCAGTTGGTTGGTTGGTTGGTTGGTTGGTCGGTTGGTTGGTTAGTTTGTTTTAGTCAGTTGTTGGTTTATTGATTGGTTGTCGGTTTGGTTGGTTGGTTTGTTTTAGTCAGTTGGTTGGTTTATTGATTGGTTGTCGGTTGGTTGGTTGGTTTGTTTTAGTCAGTTGGTTGGTTTATTGGTTGGTTGGTCGGTTGGTTGGTTAGTTTGTTTTAGTCAGTTGGTTGGTTTATTGGTTGGTTGTCGGTTGGTTGGTTGGTTTGTTTTAGTCAGTTGGTTGGTTTATTGATTGGTTGTCGGTTGGTTGGTTGGTTTGTTTTAGTCAGTTGGTTGGTTGGTTGGTTGGTTAGTTTGTTTTAGTCAGTTGGTTGTTTATTGGTTGGTTGTCGGTTGGTTGGTTAGTTTGTTTAGTCAGTTGGTTGGTTTATTGGTTGGTTGTCGGTTGGTTGGTTGGTTTGTTTTAGTCAGTTGGTTGGTTTATTGATTGGTTGTCGGTTGGTTGGTTGGTTTGTTTTAGTCAGTTGGTTGGTTGGTTGGTTGGTTGGTCGGTTGGTTGGTTGGTCGGTTGGTTGGTTTATTGGTTGGTTGGTCGGTTGGTTGGTTTATTGGTTGGTTGGTTGGTTAGTTTGGTTTAGTCAGTTGGTTTATTGGTTGGGCTGTCGGTTGGTTGATTGGTTAGTTTGGTTTAGTCAGTTGGTTTATTGGTTGGGCTGTCGGTTGGTTGGTTAGTTTGGTTTAGTCAGTTGGTTTATTGGTTGGGCTGTCGGTTGGTTGGTTAGTTTGGTTTAGTCAGTTGGTTTATTGGTTGGGCTGTCGGTTGGTTGATTGGTTAGTTTGGTTTAGTCGGATGGTTTATTGGTTGGTTGGTTAGTTTGGTTTAGTCAGTTGGTTGGTTTATTGGTTGGTTGGTTGGTTGGTTAGTTTGGTTTAGTCAGTTGGTTTATTGGTTGGGCTGTCGGTTGGTTGGTTGGTTAGTTTGGTTTAGTCAGTTGATTGATTAATTGGTTAGGCTGTCGGTTGGTTGGTTGGTTAGTTTGGTTTAGTCACTTGAATTGTTTATTGATTAGGCTGTCGGTTAGTTTTTTGGTTGGTTGGTTTAGTTTAGTCAGTTGGCTTGTTGGTTGGTTGGTTGGTTGGTTGGGTTATTGGGTTCTTTATTGGTTAAGTTATTGGATGCTTTAGTGGTTGGGTTGTTTGTTGGTTTATTGGTTGGGTTGTTGGTTGATTTATTGATTGGTTTGTTAGTTTATCGGTTAGTTTATTGATTGGTTGGTTGGTTTATTGGTTGGGTTGTTGGTTGATTTATTGATTGGTTTGTTAGTTTATCGGTTAGTTTATTGATTGGTTGGTTGGTTTATTGGTTGAATTGTTAGTTTGTTTATGGATCGGGTTGTTTATTTTTGGGATGTTGATTGTTTATTGATTAGATTGTATCTTGGTTTGTTGATTAGGATCTTGGTTGGTTCATTTTCGGGTAATTGGTTGTTTTACTAGTTGATCGGTTTTTTAGTTGGTTGGTTTTTTAGTTGGTTGGTTTTCTAATTGGTTGGTTTTCTAGTTGGTTGGTTTTCTAGTTGGTTGGTTTTCTAGTTGGTTGGTTTTCTAGTTGGTTGGTTTTCTCAATCGTTTGGTACTGTATTGAAAGTATTTGTTTGTTTGTTTGTTTGTTTGTTTATTTGTTTGTTTGTTTTTCATAACTCTATTGTACGTAATTGCTTTGTCGATTGATTTATTCCACTTTTTTTTCAGTTTTTGGTTTTCATCTCTTGACTGTTTGCTTAGTTGATGTTTGGAATAAATGGTGTCCTTAAAATGCTTAACATCATTATTTTTGAAGACTATTGTCTGGATTGCGCGATATGACCAAGAAAGATTTGAGGATTTTTGAGAATTTTTTTTTCAGTTTGATAAAAAATTGGTGGATTAAAACATCCTTGTATCCATCCCAGTGGACTTTGCTCTTGTTGTTTGTATATACATTTATTTATCATTATTTATTTATACATTTTGTTGATTGTTATACATTTATTTATCATTATCTATTTATACATTTTGTTGGTTGTTGTACATTTATTTTCTATCTATTTATACATTTTGTTGGTTTTGTACATTTATTTATCATTATCTATTTATACATTTTGTTGGTTGTTACACATTTATTTATCATTATCTATTTATCCATTTTGTTGGTTGTTGTACATTTATTTATCATTATCTATTTATACATTTTGTTGGTTGTGTATACATTTATTTACCATTATATATTTATACATTTTGTTGGTTGTTATACATTTATTTATCATTATCTATTTATACATTTTGCTAGTTGTGTATACATTTATTTATCATTACCTATTTACACATTTTTTTGGGTGGTCAGTCCCTGCAGGAGCTCCGGCACCCCCCAGCGTGGACAAGATCACCAAGAACTCGGTGGACCTGTCCTGGGTGCGACCTTCCAGTGACGGGGGTGCCAAGCTGACGGGTTACGTGGTGGAGAAGAAGAAGAAGGGAGACGACTGGATCGAGTGTGCTCACGTGCCGGCCACGGCCACCACGGCCACTGTTCAGGGTTTGCTGGAAGGGGAGGAGTACCAGTTCCGTATTCGGGCGGACAATGCCGCCGGCCCTGGTGAGCCCAGCAGACCCACTAAGAGCATCACTGCTGCTGACCAGCCAGGTGAGATTTTGGCTTGGGCAGGGATGAGGGACAGAGATATGAATTGGGAGACTGGTGTTAACTTGATGGTTTTGTTTGAGATCACTGTCTTGGTGTTTTGTTGTTGTTTGTTGTCGTCGTCGTTGTTGTTTTGTTGTTTTTGTTGTTGTTCTTCTTGTCGTCGTTTTTGTTGTCATTGGTGTCGTTGCTGCTGTTCCTGCTGCTGTGTGTGTGTGTGTGTGTGTGTGTGTGTGGGAAATGGGCGACATCATTGCTGTTGTCAAGATTCAAGGAGCGTTCTCCTTGCCAGATCCACCGCCTTCACAGGATACTTGGTGAGGCACTCCAGCCTCCTGCTGTCCTCCCCGAATAATTGCCACCGCATGTAGTACTCGGTTGTAGGGCATCTTTGGATCCAATGTGCCAAATGGCAGTTCCCATTGAAGATAAGTGCCGATTCAACCCCTGATGGGGATCTGGATCTCTGGCGCGAAGAGGATGTTGTTGAGCTTCGCACGCTCGGAAAGGACGACACGTTGCTGCGGCTGTTGTTGCTGCTACTCCTGCTCCTGTTGCTGCTGCTGTTGTTGTTGTTGTTGTTGTTGCTGTTGTTGTTCTTGTTCTTGTTCTTATTTTTGTCGTTTTTGTCGTCATTGGTGTTGTTGTTTCTGTTCCTGGTGCTGTTGTTGTTACTGCTGCTCCTGCTGTTGCTGCTGCTATTGTTGTTTCTACTGCTGTTGTTGTTCTTGTTCTTGTTCTTGTTCTTGTCGTCGTTATTGTTGTCATTGGTGTTGTTGCTGTTGTTGCTGCTGCTCCTGCTGCTCCTGCTGTTGTTGTGGTTTTGTTGTTTTTGTCGTCGTCGTTTTTGTTGTTGTTGTTCAGCATTCGAGCATAATTTCTCCTGAAATAGTCCAATGGTCAGTATGAAGGAAGTGGTTTTTCATTAAATGGTCTTTGTTATCTCAGAGCAGCTCTTCCAGACTTGCTTCATTAAGCCCCTGCTCATGTCTTCTATTCCTGAATAGTGGGCAAAACTGTGAATGAATGTGTTGTGTAGATTGTGTGTTAGTTCTGTTAATTTTTTTTCAAGATAGATATAATAAGACTGTCAGTAGACAGGTGTATGCTCTCTTTTACAGATTTTCAGTCTGTGCGGGAGATATTAAGTCCATAGTCTTTGTTCAACTTAAACTGTACAGGATGTGTTAAGTCCATAGTCTTTGTTCAACTTAAACTGTGCATATGTTAAATCCGTAGTCTTTGTCCATCTTAAACTGTGCAGGATATATTAAGTTCATAGTCTTTGTTCAACTTAAACTGGGCAAGATGTATTCAGTTCAAAGTTTTTGTTGTGCGTTAACTCCACAATCTGTTTTAAATCCGGTCTTTGTTGGGGGGTAAACTCTGCAAGCTGTGTTAAGTCCAATGTCTTTGCTGGGCGTAAACTCCACAAGACATATTAAGTCTAGTCTTTGTCGGCATGAACACCACAAGATGGTTTAAGTCCAGTCGTTGTGGGCGTAAACTGCACAAAATGTATTAATTCCAAAATTGGGCGTAAACTCCACACGACGTTTTAATTCCAAAGTCTTTGTTGGGTGTAAACTCCAGAAGATGTGTTAACTCCAAAATCTTTGTTTGACTTTAACTCAGCAATACGTTTTCAGCGCGTAGTCTTTATTGTAGGTAAATCTCCACAAGATAAATTAATTATAAAGTCATGATTGGGATTAAAGTCCACAAGATGTATTAATCCCAAAGTCTTTACCAATCTTTTGAAAAATTGCAGCCCTTTCGCGTCATTTCTGTATATGACGAAGACAATTTATTTGCCAGTGGATGTAGCTGATCCAAGGATATCCTATGGTGCGCTACATTAAAACTGGCCTTCTCACTGCCCCATCTTAACAACATTGTTGTTCTGGTGGCGTCAGTACAGGATTAGATAAGCTCCCCTTTCCCCACTTCGCTGGGATGGTTATCCCCGTCGGTCATATCACCTGAGGTGGGTGTCGACGTAAAAACTGAACCAAGTGAATGAAATCTGATCCAAGTCATCACACCTTTTTTTGTCTTTTTTTTTTTTTGTCTATGTCTACAGCCAAACCCAAGCTGGACATGGGCCGAGTGAAGGACGTGACGGTGAAGGCAGGACAAGAGTTCCACGTTGCCATCCCATACACTGGCGTCCCCATGCCCACTGCCATCTGGGACAACAATGGCACAGACCTGGAGGAGTCCCCCGTATTTCTGCCAAGGTTTGGAGTCGTTTGTATATTGGGTATCTAATTGTGTACGTGTATGTCAAATAAAATAAAATAAGATAAAATGCGTAAATAAATGAAATGTTTAGAAAAGAAAGAACAAAAATAAAAACAAACGTATGAATAAATAAGTTAATTAAAAAACGGATTGTTATGTGTGTGAGTGTGTGTGTGTGTGTGTGTGTGTGTGTGTGTGTGTGTGTGTGTGTGTGTGTGTGTTGTGTGTGTGTGTGTGTGTGTGTGTGTGTGTGTGTGTGAGTTGTGTGTTGTGTGTGTGTGTGTGTGTGTGTGTGTGTGTGTGTGTGTGTGTGTGTGTGTGTGTTGCGTGTATTGCCATGTGCAGGATATGTTAAGTCCATTGTCACTGTGCGATGTAAGTCCATAACTAAATATAATGAATGTTAAGGTTTGCAATGGCCGCATATGATACGTTCAGACTGTTAGAAAATGTGGCTGTCCTTACAAGGATAAATAATTACGCCTTTTCTTGAATATAAGGATAAGATATTAAGACTTTCCTTAAATACAAGGGGGGGGGGGGGGGGGGGGGTAGGCGTTTTCATAGATGACAGGATAAAAAAATTGGGCCTTATCCTGGAAAGGCAGGATACAAAATGGGCCTTTTCTGGAATGCAAGGACAGAACATTGGGCCTTTCCTGGAATGCCAGGATAAAACATTGGGCCTTTCCTGGAATGCCAGGATAAAACATTGGGCCTTTCCTGGAATGCCAGATAAACATTGGGCCTTTCTGGAATTCCAGATAAAACATAGGGCCTTTCCTGGAATGCCTGAATAGAAAATTGGGCCTTTCCGAAATGCGAGGGTAAAAAAATTGGCTTTTCGTGGACTAAGATTTTTTTTTTAAATGGTCCATTTCTAAAAAGGCAGGATAAAAAATAAATTTTAATCACCCCGGCGGTTTTTGAGAAATTCTTCAAAATATGGCTTTTTACCCGTACGTGGCTTTAGCCAGATGTTTGTTTATGATGTACATCTTTCTGGCAGTTGACGGAGGACACGGTGATTCTGGCCGTGGCCAAGGCCAAGCGTGACGACACGGGCAAGTACACTGTGACTCTGAAAAATCCATCCGGACGGAATGGGAACTGTCAACGTCAATGTCTTAGGTTCGTGCCTTCAGGGTTTTGACTGGTTGTCTCCAAACTTTGGTTTGACAAATGAAGTGTTCTGTGTATGTGTGTATGTGTCTCGGTTTGTCTGTCCTACTGTCTGTTTCTGTCTGTTTGTATTTTGTCTGTGTCTGTCTGTCTGTGTTTATGTCTGTCTGTCTGTCTGTCTGTCTGTCTGTCTGTATGTCTGTCTGTCTGTCTGTGTTATGGGGGTATCTGTACAGAAATATTCTTGGGGAGGGAGGTGTATAAACATGTTCAGATGCGAATATGTGTGCATCTATGTATTTGTACATATGCTTATAATATATGTACACGCTTATTTGTGTGCATATGTATGTATTTAAATGTTATATTCCTTTGCAGTGTCTAAATGCTTATGGGTTTGTTCGGGGTGGTTGTGGTGTCTGTTTGATTGGAGTTTTTTTTTATATATATATGATTATAGCCACATGTTATATCACACAAATTACGCTTGCAAGACGTTGGTCTGTTCTTCGTATTTTGATCTTCTCCACATCAACGCTTCCAGGGTAGTCCACGAATTTTCTGTTGTGCCGTTTTGTTGTAAACCTCGTAATCATGTTTCCTTGTTGTCTCTGAGCGTGCCAGACGAAGATCAGTTGGCCTGAAATTTGATCCTGTTTTGTCAGTCAAATATATTCACATTCATATTCATATTTATTCATTTTGTCACAGTGCATTTAGCATGTGAAACCTAGCTCCTTCCCCTCTGATAGCGCGTCGCCGGAATGCGTCGCCACCCAGTTTGTAAGGTTATGTAGTTTTCAAGGAGGGACCTGGGAAATCAACCTATCTCTCCAATATTTTATACAAGGGGACAGCCTGGTGAACACCCTGCTTTTCACGATTTTCAACTACCGTGGATCTTTCGCTTGTGCAGGCCAAAAATAACATGTCCTCTTCGTTTTTCGGTCCCCTTCCGAAGGACTAGACGTTCAGTTTATTTTCCGGTCAAACTGAGGAGAAAATCGAGGCTTGTACAGGAAACGAATCCCGAAACCTCGAGTTTATTATTGGCAGGCGAATGCCTGAACCATTCTGCCACTCTTCTCCTTATGTTCTTCTTACATTCTTCTCATGTTTTGGTTGCAGACAAGCCTATGCCTCCCAAAGGCCCCATCGAAGCAGACGAGATCGATGGAGAGTCTATGACATTGTCATGGCAACCACCCAAGGATGACGGTGGAGAACCCGTTGCCAACTAGTGGTAGAAAAACGGAAAGCTGGCTCCGGCCGCTGGACTAAAGTGTCCAGTTTCTGCCATAGTCCTAAATGCCAGGTGGATACCTTTGCTTTTCTTGTGTGTGTGTGTGTGTGTGTGTGTGCGTGTGTGTGTTGTGTGTGTGTGTATGTGTGTGTGTGTGTATGTGTATGTATGAGTGTGTGTGTTCATTGTGTGTTTCGGTGTATGCGTGTTTGTGTGTGTGTATGCGTGTTTGTTTGTGTGTGTGTGTGTGTGTGTGTTTCGATGTATGCGTGTTTGTGTGTATGTGTGTGTTGATGTTGTGTGTGTGTGTTCATTGTGTGTTTCGGTGTTTGTGTGTTTGTCCTATGTGTGTGTTCATTGTGTGTTTCGGTATATGCGTGTTGTGTGTGTGTTTGTGTCTGTATGTGTGTGTGTGTGTCTGTGTTTATGTGTGCGCCTGTGTACATGTTCGTGTGTGTGTGTGTGTGTGTGTGTGTGTGTGTGCCTGTGTACATGTTCGTGTGTTGGTGTGTGTGTGTGTGTGTGTGTGTGGTGTGTATGTGTGTGTGTGTGTGTGTGTGTGTGTGTGTGTGTGTGTGCCTGTGTACATGTTCGTGTGTGTTGTGTGTGTGTGTGTATGTGTGTGTGTGTGTGTGTGTGTGTGGTGTGTGCCTGTGTACATGTTCGTGTGTGTGTGCCTGTGTACACGTTCATGTGTATGTGTGTGTGCCTGTGTACATGTTCATGTGTATGTTTGTTTGTGTATGTATGTGTGTGTTTTGTGTGTGTGCCTGTGTACATGTTCGTGTGTGTGTATGTCTGTCTGTATGAATGTCTGTGTGAATGAGGATGTGATAGTGATTGTGGTGAGTGCGTGTATGAGTGTAGGCGGGCGTGTTGGTGGATGAGTGGTTTGGGGTATGTAACAACATATGTGTATAAGGAGGGGGGGAGGGGGAATGAGATCTCTGTGTGTGTGTGTGTAAGGAGGGGTAGGGGAATGAGATCTGTGTGTGTGTGTGTGTGTGTGTAAGGAGGGGGGAGGGGAATGAGATCTGTGTGTGTGTGTGTGTGTGTCATTTTCTAGGAAAACCATGTGCTCTGTCGAGATATTCAGATTGAAAGGGATGGGGTTGGAGGTAACGGACTTATGAAACGCCAAGCTGACACCACCAGAAGGATTGGCGCATTAAGAGGGCCAGTTTTCGTTTTTTCCTCCATAGACTGATTGTTTTATGAGGATCATTGCATTTCTGGCAGTTTTATTTGTGCTCATCTTTTTTTGTTTTTCAACCATTTTTTACGCCACCTTAACGGCCGCAGAAGCTGGGACACTTTTTACAATGCTGTGATGTGTGCAGACATGCCAGTGCTTAACCTTTCGACTCCCGCACCTTATTTACAATTGCGAAAATTTAACCCTAAGCAAGAAGCTGTTGGATAGAGTGAGGGAATCGAAGGGCTAAGTTTTTGCTTTGCTAGCATGGTTGACAGTGCAGGATGCTGGTGGACAGGGTGCGGGAGTCATAGGGTTAACCTTTCATTGTGTGCATATGCATTCAGAATATGCACATTAAAGATACTGTAAAACTTGTCAGAGTCTAGTGGCTTGTGGAAACATGAAAACACCTAGCATGCACGCCCACCAAAGATGCAGACTTTGCAACAACATAGTGGAATGTGGTCAGATCACCTAACGGTTTAAGTTCTCCGTACTTTGCTATAAAGTCTGATGATGTGTAATGGGCATTGAGTGCAAACGTATTTTCAGTCTAGATAGGGCCTCTAAATAGGAAAGCTGGAGGGCAAGAGAACACCAGGTAGACCCAGGGAAAAAATATTGGACGGACTTGCAGGGTGGCTGAAGACAGAGAGGGTGGAAGATGTGCTTGCGGCAACAAGGGATAGATGCATATGGAGGGCCATGATCGCCAACGCCATGTTGCAGGGCACATGATGATGATGATGATAGTGCCTCAGAACCTGGCCACCTCATGGGTTTATGTGCAGGCTTAAGGTTTGTGCCATGATCATCATACACATGGCAATTGTGACGATAGTGCATGCGGATTTCGTTCCGAGCGCGGAGACATCATCTTGAGAAATTGAAACTGAAACAGAACGGCGCAATACAAGAATGATTGATGATAACAGAACTGTGATGTTTGTGTGTGTGACAGAATGATTGATGATAACAAATGATTGATGATAACAAAACTGTGATGTGTGTGTGTGACAGGTCCGAAACTTGGAGCCTGGAGTGAAGTACGAATTCCGTGTGATGGCGGAGAATGGTCAGGGGGTCAGTGAACCACTAGAGACGGAAGATTCCATTCTGGCTAAACTTCCATTTGGTCAGTACACCTCTCTCTCTCTCTCTCTCTCTCTCTCTCTCTCTCTCTCTCTCTCTCTCTCTCTCTCTCTCTCTCTCTCTCTCTCTCTCTCTCTCTCTCTCTCTTCTCTCTCTCTCTCTCTTCTCATTCTCTCTCTCTCTCTCTCTCTATCTCTATCTCTATCTCTCTCTCTATCTCTATCTCTATCTCTCTCTCTCTCTCTCTCTCCTCTCTCTCTCTCTCTCTCTCTCTCTCTCTCTCTCTCTCTGTTTCTGTCTGTGTCTCCCTCTCTGTCTCTGTAATCTGTTAGATAAATGCTGGCGGATTTGGGTGGAACGCATACGGAGCTGTCTGAGCGCTGTGAATCCCTCTTGAAACAATTCCAGTAAGTCCAATACGGTGGTCAAGTTCATGAAATGATTGTCATGTGCCCCATACAGATGCCCCTCGTGCCCCGGGTCGGTGGTCAAGCTCATGAAATGATATTGTCATGTGCCCCATACAGATGCCCCTCGTGCCCCGGGTCGGTGGTCAAGCTCATGAAATGATTGTCATGTGCCCCATACAGATGCCCCTCGTGCCCCGGGTCAGTGGTCAAGCTCATGAAATGATTGTCATGTGCCCCATACAGATGCCCCTCGTGCCCCGGGACAGCCCAAATGCGCAGGGACAACAGAGGACAGCATCTCGCTGCAGTGGACCACGCCCAAGAACGATGGTGGCTCCCCCATCTATGGCTACGTTGTGGAGAAGAGGGAGAAGGGAGATAAACGCTGGACCAAGTAAGTGTATGGCGCTGTTGTTTGTGGAGATGGTGTGTGTGTGTGTGTGTGTGTGTGTTGTGTATTTATGTGTGTGTATTTGTGTGTTTGTGTGTGTGTGTTTGTGTGTGTGTTTGTGTGTGTGTGTTTGTGCGTGAGTGTGTGTGTGTGCGTGTTAGTGTATGTGAGTGTGCACGCCTGTGTGTTTGTGTGTGTGTGTGCGTGCATGTTAGTGTATGTGTATGCGTACGCTCGTGCGTGCGTGCGTGCGTGCGTGTGTGTGTGTGTGTGTGTGTGTGTGTGTGAGACAGAGGGAGGATGATGGCTTGGGTCAGAGGCCACACGCCCTACTTCCCTCCTGTCTTCCCCCTCGCAGTTTGCGTGTGCTTTGTGCCCTGAGCTTTGGTTACTGCTGGTGGCTGCTTTGGTGAATGATGAAAGTGCGTATCTTGGTTTGATTGTTGAATCAAGATTTGGCGCCTTGTAAATATCATCATTATTATTATCATTTTGTAAATGACCGTGTAGACATTTGCGTTACATCGCGTAGCGCATGGATCGTCAAAAGGCTTCTGCAGACCTGTTATCTCTGACTTCAGCCTGCTAGGTTTTCTGTGGGGATTACCTCATCCCTAGCTCATGGTCAAAAGACATACCCATACATAGTGCTTTAGGTGGCCCTCATCCATCTGATGACTCTGTTACAGAACATGTAGGGTATTTTCTAATCATGATTTTGCCGTGTGCTACCCAACGGTGGTCTGATAGAAACCTTCGCCTGTCGGTCCTGGACTGCTCATTCGGCCGAGCAAGCTTGGTTTGTTTTACGTCTGATGGCCATCCGATGGGTTGAGTATGGCTGCCCTACCGCCGAGTTAGCTAGAATCTTTACCAGAATTTTGTGCGATAATGATAGCCAGCAGAATCGGCCAAGCCAAAACAACATTCAAGAAGATGAAAAGCATTCTTACCAACAAATGCTTATCAATTAAACATCAGGAAGAGAGTTCTTGAATGTTATACAGAACCAATACTGCTGTATGGTTGCGAGGCGTGGACAGTCAACAAGCAAAGCCAGAACAAGATTGAGGCAGCCGAGATGTGGTTTCTGAGAAGGATGTTGAGAGTTCCATGGACAGCAAAGAAAACAAACGAGACAGTCTTGATGGAGGCAGACACAAGTAGATCATTCATAAGGAAGACTAGGAAAAGACAGGCAACATTTATAGGCCATTTTATGAGGAAAGGGGAATTGGAACATCTAGTCACAACGGGAAAGGTGGAGGGAAAGAGAGCACCGGGTAGACCCAGGGAGAAGACACTGGACGGACTTGCAGAGTGGCTGAAGACAAAGAGGGTGGAGGAGATGCTTGAGGTAATAAGAGATAGAGACAGATGGAAGTCCATAATCGCCAACGCCATGCGGCAAGGCACCTGATGATGATGATGGTGTTACAGTATGTGCATGATTTCACCACACATCCCATCGATTGGAAGATCTGGAATAATCAGGGTTTGTGCCAAGGTTTATAGGAACGGTCAACACGTATATTACATTGTGTGTGGCAGAGCCTGTGTCCAGGAGGTGCCTGACAACGAGTACACAGTCAAAGGTCTGATGGAGGGCAAAGAGTACGAGTTCCGTGTGGCCGCCGTCAATGCTGCTGGT
>JAPXFY010000019.1:61465524-61488024 GCA_030674185.1 Monoplex corrugatus
AGGGTTGGGGTGGGGCTGTGTGAGGGGAGGGTTTTGTGTGTGGGTGTAGGTGTGGGTGTGTGTGTGTGTGCTTGTATGTGTGTGCGTATGTCTGTGTGTGTGTGTATGCGTGTGTGTGTATGTGAGAGAGAGAGAGTGTGTATGTATTTGTGTGTGTTTGTATGTGTGTATGTACGCGTGTGTGTGTGTATGTATCGTGCGCGCAAGAGAGAGAGTGTGTGTGTGTATTTGTACGTGTGTGTGTGCGTTTGTGTTTGTTTGCGCGTGTGTATGTGTATTTGTGTGTTTGTTTGTGCGTGTGTGTGTGTGTGCGTGTGTCTGAATGTATGTATGCGTGTATATTTGTGTGTGTGTGTGTGTGTATGTGCGTGAAAGAGAATGTGTGTGTGTTTGTGTGTATGTACGTGTGTGTGAGTGTGTGTATGCGCGTATATCTGTGTGTGCATGAGAGAGAGAGTGTGTGTGTGTGTGTGTTTGTGTATGTCCGTGTGTGTGTGTGTGTGTGTGTGTGTGTGTGTGTGTGTGTGTGTGTGTGTGTGTGTGTATACACACGTCCATCTGTAAATAAACTTATGGTATTTGAAAAAAAAATGTTAGAATTCTTTGACACAGGGATCTCTTACTAGACCTGGTTTCATGACTGAATGATTACTGTGCTTAGTATGGAGTTTAGTTGGCAGTGTCTTAAGAACTTGGATCAGAACAGACACTGTTGAGCTACACCAGAGTCGCCTGACAGAAGTGCAGGGTCTTCTCTGGTGGGTGGTCCCATGACTGGCGTCTGAGGGCTTCCTGGCTCTGAGATTTGACTGATGAACTTGGGGATAATGGGGTGTTGAAGAACCAGAATGAGCAGTGTGGGATGAAGTGACTCAGACAGTGGGCCATCCATCAAGAGAAAAGAAGAGTCCCTTGGCATACATGTAGTTGAAATGTAGTTCTACAGCGTTTGTTTTTGTTAGCGTAATTATTGTAAAATGGGCCTCTGCAATATGTGGGTGTGTGTTTTTACAGTAAATGTATTTGAGAGAATGATTGACACAGAATTGGCAGTATTTGTTGGAACCAAATAACTCAGGAAATGTAGGTATTATGAATCTTGTTAGAAACGAGTTCGTTCAGGACAGGTTAATCGCACGCATACATTTCCATATACGCTCCACTCTGATCTGCCAGCAGAGTCTTCGAACCTTCTAAAAAAAACCGTATGCACTGGCAAGGTCTGTAAATGGAACGGGGAGAGGAATGGGAACTGTGAAACACTAAGCTGTCAACATCAGAATAATGGAAGCATTGTGTCGGGCGTCGGATAGGCCATTTTTACGTTGCGTTCAGGGATTAAACTCGAGGGCACCAAGTGATGAGTCCACGGTTGCCTCAAAAGAACCAAGGAGCCTGTTGACGACAAGTATTCACTGCGAAGATTGTTTTCTGTTTGTCAGCTGCACCGGACGCTCCGGCAACCTGCGTGTGGACGATGTGGACGAGTCGTCTGTGTCGTTGATGTGGACAAAGCCCAGAAATGACGGAGGGAAGAAGATTCAGGGCTATGTGATAGAGTACAAGGAGCCCACCTCCAACCGTTGGAAGACCTACAACGACACCCTGATCAAAGACATCACGGCTACAGGTCTGTTGGCTAATGGGTTGATTTGACATTCTTGAATTTGATTTGAAAATTCAAACACGTTCTGTGGTGTTCATATGCTTTTTTCGTTCAAAGACTTGCATAATTAGACACACAGCTCAGCTACCTGTATAAGTGTGTATTCAGTACAAAAAAATGCAGAGTACTAGTCAGGGAAAGGTATTTCTATGACAGGTTTACGTTGACCTTTTAGTTTTATAGTAGCACTAATGCTATGAAGTTCGCTATGTCACGATAAGAGTTGTCTAGTTTTCCGTAGATGCTCTCCGTAAATTTCCCTCGTCTATTTAGTGTGTTGTTTTTTGTTGTTGTTGTTTTTGGCAAATATTAATGTCAATGTACACATGGATTTTAAATTCAGTGACTATAAATAGATCAGCATTTCTTAACCTTGTCCTCCTGTTTCTTGACTGCATCTTTCTTTGTGAACGTGTGTGAATATCCGTGGACCACACATTTCATTGTTGGAGAAGTTCATACTGCCCCTGACTCGTCCTATCAATCCATCTGAATGTGAATGCCTGTACTGATGATGCCTTGATGAGTTGAATCCGTCTTATCAATCCATCCATAGTCAGTGCCTGTTAACATTTAGTATTTATGCCTGATGCCCTGTTGTGATTAAGTCGTCCTATGGCCTGCTATGATCAGTTCGTCCTATTACTACTACAAAAGTGTTATCATCAGAAATCATTTTTGTGTAGTGTTATTCTCCATGCTCATTAGGACTTACTGTACGGCACACGTAATCACACTTTTTGTTAGAGCACGGAGAACTCAAGCTGTTAGACAAACTGACCACACTCCACACTATGTTGTTGTACAGTCTGCATCTTTGGTGGGTGCTCATGCTGGGTGTTTTCATGTTTCCATATGTCAGCCACTGACATGAATTACCGGACTTGGAACGTGTATATTGATATTCTGCATGCTTACACAGACAGATCTGTACACATGTTGATCTCTAAGATCTGAGAAAATCTTCACCCTTTACCTACTAGGTTAAGGTGTTCTAGGCAGATCAAACCTAGGATCCTCCGATTGGAAGTTGTACGTTTTACCCACTTGTGTATGGTGCCCGTCAAAGTGTCACGATAGTCATGACTGATACCCTGCTGTGTTGTGACTTCAGTGGAAGGCCTGGACAAGGACACAGACTATGAGTTCCGCATCAAAGCCAAGAACGCGGCCGGTCTGGGTAATGCCAGTGAGTCGACAGGAGCGGTACACGTCAAACCTAAATACAGTCAGTATTTATTCTCTGTTCATTGTTACTCCTGTTTTTCTCATCCGTTGAGTGTTTGCCATGTTTCAGTCGACAGGATCGGCGTACATAAATCTAAATACAGAAAATGTTTTTGTCTGTCAAATGTGTCTTTATTCTTTTGAAAGAAAGAACGTACACTCATACTATTAACAAAGCTTAGTTGCAATCGTATGATAGGATTTAAACTTTAACACACATAAAAATCATCAATACTTTTTACAGATGATTTACCACATGTACATGAAAAAAATTGTTTTACAGCTGAGTTTAGTATCATTCTACAAACAACATAAACGTCAAATATACACAGCTGAGTTTAGTAGAGAACAGTGTTGCAAACACGTAAAGATTACATCAAGCGACCGTTTTCACCAGTGGTAAGTATGACAGTCTTTTACCTCAAACATGTGCAAGTTTCAGGACAGTTTTGCTTCATTTAATACATTCATCCGTTTGTTTTGTGGCGCTGGCCTTTGGCGGTCAGCATCATAGTCATGTCATGGGTTTGTCATCTGAAACGGTTGGCAGTCACCATCATATTATATAGGTTGGTCTCTTTATATCGTTGGCAACACCGTCATAGTCATATTACAGGTTGGTCGCCTGTAACTGTTGGCAGTCACCATCATATTCTTATACAGGCTGGTTTTTTTTTACATCATTGGCAATCACTATCATAGTCATTGTATGGGTTGGTCACCTGTAACTGTTGGCAATGGGTTGGTCACCTGTAACTGTTGGCAGTCACCATCATATTCTTATACAGCCTGATTTCTTTACATCATTGGCAATCACCATCATAGTCATAGTATGGGTTATTTACCCGTAACTGTTGGCAATCACCAATCATCATCATAGTCATAGTATGGGTTATTTACCCGTAACTGTTGGCAATCACCAATCATCATCATAGTCATAGTATGGGTTATTTACCCGTAACTGTTGGCAATCACCAATCACCATCATAGGTATATTATGGGTTGGTCATCTGTAAATGTTGGCATTGTAACCTGTAACTTGACAAGGTAACAATCACCAATCACCATCATATTTATATTATGGGTTGGTTTTTCTGTAAACTATTGGCAGTCAGCATCATAGCCATGTTACGGTTTGATTACCAGAAACAGCTGACTTTGTTATTGACTTGATCAGCCGATCTTTGTATATGTGTGTGTATGTGTATGCGTAAGTGTGCGTGTGTATTCTGTGTGTGTTTGAAATGTGTGTGTATATGAAAGACACACTTATCTAATGATTAATCCCTGATTGTATTCTTTATGGAGTGGTACTAATAAATGTCTGGATTTCTTGAGGAACTGTCTATGTTTGCTTCAATGGTGTGTTTTTTTTTTTCAATAATGCTCACAAATACACACCCACACACACCCATACACCCACACACTCACATAGACACAAACGTGTACACACATAGATCAGTTGTAACACCGTATCATTTCAATATAGACAAGCCCAATGCACCCACACACACTCACATAGACACAAACATGTACACACACATAGATCAGTTGTAACACCGTATCATTTCAATATAGACAAGCCCAATGCACCCACACACACTCACATAGACACAAACATGTACACACACATAGATCAGTGTAACACCGTATCATTTCAATACAGACAAGCCCAATGCACCCACACACACTCACATAGACACAAACATGTACACACACATAGATCAGTGTAACACCGTATCATTTCAATACAGACAAGCCCAATGCACCCACACACACTCACATAGACACAAACATGTACACACACATAGATCAGTGTAACACCATATCATTTCAATACAGACAAGCCCAATGCACCCACACACACTCACATAGACACAAACATGTACACACACATAGATCAGTGTAACACCATATCATTTCAATACAGACAAGCCCAATGCACCCACACACTCACATAGACACAAACATGTACACACACATAGATCAGTGTAACACCGTATCATTTCAATACAGACAAGCCCAATGCACCCACACACACTCACATAGACACAAACATGTACACACACATAGATCAGTGTAACACCATATCATTTCAATACAGACAAGCCCAATGCACCCACACACACTCACATAGACACAAACATGTATACACACATAGATCAGTGTAACACCGTATCATTTCAATACAGACAAGCCCAACGCACCCAGTGTACCAGAAGCCATCAAGGTGGGCAAAACCTACGTGGATCTCAGGTGGGAGAGACCCCGCAACGATGGAGGAAGCAGAATCACAGGTGAGTTGACTTTTTGTACACCTGATCTGTGGGTCAAGAGCAGTTACTTGTACAGATTTGAAGGAGATCAAAACTATCATTTGGGTATTGCCATTAAATAATATCAAGGATTTTATTTGAATCGTTCTCGTAAATCGCTATTGTCCAAACTCATTTGGACTCACAGCTCATTACACGTAATCAGACTTTTTTACTGGAGCACGGAGAACTTAAGCTGTCAGACGAGCTGACCACACTCCACTATCATTCCACTAAGTTGTTGAACAGTCTGTATCTTTGGTGGGTGTGCATGCTGGGTGTTTTCATGTTGCCATAAGCCAGCCACTGACATGACTTACAGAATTTTTTCGTGCATATTTGGTATTCTGCATGCGTATACACTCGAAGGACGTTTAGGCACTGGCAGGTCTGCACACATGTTGACCTGGGAGATGTGAAAAATCACCTCCTTTTACCCGCCAGGTTGCGATATCCAGGCAAATCGAACCCAGGTTTTCCCATTGAAAATTCAACGTTTATCCACCTGACAACCGCACTAGTCATGGGGAGATAAAGCTGGTGGTCTGCAGGTAAACGGGAAAACCTAACGTAGAGTCATGTTGTAGGTTTGTAGGTGGGGGACGTGTGTGCCACTTCAGCAGTGCAGCGCCGTTGTTGTATTTCTCTGGTTCTGAAACCCAAACAGCTAATGTTGTAGGCTGGAAAAGCTGCCTGGTTGACTGTCATCCTGGTCATATGGTCATATCATTTGATCCTCTTCTCCCGCTGGACGAAGCAGCAGGGAAGTTTTACTCTTTTTTTCTCCTGATTTTGGTACGAGCATTTGGTGTTTGTTTGCTTCTGATCTTACATTCACGCTTGACAAAGGCCAGTTGGTGGAAAAGTTGCGCCTGTCTTGTCTGGTTGTATTAAATACGCGTTCTGATTCTGTTTTCGTGTTTTTCTGGTTACTGTTTGCTTGAACGCGGGCAGTCACACTCGTTTTGGGTTTCATTTAATGTGTGTGTGTGTGTGTGTGTGTGTGTGTGTGTGTGTGTGTGTGTGTGTGTGTGTGTGTGTGTGTGTGTGTGTTGTGTGTGTGTGTGTGTTGTATGTGTGTGTGTGTGTGTGTATGTGTGTGTGTGTTTCTCTGTGTGTGTTTCTCTCTGTGTGTGTGTGTGTGTGTGTGTGTGTGTGTGTGTGTGTGTGTGTGTGTGTGTGTGTGTGTGCAGGTTACTTGGTGGAGAAGCGAGAGAAGGGGATGTCTATGTGGACCAAGGCCAATGACTACACTGTCAATGACTGCAACTTCACAATCCACAACCTTCCCGAGAACTCAGAGTACGAATTCCGTGTGGCCGCCATCAACGCTGCCGGCACTGGCGATCCCAGCCTGCCTTGCGCCATGGTGAAGGTCAAGGAGAAGCTGGGTCAGTGGCCATTTTTTTTTTATTGGGGGGTGGATGGAGGGGAGTGTGGGCGGATGGCAGTTGACTTTTCTGTGGTGTATCTTGGATAAATGTTATCGTTCGGTTTATTTGAAAGAACTTGTCCTGTATACAACTTATTGTGTTTGGTTTGAAATAAATGTCTAAGATATTTGGGGGGAGGTGTAGTTTCTTTCTTTTTTTCTTCCTTTGTTTCTTTCTTCCTTTCTTTCTTTCTTTCATTCTTTTTTTCTTTTTTTCTTTATTTCTTCCTTTCGTTTTGTTTTGCTTATTGGATATTCTCATGGATTTGCCAACAAACAAAAAGTCCTCGGTCAGTCACTTAGTGCTGGTACCCAGGGTACATACAGTAGGTCGGTCTTCTATCGAGGATAATTTTGGTCCCTGATTTGGAAAAGTTGTTCAGGTAAACAAGCAGTTAGCCAACAGTCTGAAATCAGTTTCCAGAGTAAATCTGATCGGGTGGAACTTCTGAAGAAGACGGGGTGGGGGTGGGGGAGGAGGGTGAGTTCAGCCCTGTGACGCGAAGTTTCTATTATTATTATCATTAAGTGTTATTGTCACTGTGAGTGTCATTGTCATTGTCATTGTCATTGTCATTGTGATAACTGTGGTGTTGTTTACAGCGGGCAGTGCACCAGACTTCGTCAAGAGGTTGCAGAACGCCAAGGGGCCACTGGGCGGCGAGGTCTCTTTCTCTGTTGAGTTCACAGGCAAACCCAAACCTGACGTTCTGTGGTCAGTACTCACGCTTTGTTTGACGTTTGTTTGTTTGGTTTTGTCTTCTTGTTGTTGTTGTTGTTGTTGTTATTGTTGTTGCTGTTGTTGGTGATGGTGGTGGTAGTGGTGGGAGTATGCCAAGTTCCAAGAACAGGAATTTTGCTTGGTGACATTACGTTCACTCCATTCACGCTCCTTCACTCGTGACATGGCAACTCCTCCATGCCCACTCTTCCCTCCGCCCCGATGTCTCTCTCTACAGTCTGTCACTACAGTCTGTCACTACAGTCTCACTCTACATGTACAGTCTCTCACTACAATCTCTCACTACATGTACAGTCTGTCACTACAGTCTGTCACTACAGTCTGTCACTACAGTCTCTCTCTACATGTACAGTCTCTCACTACAGTCTCTCACTACATGTACAGTCTGTCACTACAGTCTGTCACTACAGTCTGTCACTACAGTCTCTCTCTACATGTACAGTCTCTCACTACAATCTCTCACTACATGTACAGTCTGTCACTACAGTCTGTCACTACAGTCTGTCACTACAGTCTCTCTCTACATGTACAGTCTCTCACTACAATCTCTCACTACATGTACAGTCTGTCACTACAGTCTGTCACTACAATCTCTCACTACAATCTCTCACTACAATCTCTCACTATACAGTCTCTCACTATACAGTCTCTCACTACAATCTCTCACTACAATCTCTCACTACAATCTCTCACTACAATCTCTCACTACTATCTCTCACTACAATCTCTCACTACAATCTCTCACTACAATCTCTCACTACAATCTCTCACTACAGTCTCTCACTACAATCTCTCACTACAATCTCTCACTATACAGTCTCTCACTACAATCTCTCACTACAGTCTCTCACTACAATCTCTCACTACAATCTCTCACTACAATCTCTCACTACAATCTCTCACTACAATCTCTCACTACAATCTCTCACTATACAGTCTCTCACTACAATCTCTCACTACAATCTCTCACTACAATCTCTCACTACAATCTCTCACTACAATCTCTCACTACAGTCTCTCACTACAATCTCTCACTACAGTCTCTCACTACAGTCTCTCACTACAATCTCTCACTATACAGTCTCTCACTACAATCTCTCACTACAGTCTCTCAATACAATCTCTCACTACAATCTCTCACTACAATCTCTCACTATACAGTCTCTCACTACAATCTCTCACTACAGTCTCTCACTACAATCTCTCACTACAGTCTCTCACTACAATCTCTCACTACAATCTCTCACTATACAGTCTCTCATACGGCTGTTGTTTCTCCTTTTGTTTGATTGTTTGTTGTGTGACCCTAAGAGTGAGGGTCATGGTAGGGGAGAGGAAAGGTCAGGGTGGGGCACAGTGGCTCCAGAACGCAAACACACAGGTACGGCCCAGAGACAGTGCCAGACGTATGTCCTTCGAGATGATAGTCATGTTCATCATTATGAACAGTTATCTCCCTTCCCATGTACTCATTATGATCCCTCTTCCCTAGTGCCTGCAAAAGTTAGACTTATCAAAGTGTATATTGGGTTTGGGTTTTTTTTGTTTGGTTTTTTGTTGTTATTAATTTTCACAGTATTTAGACAAATGGAACACTTGTTGATCTAAAGGAACATTTTTAGCGTGCCGAATATTCTGGGATGCGTGTGTACACGTTATCTTTGCCCATATTGTGCAGGCAGTATGTTTCTACACAGTCTGCATACTTCGTCTTCTGTGGCGTTCGTGATGGATGTTTTCGTGTTTCCATAAGCCACTAGACACTGGCATGACTTACAGGATCTTTAACGTGCATACGTCATGATCTGCGTGCGTATACTCATGAAAGGGATTTAGGCACTGAAAGGTCTGGCACATGTTGACCTGGGAAATATGAAACTTCTCCACCCTTTACCCACAAGACAGGAGATACCCAGGCAGGATCGAACCCCAGACGTTCCAATTGGAAATCAAACGTCTTACCCACTTTGACTGCAACGCCTGACGTGAAAAGTCGGGAAAGAATTTTATTTTATTTTATCGTTGCAGATCCAGCTTTGTCTTCCATTGGTCCTGCTTTAACCAGTTTGAAATGTAGGCTAGGTAAAACATAGTCTAGGTAGGGCGTCAGGACCTGGCCAGCTCATGGGTTTATGTGCAGGCTTAAGGCTTGTGCCACGGTCACCATGCACGTGGCACTTGTGACGTAAGTGCGTATGGAATTCGTTCCGAGGGCGGAGATGTCATCTTGAGAAACTAAAACTGAAACTGAAACTGTCTTCCGTTTTATATCCCCAGCACAGCTTCTCTCGTACATTTGTGTTTCTTGGTCGCGGGGTTGCTGTCTGCTGTCTGAAGGAGTGATTTATTCCAACAGGTGCAAGAACGGCACAGAGATGGGCAGTGCAGGCCGCACACGTATCAAGTCAGACGACACGACGTCAACCCTGTACATCGGTGAACTGTACGAGAAGGATGCAGGGGACATAACCTGTGAGCTTGTCAATTCCTTTGGCCGGGACAACTGCAAGTCGCATCTGGCCGTGCAAAGTGAGTAGAGGAAGGGTTGGACAGTTTGACTCCATCACCCTGTCCATCAGTTTTTTGTAAGGTGGAGGGGTGGGAGAGTTAACCTGCCAGAGGGCACGGGTTCGGATCCCGCCTGGGGATGCCACTCTCTCACTCACTCATTCACTTACTCACTTTCTTTCTTACTTACTTACTTACTTACTTACTTACTTACTTACTGACTGACTGACTGACTGACTGACTGACTGACAGTGACTTATTTACTTACTTATTTACTTACTTACTTACTTACTTACTTATTTACTCACTCACTCACCCACTCACTCATTCACTTACTTACATACCTATTTATGTTTAAGAAAATATTGTCGTCACCTAGTTGATAGACAGCTGAGCATTTGGGCATTGACTAGGGGAAGGAGGTTCTGTCATGTGAGACGAGTTTATACAGAATAGCTAGTTGTGTTGTGATTCAGACTTTTAATTATTTATTTATATATTTACTTTATATGTGTGTTCTTTTTTTGTTCACTTACACATGTCATTTACATGAAACCAAGATTATTCCAACGGCAGGCTGATAAAATATCAGTATAAAACATAGACTAGGTAAAACAGTCTAGGTAGGGCCTGGCTACCTCATGGGTTTATGTGCAGGCTCAAGGCTTGTGCCATAATCACCATACATATGGCACCTCTGACGTTAGTGCATATGGAATTCGTTCTGAGCGCGGAGACGTCATCTTGAGAAACTGAAACTGAAACTGCATAAAGTTGCTGGTTAGGATGAGGGAATGAAATGTTTAACTAGAACTGTGTTGAGTTTAATGTTGAAATGTTCGTCAGCGAGCAGAGCTTATGCATAGAACTCATACCCTGTTTGTAGAACTTCATGATCTCGCCAACCTATAAGGTTTATCTATAGGGTTGTGGCTTTGGCCATTGCTGTTCTGGATTTTTCCATGCAATGGAATGTGGTGACTGCGTATATAGAGCCATCTTGAGCAACTGGAACTTTTCGTATGGTTCTCTGCTTAACTGGTCTCTTTGTAATCATTTTGTAACGAAATGTCTTCATTTTTTTCTTGTTTCAGAGTTGTCTCTCATTGTTTCACTATTACACATACGCACACACACACACCACCACACTCTCTCTCTCTCTCGCTCGCTCTTTCTCTCTCTCTCTCTCTCTCCCTCTCTCTTTCCCTGTCTCTCTCTCTCCCTCTCTCTCTCTCTCCCTCTCTCTCTCCCTCCTCCTCTCCCTCTCTCTCCCCTCTCTCTGTCTCTCTCTCTGTCTTTCTCTCTCTCTTTCTCTCTCTCTCTCTCTCTCTCTCTCTCTCTCTCTCTCTCTCTCTCTCTCTCTCTCTCTCTCTCTCTCTCTCTCTCTCTCTCTCTCTTACTCACACACGTGCTTACGTACAAACCACAAATATGTGATGCTTCTTTTATTCTCAACCTCACTGTGGCCACATATTATGCACACGTGTATACTTGTGGACGTGCATGTGCATACACACACAGAGAACATTTTGGAGCTTTTTTTTAAACAAAGTTGAATAGGGTTTATACTCATGTTTCTTTCATTTTCTTTATCTGAAAAAGCTAACTGATCCCCCCCCCCCCCCCCCATGGGGATGTTGGGGGATCTTTGAGTATATATAGTATCTGCACTTATTGAAATGTTTTGCTAGAGATTTCCTCTTATCTGACACTATCATTCTTTATGTCTTGCCTCATTATTTTTCTGTCATCTTTTACGATCGTTTCTGCAGAGCTGCCAACCCTCCCGGATTTGAAAAACGATCCCGGAATCCCGGATCTGTCAAAAAAAATCCCGGATTTTGAAAGTCTAGTGGAAAAACTTTTTCATGCTTAAATATGCCAGGAGAGGCCATTTTTGTACTTTGAATTGGTGAAAAATCAATAGCTTCAGGGCGCGTTGCCCCCTGACCCCCACAAGGGGCTCTGCCCCTTGACCCCGCCAGGGGGACCTAAGCGGCCCCCCTGGACCCCCCGGCTGATGATTCCTGTTTTTTTTAAACTTCAAAGGTTGGCAGCTATGTATCTGCCTTGCTGTCCCATTCACCTGTATGTTTTCTATGGAGCCTCATATGCCTTCTATTAGGATTGATAATTGTGTACATGTATCAACTGCAACTTTGGCTTTGGCTCCAAGGAAAAGAAATATTCAGAAGTAAGTTTTAGGTAGTTATGGCCAGTTTTATGTATATTTTAGTGTACTTATTTATGGTTATATACTTGTATTCAGAGTTTGTTTGTTTTTTAACCACATAGTGATAAACTGGCAAAAATGGTCAACGCCACAGCATGTCCTTAGAGTAGGTGCACGAACGCATTGATAAGTGTACTAGTTTTGTTTTCCATGTTGTTTTTATGTTAGGGTCAACGATGTGTTGTGTGTGTGTTTTGAGATGGACATAGCCCTGATGTTGTTCTGTGCAGTCCACTGATCTTTAAACAGTTGTAACAATATAACAATGATAATAATGACGATGAAGAGGACGAGGAGGAGGAGGAGGATAGTAAAGGTGGTAATGATAATAACAATGATGATGATGATGATGATGATGATGATGACGACGACGACGACAACGACGACGACGATGATGATGATAACAGTAATAATGATAATAAAACAATGACATTATTTCTCTGCTGCAGTTCCCCCGAAACTGGAGAAGGAGATTAGAGATCAGAAGGTGGAAAAGGGAGATCAGTTCAAGATCAAAATTCCTTTCAGCGGGTCAGGACCTTTCGATTTCAAGGTCAAGGCCAATGGAAGAGAGCTGCGTGAGAGTGACCGCATCAAGATTTCGCCTTTCGAGGACTATGTCACTCTCATCATCAAAGGTAGGGTCAGAGATTTGGTTGTGAATTTGTTATCGTTATGAGTTATGGTCAGGTCTTGTGTGTTAAGACATTGTGGCCAGCAAAGCTGTAGTCAAGTTTTATGTATCATACCATTCTCATCGTCAGAGATATGGTCAAGATTTGTGCATTAAGTCTTTCTCATCGAATATGATTATGCTTAAGTTTTGTAGTAAGCCATTCCCGCCGTCAGAGTCATGGCCAAGTTTTGTGTATTAAATCAAGTTTGTCACCAGAGGTATGCTTAATTTTGTCTGTTAAATCATGTCATTTTTCGAGATAGGTTTGGCTAATGTTTTTATACAAACGGATATTTACGTTTTGTCTGCACTGGATATGATCACGTTTCTACTGGAAAGAAAAATATAGTTCCTTAATGGATAAGATTTTTTTTCTTCTTTCATTTTCCTTCTACATATAACAACAGTTCAGTCTGTTAAATCATTCTCATTTTTTGAGAGAGGTTTGGCTAATGTTTTTCTTTCTTTTTATGTCGTCACACAAAGGGATAATTATCTGTTAGTTTCACCAAAAGATGTTCATATGTATTTGCATGAAAACATCTCCAAGATTTGCAGAAATGAAGGCGTTTCATATGTACCAGATAAGATCACGTTTGTATTGAAGAGAAAGAGACATGATTTCTAAAATGGATAACAATTGTTTGTTAACTGTTTCATTCCATTTAAGTTTCCTCGTTTCGTTTTCTTCCCATATGTAACAACCGTTCTGTCTAGTTGTGCCCTCAATGAAGATTTGTGTAATATAACTGTGCTCTTTTATTTGCAGAGATATTATGGATAAGATTGTACATTTATCAGAGAGAAAAAGACATGATGTTTATAATGGGTAACATATTTCTTTAGATAAGTAAAAGACATGATATTTCTGTTTGTTGATCCACAAAGAAAGTTTGTAACTCTGCGTTAAACAAGCAAATTCTCTGCTTTAAACAAGCAAATAAATTAATAGAACGATAAAATAAAAATAAATGTCAGCTTTGTATCATAATTTATAAATCGTTTTTGTATCGTGCTATTCTTCAAATTTATTTGGACACACTGTGCATTACACATAAACAAACTTTTTGGTGAAGCATGGAGAACTCAAGCTGACAGGCGAGCTGACCACATTCCATTATATTGTTGCATAGTCGACATGTTTAGTGAGCGTGTTTAGTGGGGTGTTTTCATGTTTCCATAAGCCAGCCACTGACATGACTTACAGGATCTTTAACATGCGTTTTAGACATTCTGCATGTATAGACACATGAAGGGGGTTTAGACACTGGCAAGTCTGCACACATGTTGACCTGGCAGATCGCAGAAATTTCCACCCTTTATCCACCATTGAGAAGTGTCTAGGCAAGTCAAAGCCAGAACCTTCCCATTGGAATTACAGCGTATACTCTTCTGACTACCAGGTTATTCAATGTCCGTTATGGTTTTGTCTTCAGATACGGAGGTAAAGGATTCTGGGAAATACGAGGTAGAGATCAGCAATGACAGCGGGTCTGTTACAGCTGCTTTTGGCCTCAAAGTCTGCAGTAAGTGTCTGTGTGTGTGTGTGTGTGTGTGTGTGTGTGTGTGTGTGTGTGTGTGTGTGTGTGTGTTTGTGTGTGTGTGTGTGTTTGTGTGTGTGTGTGTGTGTGTGTGTGTGTTTGTGTGTGTGTGTATTTGTGTGTGTGTGTGTGTGTGTGTGTTTGTGTGTGTATGTGTATGTGTGTTTGCGTGTGTATTTGTATGTGTGTGTGTGTGTATGTGTGTGTGTGTGTGTGTGTATGTGTGTGTGCGTGGTGTGTGTGTGTGTGTTTGTGTGAGTGTGTGTGTGTTTGTGTGTATGTTTGTGTGTGTGTGTTTGTGTGTGTGTGTGTGTGTTTGTGTGTGTGAGTGTGTGTGTGTGTTTGTGTGTGTGTATGTGTGCGTGCGCCTGTGTTTGTGTATGGGTATGGGTATGTGTTCTTTTTCCTTTATTTTTCGTGGGAAATCTTTGTTGTCAGGGATGTTTACCAGTAGTGTACAGCTCTCAGATTATTTCTAACTAAATGATCTTGCAGGAATGTGATAACCCATTGATTCCCGCTCCCTATCCACCAACTGCAAAAACTTAACCCAGGAATTTGGTGGATAGGGTGAGGGAGTCAAAGGGTTAAGTTTTTGCTTTGACAGTGGTTGATAGTACAGGATGCTGGTGGACAGGGTGCGAAAGCTAAAGGGTTAAGAAACACTCTCATATACAGATAAAAATGGGTATCTGTATGGGTATCTGGTGGACAGGGTGCGGGAGTCAAAGGGTTAAGAAACACTGGCATACACAGATATAAAAAAAATGAGTATCTGTGTGGGTATCTCATGGACAGGGTGTGGGAGTCAAAGGGTTAACAAACACCGGCATACACAGATAAAAGATGGGTATCTGTGTGGGTATCTCATGGACAGGGTGCGGGAGTCAAAGGGTTAAGAAACACTGGCATACACATTAAAAAAAAATGGGTATCTGTGTGGGTATCTCATGGACAGGGTGCGGGAGTCAGAAGGTTAAGAAACACTGGCATACACAGATAAAAAATGGATATCTGTATGGGTATCTGGTAGACAGGGTGTGAGAGTCAAAGGGTTAAGAAACACTGGTATACACAGATAAAAATGGGTATCTGTATGGATATCTGGTGGACAGGGTTCAGAAGTCAAAGGGTTAAAAAAACACTCGCACACACAGATAAGAAAACATGAGTATCTATATATACAGCTGACGCCTCGTTTATCACGAGGACTCAGTTGGCACAGACTTTTTTGTTGTTGGTTTTTTTTATGGGTTTTTTTTTTTTATCATTTGGAAGAGAAATGTGTCTTTGTATGCATTTTCATGTGTCTGGATGTGCAAGTAAGTTTTTGGAGACGGTTATGATAATTAGAAACAATAAACAGACCAGAATTTTTTTTAAAAGCACGTTAATTATAACACTAATCATCGTTGCACAGTGGTTAGCGCAACAGACTACCAAATGGAAGGTTGTTGGGTCGAACCCCATCGATCCTGTCAAAATCGTTGTAGGATTTTTCGGACCCAGCCAGCTCCTGTCCAGAGTTGACCGTGCTAGGGGCTCATTGGGAAGACTGGGATCACACAGTCGAGTCTCATCCACATAACGGATGTGTCATTGAGGGTGTTTTTCATATTTCCTCACCAACACCGCAGGTGTTTAGTATCTCCCAGACATATCCTGGTTTACCCCAAGATATGGCGTGATAGTAAGCATTGAGCACGGAGCCATTTCATGCAGTCTCAATCCAGAATTGAATTCCATAGCATCATAATTATCATCCCCATTGTCATGATCATCATAGTATTGTAAACATTGTCCTGTTTTCTGTGGCCATTAAAGTCCATAGCATCATGATTACCATGATTATCATCCCCATCGGCATTATCATCATAGTATTGTAAACATTGTCCTGTTTTCTGTGGCCATTAAAGTCCATGGCATCATGATTATCATAATTATCATCCCCATCGGCATTATCATCATAGTATTGTAAACATTGTCCTGTTTTCTGTGGCCATTAAAGTCCATGGCATCATGATTATCATAATTATCATCCCCATCGGCATTATCATCATAGTATTGTAAACATTGTCCTGTTTTCTGTGGCCATTAAAGTCCATGGCATCATGATTATCATAATTATCATCCCCATCGGCATTATCATCATAGTATTGTAAACATTGTCCTGTTTTCTGTGGCCATTAAAGTCCATGGCATCATGATTATCATAATTATCATCCCCATCGGCATTATCATCATAGTATTGTAAACATTGTCCTGTTTTCTGTGGCCATTAAAGTCCATGGCATCATGATTATCATAATTATCATCCCCATCGGCATTATCATCATAGTATTGTAAACATTGTCCTGTTTTCTGTGGCCATTAAAGTCCATAGCATCATGATTATCATCCCCATCAGCATTATCATCGGCATTATTGTAAACATTGTCCTGTTTTCTGTGGCCATTAAAATCCATAGCATCATGATTATCATGATTATCATCCCATCAGCATTATCATCGGCATTATTGTAAACATTGTCCTGTTTTCTGTGGCCATTAAGATCCATAGCATCATGATTATCATGATTATCATCCCCATCAGCATTATCATCGGCATTATTGTAAACATTGTCCCAGTTTCTGTGGCAATTAAAATCCATAGCATCATGATTATCATGATTATCATCCCCATCAGCATTATCATCGGCATTATTGTAAACATTGTCCCAGTTTCTGTGGCAATTAAAATCCATAGCATCATGATTATCATCCCCATCAGCATTATCATCATACCATTATAAACATTTCCCCAGTTTCTATGGCCATTAAAGTCAGTAGCATCATGATTATCATCCCCATCATCATTATTATATATAGCATTATAAACATTTCCCCAGTTTCTATGGCCATTAAAGTCAGTAGCATCATGATTATCATCCCCATCATCATTATTATTATAGCATTATAAACATTTCCCCAGTTTCTGTGGCTGTTAAAGTCAGTAGCATTATGATTATCATCCCCACCGGCATTGTCAGCATAGCATGGTAAACATTGTCCCATTTTCTGTGGCCATTAACCCTTTGACTACCGCACCCTATTCACCAACTGCAAAAACGTGACCTTTTGACTCCCTCAGCCTTTCCACCAGCTTCCTGCAGGAAGCTGGTGGAAAGAGTGAGGGAGTCAAAGGGTCACATTTTTGCTTTGAAGATATGGTTGATAAATCAGGACGCTGGTGGACGGGGTGCGGGAGTCAAAGGGTTAAAGTCCATAGCATCATGATTACCATGATTATCATCCCCATCGGCATTATCATCATAGCATTCTCAACATTGTCGCAGTTTCTATGGCCATTACAGTGACGTAGAAAATGGGACCAAAAAGGCGAGAACAAGTAAAACTATTGAAGTAAAATGGATTCCAATAAAATGATGACGGGTGTTTTGCCTTGTCAAGGTCCTCCTGGTGAGCCCACTGGGCCGCTCAACGTCACCGACATCACCAAAAACACCTGTCGGTTGTCGTGGAAACCCCCCAAGGAGGACGGGGGAGCGCGCATCACCAGCTACCAGATAGAGCGACAGGAGGTGGGCAAGCCGTACTGGGTCACCGTCTCTTCCCACTGCAAGGTCAGTTCTTATGTGATGTTATGGTGATGATGATGATGATGATGATGATGATGACAGGAGGTGGGCAAACCGTACTGGGTCACCGTCTCTTCCCACTGCAAGGTCAGTTCTTGTGTGACGTTATGATGATGATGATGATAATGGTGATGATGGTGGTGGTGGTGATGATGACGATGATGATGACAGGAGATGGGCAAACCGTACTGGGTCACCGTCTCTTCCCACTGCAAGGTCAGTTCTTGTGTGATGTTATGGTGATGATGATGACGACAGGAGGTGGGCAAACCGTACTGGGTCACCATCTCTTCCCACTGCAAGGTCAGTTCTTGTGTGATGTTATGGTGGTAATGATGATGATGATGATGATGATGACAGGAGGTGGGCAAACCGTACTGGGTCACCGTCTCTTTCCACTGCAAGGTTAGTTCTTATGTGATGTTATGGTGGTGATGGTGGTGATGGTGGTGGTGGTGATGATGATGATGATGATGATGATGATGATGATGATGATGACAGGAGGTAGGCAAACCGTACTGGGTCACCGTCTCTTCCCACTGCAAGGTCAGTTCTTGTGTGATGTTATGATGATGATGATGATAATGATGATGATGATGATGATGATGACAGGAGGTGGGCAAACCGTACTGGGTCACCGTCTCTTCCCACTGCAAGGTCAGTTCTTATGTGATGTTATGGTGGTGATGGTGTTAGTGGTGGTGGTGATATTGATGATGGTGATGGTGGCGGCGGCGATTGTGATGATGATGGCGATGATGGTGGTGGTGGTGACAGTGATGATGTTGATGATGATGTTGACGATGATGGTGATATGGTGATGGTAATGATGGCAGGAGGTGGGCAAACCGTGCTGGGTAATTGTCTCTTCCCGTTGCAAGGTGAGTTATGTGTGATGCTATGGTGATGATGATGATGACACTGATGATGATAGCGATGATGATGACGATGATGATTATGACTATGACGGTGATATGGTGATGGTAATGATGGCAGGAGGTAGGCAAACCGCACTGGATAACTGTCTCTTCCCACTGCAAGGTGAGTTTTGTGTAATGTTATGGTGATCGTGGTGATAACATTGACGATGATGATGATGATGATGACGACGATGATGATGATCACGATGATGGTGATGATGTTGACGATGATGGTGAAGTGGTGATGATAATGATAACAGGAGGTAGGCAAACCGTACTGGGTAACTGTCTCTTCCCACTGCAAGCTGAGTTCTCTGTAATGTTATGGTGATCATGGTGATGACAATGATGACGACAGTGATGGTGATGGTGACAATGATCATGATGATAATGATAATGATAATGATAATGGTAACAGGAGGTGAGCAAACCGTACTGGGTAACTGTCTCTTCCCACTGCAAAGTGAGTTTTGTGTAATGTTATGGTGATCGTGGTGATAACAATGATGACGATGATGACGACAGTGATTGTTATGGTGACAGTGATTATGACGATAATGATACTGATGACAGGAAGTGGGCAAACCGTACTTAGTCACTGTCTCTGGCCACTGCCCAAAAACAAAGGGTGTGCATTATAAGTATACCGTGTTTGTTAGTATTGACTCCAGTATTATTTCATAATGATCATCATGGCGCGCGCGCGCGCGTGTGTGTGTGTGTGTGTGTGTGTGTGTGTGTGTGTGTGTGTGTGTGTGTGTGTGTGTGTGTGTGTGTGTGTGTGTGTGTGTGTGTGTGTGTGCCTGTTGAACAGGACACGATGGTGGACGTGCAAGGTCTATACGACAACAACCAGTACCTCTTCAGGGTGGCCGCTGTCAACGAAAATGGCGTGGGAGAGTTTCTGACAGTAGAGAATGCCATCGTTGCTAAGATGCCTTTCGGTGAGTGGTAGACTGATACACACTGGTCATCATCATCATCATCATCATCATCTTGTGCCCTGCCGCGTGGCATTGGAGATGGTGGCCCTCCAAACGAATTTATCCCCTGTCACTGCAAGTATATCTCCCACCCTCTATGTCCTCAGCCACCCTGCAGGTCCGTCCAGTATTTTCTCCCTGGGTCTGCCTGGTGTTCTCTTTCTCTCCAGCTTTCCTGTTTTGACACACTGGTTACCTTTCACATATAGCAACGGGAATAAAATGCCTTTCCTTTTGAAATGCAACATTTCTGGGTCCGGTCGATACTTTAGTAGGCCTCCTTCGGTCATGACTGACCATGGACAAAGTACATCCGTTCTAATGTCTAGATGGGCTGTCTGCTTGGTCCAAGCAGCGTCGCCTGTGACTGTACAGACCAATGCGAGAGAGGCAGTCTCTGTCGCAGCGGTCGCATGTGTATGCTGATGCTGGTCTGTTGGCTGTCATCCCTTTTCTGCGAACTCGCTTTTCTGCTGCAGCAGTTGACAGTTTGTCCTCACCAATCCGCAGCTGTTTCTTGAGAGTAGTTCTCCAGCTGTTGCGGTCGTCTGCGAGGTCCTCCCAGGACTCAGTGTTGATCTCAAGCCGCCTTCATGTCACGCTTGCAAACGTCTTTGTATCTCAGCTGTGGGCGGCCAATGTTTTCTGCCCTGTGGCAAGCTCACCATAAAGGATGTCTTTTGGGATGCGACCATCTTCAATGCGGCGAACGTGGCCCAACCAGCGCAGCCGACGCTGTCTCAGCATAGTATGCATGGTTGGGAGGCCAGCGCAGGTTAGGACTTCGGTGTTGGTCACCTTGTCTTGCCAGGAAATGCCAAGTATGCGCCGTAGGCTTCTCAGGTGGAAGGTATTGAGCCTTTTCTCCTGATGAGCATGCGTGGTCCACGCCTCGCTGCCATACAGCAAGGTGCTGAGGACACAGGCGTTGTATACAGCCATCTTTGTCTTTGTGGTCAGCTTGGGATTTGTCCACACCCTTTGTGTGAGGCGGGCTAGTGTTGTGGCTGCCTTCCCGATCCTCTTGTCGACCTCTGTGTCAAGGGAGAGGTTATCGGTGATGGTGGACCCAGGATATGTGAATTAATGGATGGCTTCAAGCTCGTAGACATCAATGGTGATGGCTGGTGGAGATGGCGTGTCTTGGCCCAGGACGTTTGTCTTCTTAAGACTGATGGTCAGACCAAAATCTTTGTAGGCCTGGGAGAAGCGGTCCATTAGTGACTGCAAGTCCCGCTGAGTATGGGTCACAACTGCGGCATCGTCGGCAAATAGCATGTCTCTGATGAGGGCTTCACGGACCTTTGTCCTTGCTCTGAGGCGGGCGAGGTTGAAGAGCCTGCCATCTGATCTGGTCCGCAGGTGGGTCCCTTCTTGCGCTGTGCTGAATGCATGCCTCAGGAGGAGAGCGAAGAAGATTCCAAAGAGGGTTGGGGCCAGGACGCAGCCTTGTTTCACACCGCTGCGTACGTCGAAGGGCTTGGAGAGGTTTCCGTTGAACTGCACCATCCCTTTCATGTTTGAGTGGAAGGACTCAATTAACCTGTGCAGTTTGGGGGGGCAGCCGATTTTTCGGAGAGCCCTGAAAAGGCCATCTCTGCTGACTAGGTCAAAGGCCTTGGTGAGGTCAATGAATGCCACATACAGGGGCATGCGCTGCTCTCTGCACTTCTCCTGGATTTGGCGAAGGGAGAAGACCATGTCTACCGTGGATCTCTCTGCTCGAAAACCACACTGTGATTCCGGGTAGACGCGTTCAGCCAGTTTCTGCAGGCGGATTAGGAGGACCCGAGCATAGACTTTGCCAACAATGCTGAGGAGCGAGATACCTCTGTAGTTGTTGCAGTTGCTCCTTTCGCCCTTGATCTTGACGTCCTCATGTCTTGTGGTACAGCTCCCTCATTCCAACACTGACAGAGGACTGCGTGCAAAGGGTGCAGAAGAGAAGTCTTGCAGTGCTTGATGAGGTCTGGGGTAATTCCGTCGTTGCCAGGTGCCTTCCCTGATGCCAGGCTATCAATGGCCTTGCTGAGTTCGTCCACAGTTGGCTCTGCGTCAAGTTCTTCCATTACCGGCATGCACTTGATGGCATCGAGGGCTAAGGGGGACACCATGTTCTGTGTGGAGTAGAGGTCGGAGTAGTGTTCCGCCCATCTTTCCATCTGTTGGCTAGGATTGCTGATTACATCCCCAGTGGAGGATTTGAGGAGGACGATCTTGCTCTGTGTTGGTCCCAGTGCCTTCTTGATGTCATCATACATTCCTCGGATGTTGCCTCTTTCAGCAGCACTCTGTATCTCTTCGCTGAGCTCTGTCCAGTACTCGTTTGCGCAGCGCCTGGCGTTAAGCTGAACCTTACTTCTGGCAGCCCTGAGGATTTGGAGGTTCTTCTCACTGGGTGACCGCTTATACTTGGTGAGTGCGGCACGCTTGGCCTCAACAGTGGGAGTCATCTCTGATGATTTGGCCTCAAACCAGTCGTGGGACTTCACAGTTTTCTTCCCAAAGGTGGCCATAGCAATGCGGTGCATGGTGTCTCGTAGCGTTTCCCATCTCTCAGTGGCAGAGTCTCTGGGCTGCAATACTTAAGAGCACAGTTAAAGACAACGACCCAGAACCG
>JAPXFY010000019.1:61493024-61505524 GCA_030674185.1 Monoplex corrugatus
CAGCCGAGGAACGAAGTTGACGAGAGGGGGTGTACAGATGGAGGAGGTCAGAGATGTAAGGGGGTGCAAGACCATTGAGAGACTTAAAACATAACAAAGCAATCTTGTAGCGAATTCTCTTTTCAACAGGTAACCAGTGAAGAGATTTGAGAAGAGGAGTGACATGAGAGGAACGAGATTTTCTGAAGATGAGCCTAGCAGCATTGTTTTGAACTTTTTGAAGCTTTTGAATGAGAGAGAAAGGACAGCCCGAGAGAAGGGAGTTGCAGTAGTCGAGACGAGAGAGAACAAAGGCACAGAGGAGAGTTTTGGTGGCTTCGACAGAGAGGATATTGCGAATAGAAGAAATTCTGCGTATCTCAAGATAGCATAATCTGCAAACATTCTGGACGTGTTTTTCAAAGGACAGGGTGTTATCAAGAGTGACTCCAAGATTGCGGACAGTGGAAGATAGTGGAATGTCAGATCCAAGCAGAGAGACAGACAGAGGAAGGGAAGAACACTTAGCCAATGTGGTGGGAGAGATAAGGCTAAGTTCAGTTTTAATGGGGTTGAGTTGAAGTTTGTTTACAGTCATCCAGGAGTGAACATCAGAAATGCAGCCTTGGGTTTGTCTGATTATAGAGGGCAGTTGTGGGAGGGAACCAGAAGTATAGAGTTGGTTGTCATCAGAAAAGCTATGATGGGACATAGAGTGAAGTCGCATAATTTCAGAGAGGGGTTGTGTGTACAGCACAAATAGGATGGGACCTAAAACAGAGCCTTGGGGCACACCAAACTGGAGGGTAGCGGGTGCAGAGGATGAACAACAGACAGAGACTGTTTGAGTGCGATTGGAGAGGTAGGACTGGAACCAAGACAGAGCGATGTCAGAGATACCGAACACTTTATGGAGACGTGTGAGCATGATAGAATGGTCGATGGTGTCGAATGCAGCCGAGAGATCAAGGAGAGATAGAAGAGAGATTTGATTTTGATCAAGAGCAGTCAGAATATCATTTGCAATTTTTACAAGAGCAGTTTCAGGGCTGTGTCCAGTGCGATAAGCCGACTGATAAGGGTAAGAGAGGTTGTTGGCGGTGATATGATCAGAGATCTGTGCGAGAACAATTTTTTCAAGGACTTTGGATAAGAAAGGTAGGTTGAAAACAGGTCGATAGTTTTTGAGGTTATTGGGGTCAAGACTAGGTTTCTTTAAAAGAGGTCTGACCAGGGCAGATTTGAAGGAAGTGGGAAAGATACCAGATGACAGGGAATTGTTGATGACAGTTGTGAAGTGAGGGAGCAAAGTATCTAGGCAGTGTGTTAAGATAGATGCTGGAAGAGGATCAAGCTCACAGGTCTTGATGTCAGAATGGCGGATTACATTGTGGATAGTAGTTTCAGAGGCAGGCTGAAAAGAAATAAGTGGTGTGCCTTGAAACAGAGGGTCGGGAATAGGAGGTTGAGAGATGGGCTGGGAGTCAAGACTGGAACGGATGGACCTAATTTTATCAATGAAAAAATCTGAAAAATGTTGTGCTAGACGGGCAGGGGGAAAGCATGATGGGAGAGGAGATTTATCTGATTTGCCAAGGAGGGTATTAGTAACGGAATATAGCTGTTTTGATGTAGAACAGGATCCTAATGGTGAGATGGGTTGGGTATCAAGGATCCTAATGGTGAGATGGGTTGGGTATCAAGGATCCTAATGGAGAGATGGCTTGGGTATCAAGGACCCTTATGGTGAGATGGGTTGGGTATCAAGGATCCTAATGGTGAGATGGGTTGGGTATCAAGGACCCTAATGGTGAGATGGGTTAGGTATCAAGGACCCTAATGGTGAGATTGGTTAGGTATCAAGGACCCTAATGGTGAGATGGGATGGCTTGGGTATCAAGGACCCTAATGGTGAGATGGGTTAGGTATCAAGGACCCTTATGGTGAGATGGGTTGGGTATCAAGGACCCTAACGGTGAGATGGGGTGGGTATCAAGGATCCTAACGGTGAGAAGGCTTGGTTTGGGTGTCAAGGATCCTAATGGTGAGATGGGTTGGCTTGGGTATCGAGGATCCTAATGGTGAGATGGGTTGGGTATCAAAGACCCTAATGGTGAGATGGGTTGGGTATCAAGGACACTAATGGTGAGATGGGTTGGGTATCAAGGATCCTAATGGTGAGATGGGTTGGGTATCAAAGACCATAATGGTGAGATGGGTTGGGTATCAAGGACCCTAATGGTGAGATGGGTTGGGTATCAAGGATCCTAATGGTGAGATGGGTTGGGTATCAAGGACCCTTATGGTGAGATGGGTTGGCTTGGGTATCGAGGATCCTAATGGTGAGATGGGTTGGGTATCAAAGACCCTAATGGTGAGATGGGTTGGGTATCAAGGATCCTAATGGTGAGATGGGTTGGGTATCAAGGACCCTAATGGTGAGATGGGTTGGCTTGGGTATCGAGGATCCTAATGGTGAAATGGGTTGGGTATCAAGGATCCTTACGGTGAGATGGGTTGGGTATCAAGGATCCTTATGGTGAGATGGGTTGGGTATCAAGGATCCTAATGGTGAGATGGGTTGGGTATCAAGGATCCTTATGGTGAGATGGGTTGGGTATCAAAGACCCTAATGGTGAGATGGGTTGGGTATCAAGGATCCTTATGGTGAGATGGGTTGGGTATCAAGGACCCTAATGGTGAGATGGGTTGGCTTGGGTATCGAGGATCCTAATGGTGAAATGGGTTGGGTATCAAGGATCCTTATGGTGAGATGGGTTGGGTATCAAGGATCCTTATGGTGAGATGGGTTGGGTATCAAGGACCCTAACGGTGAGATGAGTTGGGTATCAAGGATCCTAACGGTGAGATGGGTTGGCTTGGGTATCAAGGATCCTAACGGTGAGATGGGTTGGGTATCAAGGATCTAACGGTGAGATGGCTTGGGTATCAAGGATCCTAACGGTGAGATGGGTTGGCTTGGGTATCAATTACAATTACAATATTATCAAGGACCCTAATGGTGAGATGGGTTGGGTATCAAGGATCCTAATGGTGAGATGGTTTGGCTTGGGTATCAAGGATCCTAATGGTGAGATGGGTTGGGTATCAAGGACCCTAATGGTGAGAGTGATAACGGCGACGATGATGGCGATGATGATGATGATGACGACGACGACGACGACGACGATGATGATGATGATGATGATGATGATGATGATGATGATGATGATGATGATGATGATGATGAATGATGACGACGACGACGATAACGATGATGATGATGATGACGACGACGACGACGACGACGATGATGATGATGATGACGATGACGATGATGATCATGACGACGACGATGACGACGATAACGACGACGATGATGATGATGATGATGATGATGATGATCTTATCTTGAAACCTTTAAGTCATCTTGTACCATTTCGTCGATAGCTGCCGTGGTGCCAGAATTTGCACATGGTCTGCGCAAGACGGCCGCTGTGGAAGGCAAGACGGCTCGATTCGAGTGTGAAGTCAGTGGCCAGCCCAAACCCGACATCCAGTGGTCAGTGTTGTACTTTATTTGACTGGGGATGGGGGTGAGGGTGGGGGAGGGGCGGTGTCTGTGTCTGCGATCACACATGCATTATGCAGTGTGTGCATGTGTGTGTTTGTGTAGGGGGTGGGGGTTCTGTGTGTTGAAGTAGTTGTAAAATATTTTGAGACACATACATGCATGAGAATACACGCACACGTGTATCCGTTCACACACACACGCACACACACACTCATACATGCACACACACAAACAGACACACACACACACACACACACACCACACACACACATACACACACACACACACACACACACACACACATACATACACTCACTTACTCACTCACTCACACATAAACACACACACTCACGAACATATACTCACAAAAGACCAAGTGAAATAAAGGAGAGGCACTGTAATCATAACAACTATGTCACCACCAGCCCTCTTTCTATACAAACAACAAGTAAACAAACTCAAACAGACAAAAACAAAAGTAAAAAGTTAAATTTTAAATTATATTCAGTTTAGATTTACCCTTTATTACCTCTCTCTCATACAGCTTCCCCTCACACGTTATTTTTTTTCAATATTTTTTTTTAATATACTGACAGATGAAATTAAGCATCTGGTCACATCAGGAAAGCTGGAGGGAAAGAGAACACCAGGTAGACCCAAGGAGAAAATATTGACGCAGGGTGGCTGAGGACAGAGAGGGTGGGAGATGTACTTGCAGCGACAAGGGACAGATTCGTATGGAGGGCCATGATCGCCAACGCCATGCGACAGGGCACATGTTGACAGATGATAAATGTACAGTATTCTGTAGATCAGTAATTTATATCCCATATTATTTGTGTCATTGTCAGGTACAAGGGATCTCGTGAGCTCTTCGACAACGACAAGTTTGAGATTCTGACGGAGGGTGACAAGCAGATCCTGATCGTGCATGACGTGTACGGGGAGGACGCTGATGAGTACATCGTCCGTGCCAGCAACAAGGGAGGCAGTCGCGTCAGCCGGGCACAGCTGGAGATCAACTGTGAGTTGAAGTTCTTGAAGCGTGCAGTGCTCTTAAATTAAAGCAGTTTAGTGCGGGCCAGTTTATCAGTGACAATCACACACTTGAGAATATACAGATAAGCATACACACGCTCATGCACACAAACACATACGTACGTACGCTGCGCAAACACACATACATACACACATATACACGTATCTTGTATGTCCTTAGCTCCACCTGTATTTTGTATGTCCTTAGCTCCACCTGTATCTTGTATGTCCTTAGCTCTACCTGTATCTTGTATGTCCTTAGCTCTACCTGTATCTTGTTTGTCCTTAGCTCCACCTGTATCTTGTATGTCCTTAGCTCCTCTGTATCTTGTGTGTCCTTAGCTCCATCTGTATCTTGTATGTCCTTAGCTCCACCTGTATCTTGTATGTCCTTAGCTCCACCTGTATCTTGTATGTCCTTAGCTCCACCTGTATCTTGTATGTCCTTAGCTCCACCTGTATCTTGTATGTCCTTAGCTCCATCTGTATCTTGTATGTCCTTAGCTCCACTGTATCTTGTATGTCCTTAGCTCTACCTGTATCTTGTATGTCCTTAGCTCCCTGTATCTTGTATGTCCTTAGCTCCACTGTATCTTGTATGTCCTTAGCTCTACCTGTATCTTGTATGTCCTTAGCTCCACTGTATCTTGTATGTCCTTAGCTCTACCTGTCTTGTATGTCCTTAGCTCTACCTGTATCTTGTATGTCCTTAGCTCTACTGTATCTTGTATGTCCTTAGCTCCACCTGTATCTTGTATGTCCTTAGCTCCACCTGTATTTTATGTCCTTAGTTCCACATGTATTTGTATGTCCTTAGCTCTACCTGTATCTTGTATGTCCTTAGCTCACCTGTATCTTGTATGTCCTTAGCTCTACATGTATCTTGTGTGTCCTTAGCTCTACTGTATCTTGTATGTCCTTAGCTCCACTGTATCTTGGTAGTCCTTAGCTCACCTGTATCTTGTGTGTCCTTAGCTCTACCTGTATCTTGTGTGTCCTTAGCTCACCTGTATCTTGTGTGTCCTTAGCTCACCTGTATCTTGTGTGTCCTTAGCTCACTGTATCTTGTGTGTCCTTAGCTCTACTGTATCTTGTATGTCCTTAGCTCACCTGTATCTTGTTGTCCTTAGCTCACTGTATCTTGTATGTCCTTAGCTCACCTGTATCTTGTGTGTCCTTAGCTCACCTGTATTGTGTGTCCTTAGCTCACCTGTATCTTGTTGTCCTTAGCTCACCTGTACTTGTTGTCCTTAGCTCACACTTGTATCTTGTGTGTCCTTAGCTCTACACTGTATCTTGTATGTCCTTAGCTCACTGTATCTTGTATGTCTTAGCTCACCTGTATCTTGTGTGTCCTTACTCACTGTATCTTGTATGTCCTTAGCTCCACCTGTATCTTGTGTGTCCTTAGCTCACCTGTATCTTGTGTGTCCTTAGCTCACTGTATCTTGTGTGTCCTTAGCTCACATGTATCTTGTATGTCCTTAGCTCACCTGTATCTTGTTGTCCTTAGCTCCACCTGTATCTTTGGTGTCCTTAGCTCCTGTATCTTGTTGTCCTTAGCTCCACCTGTATCTTGTTGTCCTTAGCTCACCTGTATCTTGTGTGTCCTTAGCTCCATGTATCTTGTATGTCCTTAGCTCTACTGTATCTTGTGTGTCCTTAGCTCCACCTGTATCTTGTATGTCTTAGCTCCACCTTTATCTTATGTTAGTCCACTGTATCTTGATGTCTTTAGCTCACTGTATTGACGTCTTTAGCTCCACTGTATCTGTATCTTAGCTCCATGTACTTACTTTGCTCACACCTGTATTTGTATGTCTTAGCTCCAGCGTCTGTGTCCTTAGTTCATTGTATGTGTGTCCTTAGTCCACCTGTATATTGTATGTCCTTATCACCTGTATTGGTATGTCCTTGTCCACCTGTATCTTGTATGTCCTTAGCTCCACCTGTATCTTGTATGTCTTTATACACACCTGTTGCCCTTAGTCCACGTGTATCTTGTATGTCCTTATACACACCTGTATCTTGTGTGTTTAGCTGCCACCTGTATCTTGTGTGTCCTTATAACACTTATCTTGTGTGTCTTAGCTCCACCTGTATCTTGTATGTCCTTATACACACCTGTATTGGCCTTAGCTCACCTGTATCTTGTATGTCCTTAGCTCCACTGTATCTTGTATGTCCTTTTACACCACTGTATGCCCTTAGCTCCACCTGTATCTTGTATGCCTTATACACACCTGTTTTGCCCTTAGCTCCACTGTATCTTGTATGGCTTTCACACTGTATGTCCTTAGCTCCACCTGTATCTTGTATGTCTTATACACTGTATGCCCTTAGCTCCACCTGTATCTTGTTGTCCTTATACACACCTGTATGCCTTAGTCCACCTGTATCTTGTATGTCCTTATCACACTGTATGCCCTTAGCTCACCTGTATCTTGTATGTCCTTAGCTCACCTGTATCTTGTTGTCCTTAGCTCCACTTGTATCTTGTATGTCCTTAGTCCACCTGTATCTTGTATGTCCTTAGCTCCACCTGTATATTGTTGTCCTTAGTTCCACCTGTATTTGTAGTGTCCTTAGTTCCACGTGTATCTTGTATGTCCTTAGCTCCACCTGTATCTTGTATGTCCTTAGCTCCACTGTATATGTTGTCCTTAGTTCCACCTGTATCTTGTATGTCCTTATGCTCCCAATGTATATGTGTCAGTTCGTATCTTGTAGTCTGCACACCTGTATCTTGTATGTCCTTAGCTCCACCTGTATATGTGTGTCCCTAGTTCCACCTGTATCTTGTATGTCCTTAGCTCCACATGTATATTGTATGTCCTTAGCTCCACCCAAGATCAACGTACCACCTCGTTTCCGTGACGTGTGTACCTTTGAGAAGGGAGAGAACGTGGTTCTGAAGATCCCTTCACTGGCAACCCCAAGCCCACTATCAAATGGATTCGGGATGGTGAGGAGCTCCGGGGTCACGTTACCATAGTGAGGTCACTGAGCGTCACGCCATCCTCACCATCAAGGTTAGTCAGGGGTCAAGGTTGTTTGCAAGAGTGTGTGTGTTTTGTGTGTGTGTGTGTGTGTGTGTGTGTGTGTGTGTGTGTGTGTGTGTGTATGTGTGTGTTTTGTGTGTGTGTGTTTGTGTATATATACGTGTATGTGTTGTGTGTGTGTGTGTGTGTGTGTGAGTGTATGTGTATGTATGTGTGTGTATGTGTGCGTGAGTACGTTTGTGTATGTGTGTGTGTGTGTGTACATGTTTATGTGTGTGTGTATGTGTTTGGCTTGATGGCTTGATGCACATGTTCGTTGGTGATGTTTAGTATCTTGTGATAACACTTCATTTCCATGGCTTGCATTGTCTCTCCAAATCTGTTGTTAGGAATCAGTCATGTATCATCGTATTTTATCACTGTGTGTGTCTGTTTCGTTGTGGTTTTCTGTCACTGTGTCACTAAATCATCACTGTGTCAGTAAAAATCAGTGTACATAATGAACATCTGTATATGATTCATTGTGTCACTGTGTCGCTAAGTCAGTGTACATAATCAACATCTGTATATGATTCATTGTGTTTTTGTGTCACTGTGTCACTAAGTCAGTGTACATAATGAACATCTGTATATGATTTTGATATCAGTACATATTTCTGTGACCAGGATGCCTCCAAGGAAGATGATGGTCCATACCGTCTGTCCCTGGAGAACACGCTGGGCTCTGACTCGGCTGTGCTCAAGATCCAAGTGAATGGTCAGTACTGTTGTCTTGTTCTGTCCTGTGACTGTTTGATGTTCATGATGCTTTTACAAACGTTACAGTGCTGGGTCTTTTTGCAACTCTGCGAAAGAAACATTATCAGGAAAAGTAGGTTTTGCTTTGTGTTAGTTTTGCTTTGTGTTAAAGTCTTTTCTGTTCTTATCAGGTAAACAGTCCGCCGAAAAAAAATATTCATTAAAACGTAATTTGTATTTCCTAGCAACACTGTGAGCTAATAACTGACACCAGAGCTGTGTTGTCATAAGCGTTAATATTGATCTCTGTATTTTAAGATTAAGCGTTCTTACCAACAAATGCCTTTCAATTAAGATCAGGAAGAGAGCTCTTGAGTGTTACGTAAAACAGATGCTGCTGTACGATTGTGAGGCGTGGGCAAAAATCAGAACAAAAGTGAGGCACCTGACGTGTGGTTTCTAAGAAGAATGTTGAGAGTTCCAAGGATAGCAAAGAAAACAAACGAGACAGTCTTGAAGGAGGCAGACACAAGAAGAACATTAACAAAGAAGATTGAGAAAAGACAAGCAACATGTATAGGACATTTTATGACGCAAGAGAAATTTGAGCACCTAGTCACAACAGGGGGAAAATATTGGACGGACTTGCAGAGTGGCTGAGGACAGAGAGGGTGGGAGATGTACTTGCAGCGACAAGGGATAGATTCGTATGGAGGGCCATGATCGCCAACGCCATGCGGCAAATACATGATGATTTAAAGAATTCTGTGGAAATTTTGAACACATTCTAAGCAGACGACGGCATGTAACCCGTACACTAGGTGCGTTTTCAAGACCTTGTCAATACACAGGCTCATGTGCAGCCTAAGGTTTTTGATCATTTTGGATTTTCTCTATTACATGGCATCACTAATAATGATAAAATATAATGATAATAATAATAATAACAATGACAGTAATAATAATAATGATAATAGTAGTAGTAGATGATGATGGTGATGGTGATGGTGATGGTGATGATGATGATGATGATGGTGATGATGATGACAGTATTTATTCGGTGCCAAATCTGGACAATTCAAATCAAAGGACACTCACGTACCAGGCATACGCATACAATCGACAAAAACCACCTTACATGATATTTCGGTGGCGTGTAATGAGCACTGGACCCAAGAGGATGTAAAAACAAGACAACATGATGTCCACAGTGGAGGCTAACGAGTTACCTGTGTCCAACTTTTATTTCAGGTTACGGTGATTCGTTTGCTAAAGCTCTGGATGCTTTAGCGTGTGGTGGGTATATGTGTAGTACACGTTCCTGATTATACCTGCTTTAGCCTTCTTTTCCAACATGGTTCTCTTTTATGCCCCCACCTCCACTCCCACATTTTCACAGTACTCCTCCTCCCCTCTCTCCCCCTGCCCCCAATGTACGCACTCTTACGTGTGGGGTGTAGGGACACCATCGTCTGTGAGGGTGGTGTCCATTTCATCTTACTTATTGACTGATGTATTTGAGTTTTACATCAGTGTCCACCTCAGGTGATACGGCTGACGGGAATAACTATCCCAGGGAAGTAGAGCAAGGGGGCTTATCTACTTCTGCATTGATACCACAAGAACAACAATTCTGTTAAAACGGGTAATAAATTTAATGTAGGGCACCTAAGCTTCGAACCCGCCACAACCATCGGTTCCGTCAGCTAAGCTATTGAGACTCTCTTCCTGCCTCATCTTCCTTAGCCATCCCTAAAGAAGATCTGTGGTGGGGTGTAGGGACACCATCGTCTGTGAGGGTGGTGTCCATTTCCTCTCACTAACTGACTGATGTATTTGATTGAGTTTTACATCAGTGTCCACCTCAGGTGATATTGCTGACGGAAATAACCATCCCAGGGAAGTGGGGAAAGGGGGCTTATCTGCTTCTACACTGATACCACAGGAAGCTGGTGGGTAAGCTGAGGGAGTCAAAGGATTAAATTTTGCTTTGCTGTTACAGTTAACGAAGCAGAGTGCTAGTGGATCAGCTGAGGGAGTCAAGGATTAAATTTTTGCTTTGCTGTTACAGTTAACGAAGCAGAGTGCTAGTGGATCAGCTGAGGGAGTCAAAGGGTTAAATTTTGCTTTGCTGTAATAGTTAACGAAGCAAGTGCTAGTGGATCAGCTGAGGGAGTCAAAGGGTTAAATTTTGCTTTGCTGTAATAGTTAACGAAGCAGAGTGCTAGTGGATCAGCTGAGGGAGTCAAAGGGTTAAATTTTGCTTTGCTGTAATAGTTAACGAAGCAGAGTGCTAGTGGATCAGCTGAGGGAGTCAAAGGGTTAAATTTTGCTTTGCTGTTACAGTTAACGAAGCAGAGTGCTAGTGGATCAGCTGAGGGAGTCAAAGGGTTAAAATTTTGCTTTGCTGTAATAGTTAACGAAGCAGGGTGCCAGTGGATAGGGTGAGGGAGTCAAAGGGTTAAATTTTGCTTTGCTGTTATAGTTAACAAAGCAGGGTGCTAGTGGATAGGCTGAGGGAGTCAAAGGGTTAAATTCTGCTTTGCTGTAATGGTGAACAAAGCAGAGTGCTAGTGGATAGGCTGAGGGAGTCAAAGGGTTAAATTCTGCTTTGCTGTAATGGTGAACAAAGCAGAGTGCTAGTGGATAGGCTGAGGGAGTCAAAGGGTTAAATTTTGCTTTGCTAGGCTGAGGGAGTCAAAGGGTTAACGCTCTATTCACTCTAGTGATTCAACATTGTACAAGTCCTGTTTCCACTCACCTTCCTCATTTCAACACATCGCCAACCCGTACGGTTTTCGCACAGACTCAAGGAATCTGCTCGATACTTGTTACTAGATACAGTTGACGTGCGTGTAGTATTGTCCAAGTGTGCGATGAGTCTTCCTGAACATACTTCAAATACCAAATTTTTTCATCATTTCTATAATAAATCAGAAATCATTTCGTACAGCGCTATGTCCTATTTCATCGAAATCATTGACCCTTTACACATAATAGAACTTTTTTTTTACTGGAGCGCAGAGAACTCACCACTGTGTTGTTGCACAGTGTAGATCTTTGGTTCACATGCATGCTGGGTGTTTTCATGTTTCCATAAGCTTCAGGCAGCCGAGATGTGGTTTCTAAGAAGAATGTTGAGAGTTCCATGGACACAAGTAGATCATTGATAAGGAAGATTAGGAAAAGACAGGCAACATTTATAGGCCATTTTATGAGGAAAAGGGAATTGGAACACCTGGTCACAACGGGAAAGCTGGAGGGAAGGAGAGCACCAGGTAGACCCAGGGAGAAGATATTGGACGGACTTGCAGAGTGGCTGAAGACAGGGAGGGTGGAAGAGATGCTTGAGGCAATAAGAGATAGAGACAGATGGAAGTGCATAATCGCCAACGCCATGATGATGATGATGATGATGATGATGATAAGCCTCAGCACACCGTTATGACTTACAGAGTCTTTGATGATGATGATGATGATGATGATGATGATAATGATGATGATGATGAAAGTGCATATTTGATACCACGCATGGGTATACACTCGAAGGAGGTTTAGATATTGACTGGTCAGCACACATGCTGACCTGGGAGATGTGAAAAATCTCCACACTTACTCACCAGCCTGGTGATGTCGAGGAAGAATCAAACCCAGGATCCTCCAGTTAGAAATCCGACGTTTACCTTTTTTGACTACCGTGTCCTTGTGTGTGGTATGTGCTAACAGTGTCGACTTGTGGAGTGAGGTGTGTGTGTCGATGTGTTTGACCTTTGACCTGGTGTGCCCTCCAGACCGCCCTGACCCTCCCCGCTTCCCTGTGATTGAAAACATCCGTGACGAGTCAGTGGTCATGTCGTGGAAGCCCCCACTGAATGACGGAGGCAGCTTCATCACCGCCTACATCGTTGAGAAACGGGAGGCTCCCTCCAACAACTGGATACGTGTTGCTTCCACTAGGTGAGTGGGGGCTGGGGGAAATGTGTGTGTGTATGTGTGTGGGGGGGGGGGGTATGTGTGTGTGTGTGTGTGTATGTGTGGGTGTGTATGTGTGTGTGTGTGTATGTGTGTGTGTGTGTATGTGTGTTTGTGTGTGTGTGTCTGTGTATCTGTGTATTTCACAGAGACAGAAACAGAGAGAGAGAGAGAGGGGGGGGACTCAGACTCAGACA
>JAPXFY010000019.1:61518024-61565524 GCA_030674185.1 Monoplex corrugatus
GTGATTGTTTACACACATGAATGACATGACTGTTGGTGATTGTTTACACACATGAATGGCATGCATGTTGGTGATTGTTTACACACATGAATGACATGAATGTTGGTGATTGTTTACACACATGAATGTTGGTGATTGTTTACACGCATGAATGGCATGAATGTTGATGATTGTTTACACACATGAATGACATGACTGTTGGTGATTGTTTACACACATGAATGACATGAATGTTGGTGATTGTTTACACACATGAATGACATGGATCTTGGTGATTGTTTACACACATGAATGACATGAATGTTGGTGATTGTTTACACACATGAATGTTGGTGATTGTTTACACACGTGAATGTTGGTGTCTGTTTACACACATGAATGTTGGTGATTGTTTACACACATGAATGTTGGTGATTGTTTACACACATGAATGTTGGTGATTGTTTACACACATGAATGTTGGTGATTGTTTACACACATGAATGTTGGTGACTACTTACACACATGAATGACATGAATGTTGGTGACTATTTACACACATGAATGACATGAATGTCGGTGACTACTTACAGGCGGACTGGCCTCAGCCCATGCCCGCCATTGGTCGTATCGCCAACTTCAGCTCTCTGCGTAAACACAGACCCAAAGAGTTCCAGATTTATGATAGCTACTTTGGTGAGGAAGCACTTGTCTTCTTTCTTTCTTTCTTTCTTTCTTTCTTTCTTTCTATCTCTCTCTCTTCTTCTTCTTCTTTCTTTTTCTTCTTCTTCTTCTTCTTTTTCTCTTCTCCATCTTCTTCTTCTTTTTTTTCTCGTCCTCCTCCTCCCATTCCTCCTCCTTCTTCTTCTTCTTCCTCTCCTCCACCATCTCTTTCTTCTTCGTCGTCGCCATCTGTTGTTCTTTTTCAATCATTTTTCCCCAAAGAATTTCATAGTTGGAAAAAAGAAATTACAAAGTTGTGTGTTTATCTACTTAAGAAAGTCGGGTTTTCGAATGTAACTGAAAATCTTAAAAATCTGTTCTATTCATATATTGATGTTTTTTGCGTGTTTTTTTGTGTGTTTTTTCACAGATTGTTTTTCTGTTGTTGTTTTTGTTTGTTTGTTTGTTTTTTGGTTTTGTTTTTATACTGCATGTTTCAACTAATGTATGGTATTGTCTGTAGGATGGCTTGCAAGAAGTTTTAGAGATGGTTTGGAACAAAACTTAAAAAGTTTAAAACTACATTTGAGTATTTTGGAGCCTTCTCGGTGCCTTCACTTTTTTCCACCTTTCTTTTCCATACTTAAAATAACCGATGATGTTGTGTGTTGATCAGATCGCAAAGAGGCTGTGCCCAGGTTTGTTCGTCGACTTCGCAACCAGGTGGCAGCAGAAGGTCAAACGGCCAAATTCGACTGCAAGATCATTGCTGCTTCTGCTCCCATCATCACATGGTTGGTGTTTATGTTTAATTGTAGACTTGATGATGATGATGATGATGATGAGAATGTGTGGGGTGCGAGTGTGTGTAGTGCTTGTTTATGTATATATATACATATATTTTTGTGCTTCATCATCTTTCACACACTTCTTCAAAGGCATCAATCCATTTCAGCTCCCCAACACAACGTCAAACCCAAGTTCATTTATTTACAAACCCAATTTCATGAATTCCACACGAACTGTTGGACAGATGCTGCTGTAAGGCCACCTACCATAGGAGGCTGCACTGCTGCCGCCAGATTTACTGTGGCGGAATCCACTTATTCTTGTTCTGATCTATGCTTCTTCTTCCATCTTTTCTTTTTAATATTATCATCACCATAGTCATTCTTTTGTACAATTCATTGATATGACCGTGAACTCTCCAGGTTCAAGGACGACGGGGCGTTGACCCAGAGCTATAAGCATATGCAGAAGTACAGCGGCCAGGAGTATGAACTCAGAATCAGTCGCATCAAGATGGACGACAAGGGAGAGTACTGCATCCGTGCTGAGAACTCTTTCGGCAGGAAGGAAGAAAAGGCCAACCTCAAAGTTGAACGTGAGTACGAAGGCCACGAGAACATGGCGTCACACGCATTAATTTGTGGGAAATGATCGTCTTGGCAGACCTGAGAGATTTGAAATTCAGATTAAAGTGACTGCGAGCGTAACAAGCAGATAGGAAGAAATAATACAAAAAAATCAGAAGTTATTTTTTGTTGCTTTTTGTATAGACTTGATAAAGGAAAATTTGTGCCAGTCTTGTTTTGTTATATGAGGTACACTTTCTATTTTATTTATCAGACCTGAGCATTTGTCAAAACAAAACAAAACAAAAACAAACTGTTCACACGTGGTCATGTGGAGGGCATAGATTGGTGCTGGTGATTTGTATCTTAGGTTCAGTCCCACCAAGGATTATGTGATGTGGTGGGTAAGACACTCACAGGGATGCTAGATACCCGGGTTCAGTTACCGTTCGAAGAGGGATTTTCCTCCCCTCACCTCCTGTAGACCATGACTGGAGGTCAAAGTTCAAATCTCTACATTTAGACACTAAACCGAAGTCCTGTTAGCACCACTCATTTCGCAAACGTTAAATTGTCCCCAGCAGAATTCTTTAGAACAAAAATCCATTTTGAGATTTAAAACAAAAACACATACTCATAGAGAAAAACACGTGAAATTTCAAAGAGGCAAATACCCAACTTTAGCACAAAATTAGTCTGTTGACTGTTCTCTGTAATGCACTACTCGTTCTAGGAATGTCGGCTTCATGGTAATTATATAATTTTTGCTTTCTGTCTCTTTAACATCTCAAAATCTTGCCTGCGTGTGGGGCTTTTATAGATTTAAGGAATCTTTTGGTTACTTTTGAACTTTTCAATAGTGGTTGGATAGTTCAGTAAAGTATTGGTTGATTGTTGAATATGATTCATTTATTGGCTGATGTATTGTTTAATGATGATTCATTGACTGTTGAATAATGTTTCACTGATTGACAATCAAATGTATCTAATTGACAGTTGAATGCTATTTCGTTGATTGACAATGATTTAATAACGATCCATTCGTGACTAACTGGTTTATGGATTAGGTGTTCAGTGACCTTGATGACTGACTCCTGTAATGATGTAATACTTGTCTTTGTTTAGTGACTTTGAGGACTATTGTAGTGACGTAATACTTGTCTTTGTTTAGTGGCTTTAATGACTATTGTAGTGATGTAATACTTGTCTTTGTTTAGTGACTTTAATTACTATTGTAGTGATGTAATACTTGTCTTTGTTTAGTGGCTTTAATGACTCCTGTAGTGATGTAATACTTGTCTTTGTTTAGTGGCTTTAATGACTCCTGTAGTGACGTAATACTTGTCTTTGTTTAGTGACCTTAATGACTATTGTAGTGACGTAATACTTCTTTGTTTAGTGACTTTAATGACTATTGTAGTGATGTAATACTTGTCTTTGTTTAATGGCTTTAATGACTATTGCAGTGATGTAATACTTGTCTTTGTTTAGTGACCTTAATGACTATTGTAGTGACATAATACTTGTCTTTGTTTAGTGACCTTAATGACTATTGTAGTGACGTAATACTTGTCTTTGTTTAGTGACCTTAATGACTATTGTAGTGACGTAATACTTGTCTTTGTTTAGTGACTTTAATGACTATTGTAGTGACGTAATACTTGTCTTTGTTTAGTGACCTTAATGACTCCTGTAGTGATGTAATACTTGTCTTTGTTTAGTGACTTTAATGACTATTGTAGTGATGTAATACTTGTCTTTGTTTAGTGACTTTTAATGACTCCTGTAGTGATGTAATACTTGTCTTTGTTTAGTGACCTTAATGACTATTGTAGTGATGTAATACTTGTCTTTGTTTAGTGACTTTGGTGACTATTGTAGTGATGCAATACTTGTCTTTGTTTAGTGACTTTAATGACTATTGTAGTGATGTAATACTTGTCTTTGTTTAGTGACTTTGGTGACTATTGCAGTGACGTAATACTTGTCTTTGTTTAGTGACTTTAATTACTATTGTAGTGATGTAATACTTGTCTTTGTTTAGTGATTTTTAATGACTCCTGTAGTGATGTAATACTTGTCTTTGTTTAGTGACCTTAATGACTATTGTAGTGATGCAATACTTGTCTTTGTTTAGTGACTTTGGTGACTATTGTAGTGATGCAATACTTGTCTTTGTTTAGTGACTTTAATGACTATTGTAGTGATGTAATACTTGTCTTTGTTTAGTGACTTTGGTGACTATTGTAGTGATGCAATACTTGTCTTTGTTTAGTGACCTTAATGACTATTGCAGTGACGTAATACTTGTGTTTGTTTAGTGACTTTAATGACTATTGTAGTGATGTAATACTTGTCTTTGTTTAGTGACTTTTAATGACTCCTGTAGTGATGTAATACTTGTCTTTGTTTAGTGACTTTTAATTACTCCTGTAGTGATGTAATACTTGTCTTTGTTTAATGACTTTTAATGACTCCTGTAGTGATGTAATACTTGTCTTTGTTTAGTGACCTTAATGACTATTGTAGTGATGTAATACTTGTCTTTGTTTAGTGACCTTAATGACTCCTGTAGTGATGCAATACTTGTCTTTGTTTAGTGACTTTGGTGACTATTGTAGTGATGTAATACTTGTCTTTGTTTAGTGACCTTAATGACTCCTGTAGTGATGCAATACTTGTCTTTGTTTAGTGACTTTAATGACTATTGTAGTGATGTAATACTTGTCTTTGTTTAGTGACCTTAATGACTATTGTAGTGATGCAATACTTGTCTTTGTTTAGTGACTTTGGTGACTATTGTAGTGATGGAATACTTGTCTTTGTTTAGTGACCTTAATGACTATTGTGGTGATGCAATACTTGTCTTTGTTTAGTGACTTTGGTGTCTATTGTAGTGATGTAATACTTGTCTTTGTTTAGTGACCTTAATGACTCCTGTAGTGATGCAATACTTGTCTTTGTTTAGTGACTTTGGTGACTATTGTAGTGATGCAATACTTGTCTTTGTTTAGTGACCTTAATGACTCCTGTAGTGATGTAATACTTGTCTTTGTTTAGTGACTTTAATGACTATTGTAGTGATGTAATACTTGTCTTTGTTTAGTGACTTTAATGACTATTGTAGTGATGTAATACTTGACTTTTTTAGTGACTTTTAATGACTCCTGTAGTGATGTAATACTTGTCTTTGTTTAGTGACTTTGGTGACTATTGTAGTGATGCAATACTTGTCTTTGTTTAGTGACTTTAATGACTATTGTAGTGATGTAATACTTGTCTTTGTTTTGTGACTTTGGTGACTATTGTAGTGATGTAATACTTGTCTTTGTTTAGTGACTTTAATGACTATTGTAGTGATGTAATACTTGTCTTTGTTTAGTGACTTTAATGACTCCTGTAGTGATGCAATTCTTGTCTTTGTTTAGTGACTTTAATGACTATTGTAGTGATATAATACTTGTCTTTGTTTAGTGACTTTGAGGACTTTTGTAGTAATGTAATACTTGTCTTTGTTTAGTGATTTTAATGACTATTGCAGTGATGTAATACTTGTCTTTGTTTAGTGACTTTGATGACTTTTGTAGTAATGTAATACTTGTCTTTGTTTAGTGACCTTAATGACTAACTGTTGTAGTGATGTAACACTTGTCTTTGTTTAGTGACTTTGATGACTATTGCAGTGATGCAATACTTGTCTTTGTTTAGTGACTGTAATGACTATTGTAGTGATGTAATACTTGTCTTTGTTTACTGACCTTAATGGCTGACTATTGTAGTGATGCAATACTTGTCTTTGTTTACTGACCTTAATGACTGACTATTGTAGTGATGCAATACTTGTTATTGTTTCAGCTGGTGTTGATGCTCGTGTTACACCAAGCCGTGAAATGACACCCAGAAGGTCTGTACTTTTCTTGTCTTTACTAGTGAATGAATGCTGGTAGCAAATGATTACAGACAAATCGGATAAAAAGATAAAGAGATATATAGATGAATTAAACGAAAAAGAAATAAGACAGTTTAATAAATAGGTGGACATGATGTTGGTTTCAGTGATAACGACCACTTCCTCTGCATTAATTTTATATACTTTTTTTTCTCTCTTTTAATATTTCATTTTCTTGTCGGTTTCTTTTTTCACCCTTGTTCTTTTTCTTCTCCATTCCATTTTAATTCACCTGCCTTCCCTTTTTTTCCATTTGTTATCGCCCTTCTTCCTTTTTTTTCTCGGTTGTTTCCATCCTTTTCCCATTTTTATGTATTTTCTTCTCGTTTTTCACCTTTCTTCCTATTTTCTCTCCATTTCTTTCCATTTTCACCTTTTTTCCCTTTTTTTCTGGATTCAATTCCCTTCATTCACCCTTCTTCTTCATATTTATCATTGATTTCTTTCGTAGTCATCCTTTATTCACCATTCCTTTATTTACCTTTTTTTTCATTATTCACCATTGCTTTCGTTTTTCACTATTCCTTTTTTTTTCCACATTCTTTCCTTTTTTCCATTGGTTTTCTTTTCTATAAATGCAGGACCTATGAACACGAAAAGTCAGTTTATTCTGATCGCATCTCTCGTAAAACGTGTTTGCCTTTATAATATGGACAGTTTTTAATATAACTATGTATTGTATTTTCGATAAATCCATGAAAATCATTGGACATGACATGTGATGGCAGGAAACGCATCTTTGAGGAACTGAAGGTGGAGAAACCAAAGGAAGATGCACCTCCCAACTTCGGCTTTGAGTTGCGTCCTCGCTTCATCCAGGCCGGGTCAGAGTTCAAACTGCTGTGTGAGGTGCAGGCCCACCCCGTGCCCAAGGTGAGATACAGAACGTAACAAAATGCTGACGATGAAATACAGGAATGTATTGAAGTGCTACAGGTAAAGTGCCAATGGCCAGATACTGAAATGTCACAAAGTACTAAGGTGGGATATAGGATGTAATGAAATAGCTTGGGCGGAATATAGGAAAGAAAACCAAGAAGAAATCAGTTTTAACGTTTTACTTTATTCTAGAAAATGATATAGTAGGGTTATTTTAGATATTTGTCCACCACATGACGTCTGCAGCGGTATTGTTAAAATATATGGAGTTCATTTCTTGTGCGGAAATGCAGTTTTGTAAAAACAAAAATTGAAAGCCACAACACGCTTGTGATTGATTGATTGATTGATTGATTGATTGATTGATTGATTGATTGATTGATTTTCAATTCCACTTCATTACAACGCTACACTTTTTCTTTTATATTCATGTATGTGTGTATTTGTGTGGCTGATTAACATGTTTATCATCATACACCCTACAATATTCAAGCTATGCAGTACGGCACATGATTGCTGTATTTTTGGCCAGAACTCACCCAAGATCTGCGATAAATCAGTAAGAAGACACCTCCAGTCACATGTTCCCTATACTCAACGTGCATAGGTACACTTCCTCATCCTCTTTTCCAGCAATGACAGCAGTCAAGCAGGTCGCTGTGTCTTGGAGCTCTCTTTTCAAGCAAAAACGTTTCTTGTGAACCAGACCCTTTTTGGTTCTTCCTTCTTTCGAGTTAGTTTGCCTGGTGCAGAAAAAAATAGCGACAGCCATGACTTGGTTGTGGCCCAGCCCCCTTAGAGTGTTTGAAGTTAAGGGTCGAAACTCTTTCCTGTGGACCTTCTTATGTCTCTCTGTCTCTCTCTCTTTCTCAGTCTCTGTGTCCCTCTATCTCTGTCTCTCTGTCTGCCTGTCTCTGTTTCCCTGTCTTTGGTCTTTGTCTCTCTGTTTCTGTCTCTCTCTCTCTTTCTCTCTGTCCCTCTATCTCTGTCTCTCTGTCTGTCTCTGTCTCTCTGTTTCCCTGTCTTTGGTCTTTGTCTCTCTGCCTCTGTCTCTGTCTTTCGCACTCTCTGTCTCTCTGTCTCTCTCTCTCTCTCTCTCTCTCTGTCCCTCTATCTCTGTCTCTCTGTTTCAGTCTGTCTCTGTCTCTGTGTCTGTCTCTGTCTGTCTTTCTCTCTCTCTCTCTCTCTCTCTCTCTCTCTCTCTCCCTCTCTCTCTCTCTCTGTCTCTGTCTCTCTCTCTCTCTCCCTCTCTCTCTGTCTCTGTCTCTCTCTCTCCCTCTCTCTCTCTCTCTCTCTCTGTCTCCCCCTCCCCCTCTCCCCTGTTTTTCTGGGTCCTATTCGTTTGAACACGAGCAGACACTTTTGTTTTGGATTCCATGTGTGTGATACACAAGTGTGTCTTGCACCAGGTGACCTGGACAAAGGACGGACGTGAACTGCACGATGGAGACCACCACAACATCACCTACTCCCATGGCGTCTGTTCCCTAGAGATCGTGTACGCCAGGCCCGATGATTCCGGTCGCTATGTGTGTCGGGCTGTCAACACGCTGGGTGAACACGAAACTGGCTGCAAAGTGGAGGTGGAAGGTTAGTGTGTGTGAGTGGGTGGGGGGTGGGGTGGGGGGGTTGATGTGTGTGTGTGTGTGTACGTGTGTGTGTGTGGGTGTATGAGTGTATGTGAGTTTGTGTGTGTTTGTATAGATAGATAGATAGATGTAGATAGATAGATAGAGAAGACACACACACATACATACATACATACATACATACATACTACATACATACATACATACATACGTACTACGTACGTACGTACTACGTACATACATAACACACAGACAAGTAATAAATAGATACATACATACATACATACATACGTATACATACATACATACCATACATACATACATACATACATACATACATACATACATACATACATACATACATACATACATACATACATACATACATAACAAAATAGATGCATGCATATATACATGCATTCTTCCATGTATACATACAGACATACAGACATACATGCATACATACATACGTACATACATACATACATACATACGTACATACATAAAAACATACATACATACATACATACATACATACATACGTACATACGTACATGCATACATACATACATACGTACATACATACATACATACATACATACATACATACATACATAACAAGACAGACAGACAGACAGATAGATAGATAGATAGATAGATAGATAGATAGATAGATAGATAGATAGATAGATAGATAGATAGACAGACAGACAGACACACACACACACACACACACATATATAGATAGATAATTAGATAGATAGATGGATAGATAGATAGGTAGATAGATAGATAATTAGATAGATAGATAGATAAACAGATAGATATGTGTGTTTGTGTGTCTGTGTGTGTGTTATAGTCAAAGAAAAGTGTTACGGTTCAAAACAAAACAAAGAAAAGAAACAAAACCCAAAACAAACAAACAGACGAACTCATCAACAAAGACAGATAAAGAAAGAAACTCTAAAGAAACAAAGCAGTTCAAGAATACTTGAACAACGCGGATAACTGTTACCAAAACACGATCGGCAGTCAACCCTACCAAAGTACAGGTACTGTTCTGCACCCTTGATAATGAAGCAACGAGTAAAACGATGCCACCCGTCACGTTCAGAGGAACCAGTATCGAACGAACAACCTACGCTGCCTAGGCATCAGTTTTGATAGAATGCTGACCTTCAGAAGATGTGGAAACCGCTTACACTCAAATGTAAAAATGCGAAAATCCCATCAACTTCAAAATTACACGAAACCTTGTGTTGTTCGGTGTTGATCAAAATGTAAAAACAGATAGAGTATTTGATCTTATAGTAATGGTTGCAAAATCATTTTTATCGCATGATAATGCTTGCAGAATCATTAATTATTTTATCTATAAATGCAAAATTGACAAATGTATATACTTTCCAAAATTGCTGAATCTGAGATTCAAAATTGAACAGTGTAATGTCAAAATAAACTTTCACTTGTCCATTTTTAATGCTCAGTTGAACAACTATATGCCGATGTTCTCCCTGTAGAAAACAGATTTTGTTCATGACATGTTCTTAAATCTTCATGTACACAATGAAATCTTCATTGTTTAGAATATTGTCATGTATGTTTTGAATGTTACAATTCTTGTCGTGTATGTATAAATTGATATTATTTCTGTTACCACACTGTTCGTTGTTTGATTATCGTATAGCAAAACGATATCATTTCAAAAAAAAAAGAATCATAAAAAACAGGACTTTCAACCCTGAAAGCAGTGGTAGCCAAACAAACAATAAACCAACCCCCAAAATAAATATAGCCAAACCAAAATACTCCAGGTTGTTATACTGACACTATATTCGATACCATCCTGACGTGTAATAAACATCAAAGTGTTGATTGACAGAACGAGCCTTTTACAAGCCCAAGGAGATCACGTCTAACGTGTCACGCATGGTACGTCGAACGACGACCGGTGCTGCAGTGGATCAGTCGTCCTCCAGTTATGAGTCGTCTTCGTACTCCTCCTCGACCACGACCCGCCACTCCAGTCGTGTGGAGGAGTCGAGCTACACGTCTTCTTCTTCGTCACGGACAGAGAGGAAAAGTAAGTTGAACAATAACTGTTGTCTGTGTGTGTGTTAGTGTAGAGTTGTGTTCTGTAAGGTGGTTGTTTCCGAGTTTAATTCTCGTGTAGTTTTGTATTGTACTCTTATAACTGTGAAGTAGTTTATGACATATTCTCGTTAACAACTTAGAATAGTTTAACCCTTTCACTCCCTCACCTGATCCACCTGCTTCCTGCAGGACAGGAAGTTGGAGTCAACGTTGTCTACCACATTTGTGTTCTTTATCCACTGTCTCTGTAAACTGCTAGTGTCACCTGTGTTCTTAGAGTTGTGTAACGTCATGTAGTTATGGGACTACAAGGCACTTGAATCGTGTTTTCTAAGGTTTGAAAATTCACATACAGGCCATTCAGAAAGTGTGTCATGTTGTCCGGCGATGGGTTTCTGTGATGTGGTCATGCAGGGTGTTGCTGTCGTCAGTATGTTCGTGGGGAAGGAGAGGGCTGGATATGTTTCCATCCATTTCCACTGTTTTTTACGGGGTTTTTTTTTGTTTTTGTTTTTTTGGTTTTTTTTTTGGGGGGGGTTTAAGATTGCAGATGGAGATGCATGTCTCACTACAGTGTAGCCTAGATTGTTCAAATGACAGTCTGATACAAAGTTTAAACATAATTCCATACGCTAGGTAGGATCACAAGACCTTGGTAGTGCATTGGACTTCATGGGTCGTATGCGCAGGTTTATGGCTTATGCCATGATCATTTTAGATCTTCTCCATTATATGGTATCTGTGGCGTCAGTGCATGTGGAATTTCGTCCAAGAGTGGAGACAATATTTTCAGAAACCGAAACTGAAAAACTGAAACTCAGAAAAAGTCTGTTCATAATCCCAGATGAATTCATACTGTCACTCATCGGTGGCATGAATTGCTATTTCCAACCACTGTTACGTTTACCAGTCAAACAAATTGCGGGACATACCACAGTATGATAATTTGTAAAGACATGTAACGTTTAGTCACTTGCTCATGCATCATTTGCCATCATCGTCAGCATAAATTCAAGAAAAAAATACGGAGATTATTTTATAAATGAGCCCCTGTTTTACTCATGACGTGATTTCAATTCTATTGACCACCAAGCTCAGTGACAGTTGGCAATGACTGGTAAAAACATGGCCACGTTCATCGTCTGCTGTGATCTGACCATGTAGAGAGAACAAAGGAAGACTTGAGGCACTTTTTGTCGAATCCTAGGAATTCACATTATTATTGCCTGTACTTCGATACATGTTTATTGTATTGCCTGCAATTGCAATATCTGTTGTTGTTTTTTCATTAAATTAAATGAAAATAGAAATAGTCTAATATATATAAATAAAACGCGGGTGCCACTGTTTGTGGAAAATTTGTGCCTTGTAGTCTCAAAAGAACAGTGATATTGGAATTCAGTGTATCCAAGTAGCAGAGTAACTTTGGTTACCTGTCTCTCTGTTGTAAATGTTGATAACTATACCTGTACCATCTTTTATCTTTGGCATGGCTTATCAGTGTCTTCTTTTGTGCTAGACCATAAATGTTGTGTTGGTATAGATGTGGCGTATCCAGTATCGCATATTAATTGCTTATATTCTATTATGTTCAACTTTGTGTTTCAGAGATTATTTGTCAGTGTATTATGTTGGCTTAAGTGTATAATAAGAATTCTGTAATCAAAGCTGATTGCATATATGTATTCGATATTAACACTCTTACACCGAGTTTTAACCTGGCAAATAATAGATTGTTATGAATGACATGCCTGACAAATTGTTTTCTAAAACCGGAATTGAGAGGCAATATACATACGTGAACGATTTTATTTAACAGTATTGCTGTCTTGTACATAAAATGTGCTTTTTCATAATTTCATTTTGCTTCTTAAAAAACATAAAAGGGAAAAAAGGACAAGAAGAAAAGAAGCGGAGAAAAAGAAAGGAAGGAAAAAGTTAGAAGGAAAGAAAGAAAAAAGAAGAGGAAAATGGCGAGATTGTCTTCAGATATCAAAGGGCTGTCATTCCTAGCAGACTGATCATGTATAGTGTACATTTAGTTAAGTGTTGTATTCTGTGTGTGTCTTGTATAGACTAATCTAGTGGAACACCATTTGAAAGACTGCCTTTTTTTCATAATTATGACTTCTGCACATTCACGCGCTTTACTTTTACAACTAGGAAGATGAACCAGAAAGAATACAAAAAAGAATCATAACACGTGCTAACGATAACACAACCAGACAGTCAAGTTTACCCAAAAGACAACATAGAACAAATCATACAAATAATAGGGGAAAAACAGAAAGATTTCCTTGATGTTTCGTCGAGCAGGACAAAATCTTAATATTTTCCCATTTTCAGCAAATTAAAAAGAAAGAAAGCAGCAGTAAATTTACTGAATTGTCCTGTACACCTTTTCAGTAATCAGAATTGTTTTAAACCCATTCTCATTTACGCTTTGTTGTCATAAATCGTCTTCCATTACAATGGATTAGTTAAATTCCAAAAGGCCCTTTCAGAATATGAAATTAGCTTCCATCATCTTTCCGAGTTGGAAATTGATCTAAATACACCTGAAAATCTTTATTCGCCTCATACGCTCAGTCTTCCTTAATACATAAATCCATTAAGTAGCGTATATATAATAAATAGTGCTGCGTGCACAGAAAGAGAGACACAAAATGTCTTATCTTTACCAAGTAAACGGCTGTCAATCACTGACGACACGTGCCTTCTATCCAGATTATTCTCTTAAACCACACACCTAAAAATAGTATGGGGGGAGGGGAATAGAGACAGACCAAAGGAAAGAGACAAGGAAAAAGAAAAGACAAAGGCTGGTCTCATCACAGGTGTTCCAGGTTGCTAGCTGTGTGTCTTGACTGTTGTGTCTTGATTTCGATTTGTTCCAGCCGAGTACACTAGTAGTAGTAGTAGTAGTGCCCTCACCACTACCAGGACAGACGGTGAGGGGCAGTCCGTTGTGGAGAGCTCATCTACTGCAGAATCTTCGTCACAGTCTGTAATAGATTCCTCCGCGGCACCTGCAGTAGATTCCTCCATAGGATCTGCGGTAGAGTCTTCCACAGCATCTGCAGTTGAATCCTCTTCAGGGGCTGCAGAAGAACCGCCCGCAGGATCTACAGTAGAATCTTCTTCGGGAGATGTTGTAGAATCAATTGCGGAACCCGCAGTAGATACCTCTAAAGAAGGTGGGGGAGATGCCTCACCAGAGTCTGCAGAGGACTCCCCGAAGGACTCCACAGTAGAGTCCACAGCTGAACCCACAGAGGAGGTGGCCCCAGAGTCCACAGGCTGAGTCCACTTAAAAGTGAACTGTTTCCACTGTGTAACATGTGTGCCTAGTGAGCTGCATGGGTGACTCAGCTGTCCGTGTTCTAGCCGTGATGTCTCCTCTCTTTCTCTCTCTCTCTCTGTCTCTGTGTCTCTCTCTCTGTCTTGTACATTTCTCTTCTTTCTGTCTGTGTCCTTTCACAGCAACACTCCTGTCCAGCTCTTGGTTCATTTTGCAACGTCCTCTTTCTGTGTGAAACTGTCCACCAGAGACAGATCTGAGATTCCTGTTTGTGTACCATGGTCATTTTACGTGTTTTGACTTTTTTTTTCTCTCTTTTTTCCATTTCTCGTTGATTTTTATCACACAGTTTTATGTGATATGTATGCTAGAGGACATGTAATTTGTGTGTACAGAAGCATTTAGAAATAATCTGACAGCTTTAAGACGTGATATCATTCATGTTAGTACGCTAAGCAAGGCATGTATTTGGGGTAGACTTAAGATTGTGGAACGGGGCTAATGCATTGGTAAGGCATGATAAATGTGCTTCATTAACATGAGTTTTGTAAAAAAAAAAACTCTTTATGTAAAGAAAATCATCGCTTTAGTGGAATGCTATGTGCGTAAATATTCTTTTTGTTTTTCTATTATTTCTGTAGAAATTCAAATAACCACAATGGTTTAGCATGGGTGCATTTTGTGTCAAGACGAAATTCAAAAGGGCATCACTGCTTTGATTTAAAGTGTAATTTGCAAAAAGTTCCAATCAAAAAGCATCTCATTGGTTTGATAGGACATGTACTTTTGCGAAAAGAAATGGTTTTGAATAAATCTCATTGTTTTAAAAGACGATGTAGGTTATGTTTTAAAAAGCGCTTTTACTTGAGAAAGAATCATATTTCTAATGCTGTTTGTGTAATAAAACATTTGCAATTAATTTTGGTTGCTTAGAGAGGAAAATAGACTTTGTGTTTAAAGAATGTAGACTGAACATTATTGCTTTAAAAGTCTAAAAAGTTTGTTTTAACTTGCTCATAGCTGAGTGTGTGTGGTTCCATATTTCTATGAATATGCAATCCAATGTAAATCAGAGGAAAGAGAATCTTTAACAACTTGCTCATTCTTGAGGTGTGTTTGTTCCATATACAGATATGTGTAATGTGAAAATAATATACAATGTGATATCAGTCAGTCTGAAAAATTAATCTTTATTTATCAGATTGTTCCCAACTCGAGTGCGTATGTACTACAGTAAAGTATACAGTAGAGACACGATGATATAGATTCCCTTTCTTTCTTGGGGGTTCCTTGTTCGACAAGAGAGATAATTCTGAAGAAAGGTTTCCTTGTTTGACAAGAGAGATAATTCTGAAGAAAGGTTCCCATGTTTGCCCAAAGGGTTAATTCTAAAGAAAAGTTTCTTTCTTTGACAGGAGATAAACTTCCGAAGAAAGATTTCATTTTTGGAGAAAACGGATAATTTTGAAGAAAGATTTCCCTGTTTGACAAGAGAGATAATTCTCAAGGAAGATTTCTTTTCTGGCAAGAGAGATAATTCTGAAAAGATGTTTCCACGTTTGAGAAGAGACAATCCCAAAGAAAGGTTTCCTTTCCCGGTAAAAGAGAGATAATTCTGAAGAAATGTTTCCTCGTTTGGCAAGAAATGATTCTGAAGAACTGTTTCCTCGTTTGACAAGAGATAATCCTGAAGAAAGGTTTCCTTTGTTTGAGAAGGGAGATAATTTTTTATCTGAAGTGGTGACCAGTGTATTCTGTAAATAAGTTGAAAGCCCTCTGGTGTCAAAACTCTGGTTCTGCCCTCCGTCTCACTGTGGGAACTGAATGTGTGTAATTTGAGGTGAATAAAAGTCTCAGATTACCCAGAGATTCCCTGGTCTGGTCTGTCATTTTGGCTGTGTTAAGGCATAAGGTATGAAGCTGTGAAGGTGGTCAGAGTTAGTTGTCTTGGGCTTTGGCTAATTGGCTGTGTGTGTGTGTGTGTGTGTGTGTGTGTGTGTGTGTGTGTTGTGTGTGTGTGTGTGTGTGTGTGTGTGTGTGTGTGTGTGTCTGTGTGTGTGTCTGTGTGTGTGTGTGTTTTGTCTGTTTGTATGACTCTTCCCCTTTTTCCACCCGCATTTACTCTTGCCAGTTTGCCTGTGTCTTGGCATCCCTCTGTGTGTGTGTGTGTGTGTGTGTGTGTGTGTGTGTGTGTGTGTGTGTGTGTGTGTGTGTGTTTTCACACACACACGCACACACACACACGCACACGCACACACACACACTCTCGCACTCGCACACACACACCCACATTCACAGACATACCCACACGTCCACGTATGCAAATACAAACACACTCTCACCTCCCCTTCTCTCTCTTTCTCCCTCTCTCTCTCTCTCACTCACTCACACACACACACACACATCACACACACACACACACACACACACACACCACACACACACACACAACCACACACACACACACATCACACACACATCACACACACATACACACACACACGCACACACACACACGTACACACAGAGGCAAGTATCAGAACAGTTGTCAAGGTATTCACCTGGACAATACAGCAATGTTTAAGAAATCAGCGACAAAAGTTACATTACAGCTGCCTCTCCATTACACGAGACTGGAGTTTCAAAACGTTTATCATTCAAAACACTTTGCTGCTCAAGGATTGAAACATTAGGTTCCTCTGGACATGTCTTAACTCTTTGACTACTGCACCCTATTCATCAAGTTCAAAAACATAACTCTTTGATTCCCTCGCCCTTCCACCAGCTTCCTGCAGGTGAGGGAGTCAAAGGGTTGAATTTTTAGCCCTGCTAGAATGGTTGACAATACAAGATGCTGGTGGAGAGGATACCGGAGTCAAAGGGTTAAATGTTACCGCCCATCTACCAGCATTCCTAATATACCACAGTGTTGTGCATTCCGCAAATGTACTGTAGATTCTTGCCTCTGTCATATCACATGTGCTTTTTTTTCTTGCTTTGTGCGTGTTGTGGTATTTTTTGGTGTGTGTGTGTGTGTGTGTGTGTGTGTGTGTGTGTGTGTGTGTGTGTGTGTGTGTGTGTGTGTGTGTGTGTGTGTGTGTGTGTGTGTGTGTGTGTGTGTGTGTCCGAGACTCTGTGTGTGCGTGTACGCGAACACGTGATTCTCCTGTGCATTACCTCGCCTTTTCATTTTTGGACACAATGCATAAGATTTCTTTTTTTCTTCGCCTTTGTTCAGTTTTCAGGAAGGTGAGTAGACTGTGTGTGGTTCTAAAATAAAAAATGTATCCCACTTTAGTTAATGTCATATATAATTACATCTGTGTGTGTGTGTGTGTGTGTGTGTGTGTGTGTGTGTGTGTGTGTGTGTGTGTGTGTGTGTGTGTTTTGTGTGTGTGTGTGTGTGTTTTGTGTGTGTGTGTGTGTGTTTTGTGTGTGTGTTGTGTGTGTGTGTGTGTGTGTGTGTGTGTGTGTGTGTGTGTGTGTGTGTGTTGTGTGTGTAAAACTTTCATGTAGCAAAAGTGTTCATGACATGTGAAAGTTCAAATTGAGAGTTGACTGTCTTTCAGTTGTGATTATTTTGAACAATTCGATAAATAGTAACAGATTATTATTAAGTAATGTTACCGTTAGAATAGTAGTCGATTGATATTTTGTCAGAATAAAACACTTGTGTTGATAGTTGTTGACGTTTTGTTTTTTCAAAATGATTATTCTTACTTATTTACTAGGTCATTTGCTTATATGGCTAGTTTTTAACATTGTCAGTCATCAGTTTTGATGTTACATATAAAGAAAATATAGAGGAAACAGTTATAAATACACCTCTACATCAACATTGTCCTTGATTGATGTGAGAACATCACAATTCTAACCATCGAATCATCACATTTCAAGAGGAAACATCAGAGGCATGAAATTTGTACAGAACCACCCATTATTCAACGGTCGAACCACCTACCACCCACAAACAAATTGTCACACTACTTTATCCCCAAAACAAGACAGCCAACAGAATCAGAACCAGCCATGCAGTGGTCCATTTTTGATCCAAAAATCTCAAGACGAAACGGAAAATGTACCAAAAAGGAAACAAGACTATTTTGGTGTGGCAGATGAGCATGGTGGTCAGGCACATAAAACATTCCAGTCGGAAGGCTTGGGGTTCGATCCGGCTAGATACCTCTGGTGGATATAGGGCAGAGATGTATCCCATCTCCCAAGTACAACATATATGCAGACCTGTGCCCAAACCCACTTTGTGTCGTATGCACATGCAGAATATCAATGAATATCAATTGTGCATGTTAAAGATCCTGTGGTGTAAGTCATGACAGAGGCTAGTTTATGGAAACATGGAAACATCCAGCAACACGCCCGTCCGTGTGGAGTGTGCAGAGTGTGCAGCAACATACCTCCTGCGTATCGTGGACGAAACAACATGTATACCCACATCCAAAATTAATTACGATTGCTAAAATGATTTTATATACATACATATGTATATATATATCCATGTATACACGTGTATATATATTTATATATTATATAGATATGTATATATATATATATATATATATATATATATATATATATATATATATATATATATACATGTATGTATACATATGTATGTGTATGTATGTATGCATGTGTGTACGTATGTATGTATGTATGTATTGTATTGTGTTGTGTTGTGTTGTATTGTGTTGTAAGCGTGCATTGTATTGTATTGTATTGATTTTATGTATGTATGTATGTATGTATGTATGTATGTGTGTGTGTATATAATATATCATGGTGTGTACTTTCTACTGTACAAATCCGGCAGAAACAAAATACCCATCACATTTACAAACTATCATCATTTTTAAGTAACAATCTGTATCACTGTGTGTTCACAAACACTGAAAATGTATTGTGTGTGTTTGCCCCGTGCAGAGCGGAGCGAGGAGGAAGCCCCCAAGTTCACCAAGACACTGTCACCAGTGGATGTAATGGAAGGAGACAGGCTGAGCTTGAGTTGTGCCTTCTCTGGTAAACCTGATCCCAACATTGAATGGTTCCTTGATGGGCAGGTCAGTAAGTCTGTGTGGGGGGGGGGGGGGGAGAGGGGAGGGGAGTGTATGTGTGTGTGTGTGTGTTTGTCTGTGATGTGTTTGTGTGTGTGTGTGTGGTTGTGCACGCGAGTTTGTGTGTGTGTGTGTGTGTGTGTGTGTGTGTGTGTGTGTGTGGTGTGTGTGTGTGTGTGTGTGTGTGTATGTGTGTGTCTCTGTGTGTACATGTGTGTATGTATACACTTTTCCTATTTTCTCCTGCTGGAAGCCACGTTTGGGAAATTATCTACCGTTGTTTTGTTTGTTTGTTTGTTTGATTTGTTTGTTTGTTTGTTTGTTTTTTTGTTTTGTGTGCGCATGTGTGTGTGTGTGTGTGTGTGTGCTAAATGTTGTCTTTATTCTTTGTTATTTTTATATGCTTGACGAAAGCCAGTTGGCCAAAAATTTGCACCTGTCTTGTTTTGTTGCATCAAAATACGTGTTCTAATTCTACTTGTGTGTTTTTTCTGATTCATATATTCACTTCACAAAAACACATCAGTGGGGAAACAATACGCATAAGCTCTTTTCGTTTTTAACAGAATTTATCATCCCCATCACTTTCATTCCTGTAGTCCATCGTACACCCCCTTGATTCACAAAAACAAAACACATGGACGTACAAACACACACATACACATGCACACTCGCATACACACACACACACACACACACACACACACACACACACACACACACACACACACACACACACACACACACACACACACACACACACACACACACACACACACACACACAATCTCTATTTTTTATATCACTGATACTGTCATCATCATCATCATGTGCCCTGCCGCTTGACGTTGGCGATAATGGCCTTCCATACGAATCTATCCCTTGTCGTAACAAGTACATCTCCCACCCTCTCTGTCCTCGCAGCAAGTCCGTCCAATATTTTCTCCCTGGGTCTAGCTGATGCTCTTTTTCCCTCCAGCTTTCCTGTTGTGTCTACGTGCTCTAATTTCTCTTGCCTCATAAAATGGTCTGTAAATGTTGCTTGTCTTTTCCTAATCTTCTTTACTAACTGATACTCTGCCTATCACATTTTTCTAAAAGAACCGTCCTATTTTCTGATGTCTGAGTCTGGCTTGGCACAGACTTTACGTGTGTGGTCTCCAGTCCATCCAGCCTGACCCATGTCAGGGTTGGGTAAGGTAAAGCAGCAAGAGAGACAGGAGATGGCAACCGTGATGATAACGTTGTCTCTGAGAACACTTGATTTCTCTATCACTTCACTCCCTTATGACCTTAGAAGTTTGGCGCTTGGTCATGGACGATTCATCACACTCGCACAACTCCATATGCGCTACATGAAGATCTGCCAACTATTGTCTGGTAAAATTCCTTGATCCTACGCGAAACCCTGTGCATTGGCAAGTCCTTGAAAGGAGAGGGGAGCAGGCAGTGTGGGGGGCTTACCTGTATTCATCAAACACTAACACTGCCAAAGTAACTGGAGCATTAAAGATGGGCAGCAAACATACCAATTTTTTGATGTTGTGGGTTTTGGTAAACATCATCATGTGCCTTGCAACTGGTGTTGGTGATCATGGCCCTCCATACAGATCTATCTTTTGTCGCTGCAAGTAGATCTCCTTCCCTTCTTGTCCTCATCCACTCTGCAAAACTGTCCAAAATTTCTCCCTGGGTTTACCTGGTGCTCTTTTCCCCTCTAGCTTTCATGTTATGACTAGGTGCTTAAATTTCTCTTGCCTCATAAACTGTCCTATAAATGTTGCCTGCCTTTTCCTGATCTTCTATTATGGATGTTCTTTTCGTGTTTTCTTCTCTCAAGATTGTTTCGTTTGTTTAATTTGCCGTCCATGGAACTCGTAAAACATTCTTCTTAGAAATCATGTTTCAGCTGCCTCTTGTTTTGACTTAGCTTGTTGATTATTCAGTCTTCGCATCCCTGCAACAGTATTGGTTCTATATAACAATGGAAAGCTTTCTTTCTGATGTCTGTTGATGGGTATTTGTTGGTAGGAACACTTTTCATTTTCGGATTTTGGTAAACTTTTACAAATTCATTTATTTGTTTCGTTACTTATTTTGCTTACTTACTCACTCACTCAATCATTCACTCATTCATTCACTCTCTCACATACTCACTCATTCACTGCTGACTGACTGACCAAATGACTGATTTACTCACTGATTTACTCACTCACTCACTCACTCTCTTACCTACTACTTACTTACTTACTTCTTAAATTATTTATTTATTTATTTATTTATTATTTGTTCATTTTTTCATTTGTTCATTTTATTATTTATTTCCAGTTGCTAACATCAGACGACACCATCACTATCAAGACAAGATCGTCAACAAGTCGGCTGGAGATCAGTAAAGTGGGAGTGGACGATGAAGGAGACTATGTATGTAAAGCCACCAACACTGCAGGTGTCGCATCCACCAAGACCAACGTTACTGTCAGAGGTTTGTATTTCTACATGTGGTGGGGGGGGGGGGGCTGGAATGAGCGAGGACTGGGGCGTGTATATATGATTGTATGTACATGTATGTATATACATATATATAGATAGATAGGTAGATAGATAGATGTAGATACACACACACACACACACACACACAATATATATATATATATATATATATATATATATATATATATATATATATGTATATACATATACAAATGTATATTGTATCTGGGGTGGGAGGTGTTGTGTTTTGTGTGGTTTGGTGGAGGGAGAGAGGGAGGGAGGGGATATTAGGGATTTAGGGTAAAAGCTACAACCGTATATGTGCATATTGTGTGTGTGTTTGTGTGTATGTGTGTGTGTCTGCTCATGAGTGTATGCGTGTGTGTGTATGTGTATGTGTGTGTATGCGTTGTGTGTGTGTGTGTGTCTGCTCGTGTTTGTACGTGTGTGTTGTGTGTGTGTGCGTGCTGCGTATGTGTGTATGTGTGTGTTTGCGTGTGCTGTGTGTGTGTATTTGTTTGCGCGCACATGTAGGTTATGTGTGTACGTGTGTATATGTTGTGTGTGTGATGGTGGTGTGTGTGCATCGGTTCGTCCAAAGGAGTTAGATCACACGCCCATACAAGCATCATCTCGTGGCCACCGTCATCACAATGTCTTGACTATTACTTCTATTGTTGGTGATGTTTGTGTTGGTGGTAACCGGTAGGATGGTGGTAGTGGTGGTGCACATGATGATGGTGATGATGATGGTGGTGGTGGTGGTAATGGTGGTGGTGATAGATGGTGGAGGTGGTAGAGATGATGGTGGTGGCTATGGTGAGGGTGGTGATGATGATGGTGGGTGGTGTTGGATGGATGGATGGTGGTGGTGGTGGTGGTAGGGATGGTGGTGGTGTGATGGAGTTAGGTGGATCAGCGGTGGTGATGCTGTTGCTGTCTTTCTTGTTCATTTTCTGGTGATTTCCCAGCTCTGTGATTCTCACCTTTTTATTTTTCTTTTCACTTATTTCATTTGGTTGGTCGGTTGGTTGATTGGTTGGTTAGTTGGTTGGTTGGTTGATTGGTTGGTTGGTTGGTTGGTTGGTTGGTTGGTTGGTTGGTTGGTTGGTTGGATGGTTGGTTGGTTGGATGGTTGGTCGGTTGGTTGGTTGGTTTGGTTGGTTGGTTTGGTTGGTTGGTTGATTAATTTGTTGATCCATCTATGTTTGTTTGTTTCTTTCTTTCTTTCTTCTTCTTTCTTTATCCATCTATCAATCTATTTCTTTATGTATTTACTGACACATCACAGCGGCCAGGCAAACGTCGACGTCATCAGCGCCAGCAGAGAAAATGTCGTCTGTACAAGCGCCACAGTTCCTTGAGCACGTTCAAGGTCACAGCGTTATGGATGGAGACAAGGTCACGATACAGTGTAGGATTTCAGGTAAGGCCAAAGGGATTTCTTTTTTTTTTTATGTCTTGAGTTTTTGACCCAACAACATGGAACTCTCCCCCGCAAAGTGTCTTTAAGACTAAGCGTTGTCTGCTTACGTTCTAAAAGTATATATCAGAATACATCTCTTTCACGAAATATCTCTGAAAATCTTAAATTAATGCTTGTGGCTCTTCTAAGTCCGGTGGTATTGCAGTTTGTCTAATGTGTGTGTGTGTGTGTGTGTGTGTGTGTGTGTGTGTGTGTGTGTGTGTGTGTGTGTGTGTGTGTGTGTGTGTGTGTGTGTGTGTGTGTGTGTGGTGTACGTATGTGTACCTGCTTATACGTGTGTGTATTTCCATGTGTGTGATTGTCACTGTCCAATATTTTCTCCCTGGGTCTACCTGGTGCTCTCTTTCTCTCCAGATTTCCTGTTGTGACCAGGTGCTCTAATTCCCCTTTCCTCATAAAATGGCTTATAAATGTTGCCTGTCTTTTCCTAATCTTCCTTATGAATGATCTTCTTGTGTCTGCCTCCTTCAACACTGTCTCGTTTGCTTTCTTTGCTGTCCGTGGAACTCTCAACATTCTTCTTAGAAACCACATCTCGGCTGCCTCAATCTTGTTCTGGCTTTGCTTGTTGATTGTCCACGCCTCACAACCGTATGACATTATCGGTTCTATTATATAACGTTCAAGAACTCTCTTCCTGATGTTACTTGATAGGCATTTGTTGGTAAGAATACTTTTCATCTTCTTGAATGCTGTTTTGGCTTGTCCGATTCTGCTGGCTATTTCTGATGTGCATCTGCCAACAGGTGAGATGATCTTTCCCAGATATTTAAACTTATCACCTGTATCAAGGGTTGTGCCGTTCGCTGTTATTTTGCATGAGGGGATTTCATGTTTTGGGGTTGTTGTTTTTTACTGATTAATGCGAAGGTCATTAAAACATCGGAAACTTGCGTATTATCAAACTGATTCCACCTTTATCCATTTGACAGGCAAGCCAGAAGTGAAATGGCTGGCCAACAGCAAACCCGTGAAGGACAGTGATGACTTCAAATACCAGAACGCAGGTGACATCCACAAGTTGATCATTGGTGAGATCTTCCCTGAGGATGCAGGCGTCTATACCTGTGTGGCCACCAACACTGGCGGCTCTGCCAGCAGTAGTGCCTCCGTCTATGTGAAAGGTAAGTTGTGACATCAGTTCTATAATTTCCAGGTGTGTGTGTGTGTGTGTGTGTGTGTGTGTGTGTGTGTGTGTGTGTGTGTGTGTGTGTGTGTGTGTGTGTGTGTGTGTGTGTGTGTGAGTGTCTATGTTGTGTGGTTGGGTTGGGTTGGGTTGGGTTGGGTTGGGTTGGATTGGTTGTGTTGTGGTGTGTGTGTGTCTGTGTGTGTGTGTCTGTGTTGTGTTGGGTTGGGTTGTGGTGTGGTGTGTCTGTGTCTGTGTCTGTGTTGGGTTGGGTTGGGTTGTGGTGTGGTGTGTGTGTGTGTGTGAGTGAGTGTGTGTGTATTGTATTGTGTTGTGTGTGTGTGTGTGTGATGTGTGTGGTGTTGTGTGTGTGTGTGTATGAGTGTGTTGTGTTGTGTTGTGGTTGGGTTGTTGGGTTGGGTGGGTTTTGGTGTGGTGTGTGTGTGTGTGTGTGTGTGTGTGTGTGTGTGTGTGTGTGTGTGTGTGTGTGTGTGTTTGTGAGTGAGTGTGTCTGTGTTGTGTTGGGTTGGGTTGGGTTGTGGTGTGGTGTGGTGTATTGTGTGTGTGTGTGTGTATGTGTGTGTGTGCGCGTGCGTGTGTGCGCGCGCGCGAGTGTGTCTGTGTGTGTGTGTGTGTGTGTGTGTGGTTCATATAAGTTTGTAAAGTATCTTCAGGGAGCATAGGACTGAGTTTAAAGCAATGAATTATTGAAGATGTATTTTTCCTTAGTGTTTATTTTTTCATTATATCAGTTTCAGCATTCTTTTTGTGTGCCTATTACAATTACCGAAGAAATGAAATGTATCATGAATCACCACCACAAAACGTGTGTGTGTGTGTGTTGTGTGTGGTGTTATGTGTGTGTGTGTGGTGTTTGTATGTATGTTTGTGTGTATGTATGTATGTTTGTGTGGTATGTGTGTATGAGTATGTGTGTGTGTGATTGTGTGTGTGTGTGTGTGTTCGTGTGTGAGTGCATGTGAGTGTGGGTGGTGTGTGTGTGTGTGTGTGTGTGTGTGTGTGTGTGTGTGTGTGTGTGTGCGTGCGTGTGTGTGTGCATGCGTGTGTGCGTGTGTTGTGCAGTACCTGACGAGGAGGCGATGGAACCAGTATTTTCGTCCTGGCCCCAATCACAGAATGTAGACGAAGGTAGTCCTGTGACCCTGTCCTGTAGTCTGGACAGTCCTTCCGCTCTTACTGGTAGGTCTGGCTTGGCTGGTTGTGTTTGGCTGGCTGGTTGGCTGCCTGTCAGTTTGTCCGTTTGTAGTTATGTCTATGTGTGTGTTTGTGTATGTCTGTGTGCATGTGCCTGCGTGTTTCTGTCCGTGTGTCTGTAAATGACTGTGTGTGTGTGTGTCTGTCTGTACGTGTCTGTGTGTGTGTCTGTATGTGTCATGTGTGTGTGTGTATGTGTTGTCTCTGTGTGTGTGTCTGATGTGTGTGTGTGTGTCTGTATGTGTCTGTGTGTGTCTGTATGTGTCTGTGTGTCTGTATGTGTGTGTGCTGTATGTGTCTGTATGTGTCTGTGTGTGTTGTTGTTGTGTCTGTGTGTGTCTGTGTGTGTTGTCTGTATGTGTCTGTGCGTGTGTCTTGTCTGTTTATATGTGTCTGTGTGTGTGTATGTGTCTGTGTGTGTGATTGTTGTGTGTGTGTTAACTGTATGTGTTGTGTGTGTCTGTATGTGTCTGTGTTTTGTGAGTGTCTTTGTGTGTCTGTCTGTGTGTGTGTCTGTATGTGTATGTCTGTGTGTCTGCGTGTGTGTTCTGTAGTGTGTGTGTGTCTGGTGTGTGTGTGTCTGTATGTGTCTGTGTCGTGTCTGTGTGTTTTGTGTGTGTTCTGTATGTGTCTGTTCTGTGTGTGTTGTGTGTTTTCAGTATGTGTCTGTGTGTCTGTATATGTCTCTGTGTTTGTGTCTGTATGTGTCTGTGTGTGTGTGTCTGTATGTGTCTGTGTGTGTGTCTGTCTGTATGTGTGTATCTGTCTGTCTGTCTGTGTGTGTGTCTGCCAATCTGTCTGTCTGTATGTATGTATTATGTTTTTCTGTCTGTCTGTGTCTGTGTGTGTATATCTCTGTGTGTGTACGTGTGCGTTTCCATGTGCGTGTGCTTATGTCTGTATATGTATGCGCACGCTTGTGTGTGTGTGTGTGTGTGTGTGTGTGTATGTGTGTCAATATAGGGGAAGGCAATCCAGTACTTCTGTATAGCCTGAAAGTTGTTCTGCTCTTACAGATGTGTGTGTGCATGTCTGTCTGGCTGTGTGCTATCTTTCTGTTTCTTTGTGTGAGTGCGAGTAGAACCATTTGACTGCCGTTTCAAGATAACTGAAATTGAAACTCGTGATGTTAACAAAAGACGTGCATTTGTCAAATAGAGGGAAACAGTTTGCTGGAGGTTTCTGTAAATGCATTTCTTCACGAACGGAGATGTAGAGCGCATGGATGGATGGATGGATGGATGGATGGATGGATAGATGGATGGATGGATGGATGGATGGATTGATGGATGGATCGATCGATGTTGGATCGATGGATCGATCGATGGATGGGTGGATGGGTGGATGGATGGATGGATGGATAGACAGATAGAAGGATGGATGGATGAATAACATATCCATCCTTGCCAATGTTCCAGTCTCTTGGAACAAAGATGGCCGCAGCCTGGGCGACTCGAGTCGTTTGCAGTTCAAGGAGGAGGGCAGTGCCTACAGCCTGCACATCCCTGCCGCCCTGTCCACAGACTCCGGAACCTACTGCATCACCGCCAAGTCTGACACCGGTTCCTCGTCCTGGTCCTGCTCTTTGGCTGTTGCCATCAGCGACAGCGCCGCCGACATGGCCAAAGTACAAGCCCTGCTGAAGTCTGTAGAGGTGCTTGGGTAGTGCTTGGCTTCTTCCTCCTTCTTTCTTTATCATTCTCTTGTTGTTCATTTTTTGTTTGTTTGTTTTTTTTCCTTTGCCTAGGATGGCGTAGACGTGTGGAAGTGAACTGGTTGTGGTTTGGGGTGAATCCTTTTTCTTTTCTTCTTCTTCTTCTTTTTTGATTTTTTTAGTTTGTTTCTTTGGTAATGGCGTTTGGGTTTGTTTTGTTTTGTTGTTTTGGTTTTTGGTTGTTGTTTTTTTTGTCTTTGTTCTGTGGTAGTGGGCTGTTTCGACTTTTTTGGTCTATTTTGTCTTTGTTCTTGGTGTCGTTGTTGTGTTTTGTTTGTTTATTTTTGTTTTTGTTTTTTGTGACTGTGCATTGTTTTCCTGATTCTACTTCAGTACGGTGTGGAAATGAAAGCGGCATATTGCAGAATGTTGAAGTGTGAACCAAGCCTTGAGTTTTCTTGTGAATGTACATTTGTTTGTTTCCCTGATTCTACTGCAGCACGATGTGGATTGAAAGCATTATATTGCAGAATGTTGAAGTGTGTTCCCAGTTTTTGGTCTCAAGATTACACACCTGATTTGTAGTTTTTCGTTTCTGTATCAATTTCATTTGACCTGATTTCTCTTTGTGTTATTTTGTTTTGTCTCTTTGAAGTGCACGGGAGTCCCTGTGTGTGTGTCTGAATGTGTGTGTGTGTGCCACGTACATGTGATCGTGCGTGCATGAGTGTACACGTGTGCCTGTGTGTATGTGCAGTGTGTGTGTGTGTGTGTGTGGTGTGTGTGTGTGTGTGTGTGGTGTGTGTGTGTGTGTGTGTGTGTGTGTGTCACGTACATGTGATCGTGCGTGCATGAGTGTACACGTGTGCCTGTGTGTATGTGCAGTGTGTGTGTGTATGTGCGTGTGTGTGTGTGTGTGTGTGTGTGTGTATGTGTGTGTGTGTGTGTGTGCAGTGTGTGTGTGTGTGTCTGTGTGTGTGTGTGTGTGTGTGTGTGTGCAGTGTGTGGTGTGTATATGCAGTGTGTGTGTGTGTTCGTTCGTTCTTTAATTTAACGTCTGTTCACTATGAGTGATATTAGACGGGGGGGGGGGGGGGGAAGGGAGGGGGGGGAGGGGGAATGGAAGATGAGAGGTGGGCGAGTTGCATTGTGGGGAGAGGGGAGACAGAGTAAAAGACATAAATAAATGGGTAAATAGAAAAATGGAACAAGATCTTAACACTAACAATTAACATTAACAATGTGAAGGAAAAATTTAACGCTAAAATACTAACTTCATAAACTTAAAGCAATACATTAACAGGACTGTGAACCAATGATTCTGAAATTTTAACTGATAAAGACTGATCAGAAGTTACTTCTTTAAAATGAGTTTCAGAATAGTTTTCTCGTGTAAATATTTTTGGTAAAAAAGAACGTAGCATTTTGCAGTAAAATAAACTGTGAAACAGTGTGAATTGTTCTCCGCAAATACACTTGATATTTTTACAATATTTTGTTTTCAACGCGTTTAGCTGAATACGAAAATGAACAGCAACAATCGATCTCGAATGATATATGGAAGAATACTGCAATTTTTTACATACATTTTGTAATGAAAGTTTTATCATTTGTTGTGTCACAAACTTTTCATTGAAATGTTCATGAAATCGAATCCATGAAGCTGATTCTAGCAAGTTGCAAGCTTCTTTTACGGAAGTTTTAATACTTAATTCTATAGTATTATCAGTGTTGTGTGCACCTTGTTTAGCTGCTCTGTCTACTACTTCGTTGCTATGAAGACCAACGTGAGAAGGCACCGAGCATAAACTGATATCTATACCTTTTGTCCTTAAACGATGTATAAGATGATTTGCCTCAGTAATTAAGTCAGGTCTTGTGTCTGTATTAAAAGACTGTAAGGCATATAATACAGATTTTGAATCAACAAAGAGAACCACTTTATAAAAGACAGGTTTAAGGTCTACTAAATAATGCAACGCTTGTGTAATAGCGACTAATTCCGCTGTAAATATAGATATATTTGGCCCAAGGAAAAATGACTTTTGTATTTTAAATTTTGGAACATAATACGCTGCTCCAGCAGATTTATTTTCTAAGACTGACCCATCGGTAAAAATATGGAGGTGGGTACGGTAATTTTCATCGACGTGTTCTCTTGCTGTGCATATCGAAATGTTAATATTTTCATATTTCTTAGCATCTGTATAATCAATATCAAAAGTGGCTTTAAGCATTTCCCATGTAGGGATAGGCGTTGTGGATGGTGTCTCAGCTATTTCATCCAAACTTATGTTAGACTGTTTGACTAAGTCAGATACGTAAGTTGCAACAGTCATTTGTGATGAAATGTTGCTTGCTCGTTTTGGAAAGTCAACATCAGACCTTAGTTTAATTTCCTTGCTCACAAAATGTCCGTTTGTGAAGTAGTTCTGATTGCAAACTTGCTTCGCTAGCTCACGATAGCTGTCAAGACGGAATTCCAGCAACTTTGTATGTTTCCTGATTTGAAGCATGGGCTGGGTACACCTAGTGCAATTTTAAGGATTTTGCAGTCTAAACTTTGAATCTTCTTTATAAATATTTGGTCTGAAGTACATTTTTGTTTGCATAGATATTTGATTTACAGTGCTAGTGATAGATGGAGAAGTATGTTTGTTATCCTTTTTTCCCCGGTTATCTATTTATTATCTTTAAAACTTTAAGGTTTTTCTTGCTTTTTGTTTAATATATTCAATATGGCATTTCATGTTTAATTTCGATGTTTAAGACTCCCAGATTTTTACAACTTTTGTAATGGATTCGCTTCCATTGCAGCCTGAAGTGCAGTTATTTAAAGTACACGATTAAGCATCATGTTATTTTTTTTTTGTGAAACGTCAGACCTTTCTAACACGTAGTTTCAAAAGAGCTATCTAGATCAGATTGATACAACTCCTGATGTATTCTCGTGCTCTTGGGGGTTTGTCTATTTTAAGTACATTCATCCAGATGCATTATATCATCAGCGTACTGTACCAAAAGAACACCGATTTGAGTTACTTTTGGAAATCATATATTATGGATTTAAATAAAATTAGGTTGCTAATCACTGAACCTTGTGGATTCGTGTGTGTGTGTGTGTGTGTGTGTGTGTGTGTCTGATGTGTGTGTGTGTGTGTGTCACGTACATGTGATCGTGCGTGCATGAGTGTACACGTGTGCCTGTTTGTATTGTGGATGTGCGTGTGTGTGTGTGTGTGTGTGTGTGTGTGTGGTGTGTGCAGTGTGTGTGTGTGTGTATGTGCAGTGTGTGTGTTGTGTGTGTGGTGTGTGTGCAGTGTGTGTGTGTGATGTGTGTGTGTGGTGTGTGTGGTGCAGTGTGTGTGGCTGTGTAGTTGGGTATGGCAGTGTGTGTGTGTGTTGTGTGTGTGTGCATTTGTGGTGTGTGGGCGGCACGCATTGCGTGTTGTCAGGAGCAAGTGTGTTTTGAACAGTGAAGTTTCCTTTGCATTTGATTTTTTTTTTTACTTTCTATAGTTTTTTTACATTGTTGTTGAGCGTCTTGAGTGTGCCCTCAGATTGTGTTGGCGTGGAGAGCCTAGTGTAGAAACTTTAATAGTTGAGTGCATACATAACAGCATTTTGTATTTTCTGGTTGCTTTGTTGATTTGTGGGTGTTGTTTTGTATTATGTGGTTTTGTTTGTGTTAGTGACATGATTATAGTAGTGGTGTTCTTTCTGTGTTTTGTTGATCATGGTTTTTGAATATCAAATGTGAATTTTTGTTTATCATTGGTTGTTTTTTTTATGTATCAAATATGAGTGTTTCTTTGCTGGATTATTGGTCGACAGCAAATTCTTTCTTTTTCGTTCTATTTATGAGATTTTTGTAATCAAGTTATACAGATAAATGCAATATAAACAACTAAGCGTCCTACAGTCACATCAAAAGGAAATATTCCAAATCATAAAAGTTTTCCCATGTCTTTACAATACAAGCATGTACACATTACGTGAAGATAATTAACAATAAAAAATATAATACTTGAAAAAAATGTCAATACAGGCGGGTACATCGTTAAGACAAAGCTCTGCTTTCATAGTTTATCATGTACATTCATCAACAACATTCGTAGTGCAAATTAAAAATTAAACAAACTGTACTTAGTTTCGGTGCTATCAATGGTAAGTATGGCAGCCCTTTCAATGCAAAAGCATGCAAGCTCCACGTCATTTTTTTTTTTTTTTTTTTTTTTTTTTTCAGTGTATACTTCTATGTGTATTTGTGCAAGATATCTTTTAAAAGACGTTATGTTTGGTAGAGTCTTTTCGGATTTGGCATTTAGAAATGTGCATTGTTTTAAGAAGAATTCATCAATACCGATTGTATGGATATATTTTCCTCAACACTCAGGAATACCATGTTGATGGAGTGCAGCTTAGCCTTTGACTTCCGCATCCCTGCCACCAGCATCCTGCATTGTCAACCATGCTAGAAAGCAAAAACTTACCCTTTGACTCTCTCACTGCAGGAAGATGGGATGGATAGGGTGGAGGGGGTCAAAGGGTTAAGTTTTTTGCAATTGGTGGATAGGTGTGGGTAGACAAAAGGTTGATCCCCTTCCATTGCTTTGCAGTGTTGTTTTCAGTCAAAGTAACCGTCAATTAATACATGTATAATTCAGTAGGGTAATTTTATGCTCATCAGGGGACGGATAAAGCAATGGACGCTCTCTTTTCAGGGTGCTCAGTGTATTGTACTATTCTCAATCAACATACAGAGTCAGATCTTCTTTTTCTGATCTATCAAACGCAGACTTTGAAAGACGAATTCCTGACAAGTTAACTTTCATTTTCGCTTCTGCCCTAGGAATAGAGAGGTAATGATGACAAGTCACAAGGAAAAGAAATGGCATGTGAGATACTTTGTGTTCACACTTTTCTGTAATGAAAATAACGGGTTAAAAATGTGAACATTGCAGTAAGTGATACATCTTCCAGACTGTCCAAAACTTCGAACCACTGTTTCGCCAGGATATAGCGTAGGTCCCATCACCTGTCCTCACGCTATCCTTGCTGCTCTCACATGTACATATTTAACCTTTTGACTCCCCACCTATCCATCATCAACAAAACTTATCCTTTGACTCCCTCACCCTATCCACCCAGCTTCCTGCAGGATGTGGAAGGGTGGAGGGAGTCAAGGTTTAAGTTTTTGCTTGCTAGTATAGTTTGACAATGCAGGAATGCTGGTTGAACAGGTAGAGTCATAATTATAAAGGGTTTTTTGCATTTCCTATATGTTGAGGATGCTGTGTGGACAGGTGAGGGAGTTCATAGGTTTAAGTTTTTGCTTTGCTAGTATGGTTGAACAATGCAAATTGATGGACGGGTTTGCAAGGAAGTCAAGAAGGTTAAGTTTTGCCTGCTGTCAAGTAAGATTGACAATGCAGGATGCAGTAGACAGTGGGAGTCAAAGGGTTAAGTTTTAGATTTGCTAGTATGGTTGACAATGCAGGATGCTGGTGGACAGGGTGCGGGAGTCAAAGGGTTAAGTTTTAGATTTGCTAGTATGGTTGACAATGCAGGATGCTGGTGGACAGGGTGCGGGAGTCAAAGGGTAAAGAAAAACAAACAGATGAACCATAACACACACAGTGTGCATAATTCCCACTTACATGAAAAGATTATTTTCATCTCCGCCATTGTCTCCTGAATGAGGAAGTCAAACGGCCATGTTGTTTTGCCATCACCACTGATAATGTAGAAAGTTGGTGGATAGGGTGGAGGAGTCAAAGGGTTAACCCTTGATCTTTATTTTGCTTAACCTTTTGCCTGCCACCAGCATTCTGTATTGTCAACTTTTCTAGCAAAACAAAAACTTAACCCTTTGACTCCCTCACCCTATCCACCAGCTTCCGGTGGATAGGGTGCGGGAGTCAAAGGGTTAAACTCGGGGTGGTTGGCTCTTTAAATAGAAGCGTCGACTCAACATTTCATGTCTTTGTTTACTACCTATTTAAATGCTCCAGTCATTCCGATGCTTTCAGTTTTTTCATGGCCCTGTTCTCCAACCTTTTACAGTACCTTGTGGGAACCCCTAGGTAGGCGATTCGCTAGGTACTCTAGGTGAGAACATTTCTTTGTTCCACCTAGTGGCAAGCCTGGCTAGGTATTCGATAGGTAAAGCATCGAAAAGATTTTGCCAACAAGGCAAAGATAAGGGCCTGTGCAAGTCGCCTTTGTGTTTGACGACGACCCTGTCTTCTGTAGTGAAAAAAGCGCTGTATGTTGGCTAAAAACTATGTACTTTCACGTCATGTTCATTTTACAGTACACTTTTTTCTCAACCTCGCCACTCTCTCTCTCTCCTCTCTCTCTCTCTTCTCTCTCTCTCTCTCTCTCTCTCTCTCTCTCTCTCTCTCTCTCTCTCTCTCTCTCCAGTTATGCGCGAGTGTGCTAGCGTGTAGGAAACGGGCCTTATGGCATAGGGATTTGTGCAGGTTTCTGGAATCTGCTCTGTATCATAATTGCTGATAGATTACATAATGAATTGTTCGAATGCGATGAATATCTCTTGAACAAATACCGAACTGCAGATTTACCTCAATAATTACAACCAGGTTGTGTATTATACCCTATTCTGGGTTCTTATGACAAGTAAATGTGTCCGTAGTTCCTAATCTTTCGTCAGATGGAAAGACTATGGAAACCCTAAACACGCAAAAAATAGAATAAGAACGCGAGTTTAATGCAAAAAACAAAAACAAAAAAAAGACAGGCGCAGATTTTGGCCTACTGGCCTTTGTCAAACGTACACAAAAAGACAACAAAACACATACGCAAACATAGGGGGTGGGGGGGGAGAGGGTGGAACAGCAGCAAGACTTCCTTGATGCTTCCTGAACCAGGAGAAAATGGCAGATATGAGTCTAGTTTGCTTCTTTTTTTTTTTTTAATATAAGCGGTAATTGTGTCAACAAGAGTTGGTACCGAATCTGTCTGTAAATCCACTTGGAACACAGGACGGGGATAACCAACCACCCCACACGTATCAAGCATCACTTGTATTATGGATCATACGGTAACTAATCTCTTTTATCACAAGACTACTCATCCCATGTGAAGAAAGCTTCATGGCGGGGTGAAAAACCTGAGCTGGCACCAATCAGTGAACCGTAAAAGGATCAATGGTTTGTTGCAGCAGATTATAGGATAAAGGAGTCAAACGGTTAACGATTTCATGTATCACGTTAACAAGAAACATCACGAGGGTGCGGATGTGACCCAGAGCACCAATGCCTCGCCACTCTCCGGACAATCACATCCCAAGCTCCCGACACCATTCAACAGTCATTTCACCAAGCAAAAGGGGGGCTGTCCATGCGTTGCATGACCCATTTGGACCCAGTCATCAGTTACCTTGTTTACAAACTGAACGGCAAGGTGGGGAGATGACAAACCCCGGGACATAGCCATACAGTACTGTCGGCATCAGTAGCAATACAAAAGCAAGAGTAAATAAAGGTCCCAGTAAATAAATCTTAACAGTTTTCCCAAATGACAATCATAGACATATTTTACAAAAAAAATATTTCCACATTATCTTGTGACGAGATAAAAAAAAAATTGTAGCCTCACCAACTGGCAGATCTTGAAGGTGACAGATTTTTTTTTCACCAACTGGCAGATCTTGAAGGTGACAGATTTTTTTTTCACCAACTGGCAGATCTTGAAGGTGACAGATTTTTTTTCACCAACTGGCAGATCTTGAAGGTGACAGATTTTTTTTTCACCAACTGGCAGATCTTGAAGGTGACAGATTTTTTTTTCACCAACTGGCAGATCTTGAAGGTGACAGATTTTTTTTTTCACCAACTGGCAGATCTTGAAGGTGACAGATTTTTTTTTCACCAACTGGCAGATCTTGAAGGTGACAGATTTTTTTTTTCACCAACTGGCAGATCTTGAAGGTGACAGATTTTTTTTTTCAATCTATTTTATTCAATCAGTGGTAAAATCAAAAAAACTACTTTCACACTAACAAGAAATGTTTGTGTGTGCAGTGACGTGAAGTCTATCCTGAGAATTCCTGATGTACATAGTGGACTCTGCAACAAGTGACGAGGAGGATACACCCACATCATCCAACGGCATTCTGCACATTGCGCTCTCTCCCTCCTCCCCCTCACACACTCCCTCGGCCAGTCTTGAAGCTGCACATCCCAGCGCTTTCTGTCTGTCTCCTTCTGCCCCACAAGGGAAACACCTTCACCGCTTTGTCTCTCTTCTCTACGGGAAGCTGTGTCCTCATCAACAAAACCTCTCTCTGCTTGGGCTGTGGCTTGGCTTGGACAGCAAGAGTGTGACTGTTTCTGTAGAATCTTTCGACCTGGACTGTCAAACTGTACGCGCCAGAGAGAATACCAGGAAAATACTATCCAACTGCAGGAAGTTTGCGAGAGTGGTGGCACTTTGAATCATATTATTATAATTTATGCAGAGAATGCAGTTTGAGTCATAATTATTGTAATTAATTCAGAGAATGGACTTTTTGAGTCGTGATTATTGTAATTAATGCAGAGAATGCACTTTTGAATCATATTGTGTAATTAATCCAGAGAACCTCAGTGGCTACGTTGTCTGTTTGCTCTTGTTAGGTATCTGTCGGGACTGTTGATGTTGTCTGACAAAATGGCGGTGTCAGGTATACGTACGGTTAGCTGGTCACAGATGTACCCTGCCCCTCATTTTGCAGTTGCCATGCAATCTTCAACCTTGTCTCAGAAATTCACCTAGAGGCTGTTTTTATTTATTTATTTATTTGTTTACCATTGCCTTAATTTGTGATTCAACGTTTTCTGCTGTGGTCTGCTATTCAAAAACGTATATATTTATATATATATACAATGTAGATAACTTGAAATGGTTTTATTACTAAACTAAATGTTTCCTTTTTATCAATTCGTTTTTTGGATTCATTGATTTTGAGCTGACAGTGTTTTTGGTTCCCAGTTATTGAGTCCCCGTGTAAGCTAGGTGCGAAATTGGTCCTTAGTGTCAGGGCCAAGCCATGAGAGCTTCTGGTCATGTGTGTCAATGGTACGAGTCATCATTTTTTCTCTGTATGAGTTGTCTGTCCGTCTGTCTGTCTGTCTGTCTGTCTGTCTGCCCTTCTCTGGCCCATGAAGTGAGCGAGCAGCTTTGTTGTACAACTTACTGCTTGTGGCGTACGTACGTCCCAGAGTGTCAACTTTTTAAAGTCGTGACCCCCACCCCCACCCCCAATTTGCTCCCCCTCCCCCCTTTCCAGCCTACTAAGTGAGTTTGTTCATATTGGTCATTCTAATAAAGAAACTGAAGTCTGAGCAACTTTTTTATCTGTGTGAGGTGTTTTGATGGTGTGTGTGTGTGTGTGTGTGTGTGTGTGTGTGTGTGTGTGTGTGTGTGTGTGTGAGACAGAGACAGAGAGAGAGAGGTTGAGAGATAGTGCATATGCGAGTATGAGTGTTTGCATGCTGGCACTTTATTGTGTCATAAGCAAAAAAGTCTGGCAAAAATTACACGAACATATACACATGCATAAAGTATGCACGCTCACGCAATCATATATACATACACAAGTGTATATGTACTACACAGCTATCAGCACATACACATGTACATCATGTACACACGAGCACACATAGAAATACATTCAAGCCATCTCTCTAACTTGATGAATATTAAAAAGCATGGAATTTGGTTTGGTTTGATTTGGTTTGGGTTGGTTTGATTTTTGGTTTCTTTTTTGCTTTCTTTTCTTTTTTTTCTTTTCTTTTCTTTTCTTTTCTTTTCTTTTCTTTTCTTTTCAGTATTTCTATTATATTCCCCCACACCATGCAGTATGTTCCTGCACAGTCCAATACACCGTCTTTGGTGGGCACGCATACAGGGTGTTTTCATGTTTCCATAAGCAATCAAAGTATTCAAACACTGACATGATTTACAGGTCTTTAACGTGCATACTTCATATTCTGTGTATATATATCTATATATACAAAAGGGGGTAAGGCACTAACAGGTCTGCACACACGCTAACCTGGGAGATGAAAAAAATTCCCTATCAAGGCAGGCGATACACATGTTGGATCGAACCTCAGACCTTCGAACTGGGAGTCTGACGTATTACCCACTTGACTACCATGCCTGTCATGACTGTCAAGTACTGTAGTCCAGTTTAAAGGTTTTATTTGCACATAATGATTAAGCATGACGGTCATCTTGCAAAACCAACCAACCAACCAACAAAAGCAATTAGGGTCTCTCTTGAAAATTTGCTACAAAGTTATTACTGCATGTAGTGCTACATTCTTTCAAATAATACACTATTATGACTTTGATTTTCTGGTGAAGTTTATTGCTTTATATAATCAGAATTTAATTTCTTGTTGCTGAAATATTGTAAATAAATAAACATATATCACCATCATCATTGTCACTGTTTATGTATCACTTTTCTACATGCACCACAGAAAAACATGCAATGATGACAAAGAATAATAATAATAGTAATAATAATCACAATAATAACAACAACAACAATGATAACAATAACAATAATGACAATAATAATAATCATGATAATGATGATTATGATGAGAGTAATAATATGATTTCTGAATGCAATATTTTACACACATACACACACACATGCACATGCACATGCACACATACACACACACACACACACACACACACACACACACACACTCACCGTCTAATATCACTTATAGTGAAAAGACGTTAAATCAAAGAACGAACGAACGAACACACTCACTCACAAACGCATGCATCCACTACAAACGCATAATGGAAAGCATGCTTATGTCTTTACATCTTCACAAAACAAAAAGAAAGCTGAAGAGATCAATTACATTAAAATATCACCCTGTGAGAACACAACAGACAAAATCTATACAAATATGTGAGATGACAAACCACACTACATCAACCAAGTATCAACATGAATCGTCAACTTAAGGACAAGCTGGATGACAAATTTAACCCTTTGGCTCCTGCACCCTGTCTACCAGCATCCTACATTGTCATCCATGCTAGCGAAGCAAAAATTTAACCCTGGATTTCCTCATCCTATCCACCAGCTTCCAGCAGGAAGGTGGTGGATAGGGTGAGGGAATCAAAGGGTTAAGTTTTTGCAGTTGGTGGACATGGTGCGGGAGTGAAAGGGTTAACCAAACACCACACCCAACTTGCAGATTCACACACAAAGTGCCTTCAGATTTACAGACTTGCTTCCCAAAGGCAATGGAGTTTATCGCATTGATTTTTAAAAACAATCCAGAGACAATAATTACCAAAAAACAACATATGAAACAGCAATAACAATGGAAAAAGACACTGAATGCACATAAACATACCAACAGGCATATACATGTAGTCAAGCGAGTAAATGTTGGACTTTCAGTCAGAAGATCCTAGGTTCAATCCACCTGGAAATCTTCACTCAGATAACAAACGGATGGAGACTCTTCTGATCTCCCAGATCAACGTGTGTAGATGCCAATGCCAATGCCTAAATCACCTTTGTATGTATATCATCATCATCATCATCTGCCCTGTCACATGGTGTTTGTGATCATGGCCCTCCATAAATATCTATCCCTTGTCACCGCAAGCACATCTTCTATCCTATCTGTCCTCAGCCACCCTGCAAGTCCGTCCAATATTTTCTTCCTGGGCCTACCTGGTGTTCTCTTTCCCTCCAGCTTTCCTGTTGTGACCAGGTGCTCTAATTCCCCTTTCCTCACAAAATGGCCAATAAATCTTGCTTGTTTTTTCCTAATTTTCCTTATCAATGATCTTCTTGTGTCAGCCTCCATCAAGACCGACTTGTTTGTTTGTATGTTCATGCAAAATATCAAAAATGCTCAATCAAGATCCTGTAAGTTATATCAGCGTCCAGAAGTTTATGGAAACATGGAAATACCCAGCATGCACGCCCACTGAAGATGCAGACTGTGCTACAACATAGTGGAGTGTGGTCAGCTTGCCTAACACTAACAGCTTCAGTTTTTTGTACTCGACTATAAAAAAAAACAGTGTAATGAGCAGTATGTCTAAATGAGTTTGGGGAATATCGCTATACAATAATGATTTAAAATGATGATGTTGATGACAACAACAACAACAACAACAACAACAATAAGAATAACAATAAGAATAATAACAATAAGAAGAAGAATAACACCACCACCACCAACAACAGTAATAATAACTAATTACAATGATAATTATAATAATAACAACTACAATAATAATAATAGCAGTAGTAGTAGTAATAATCATCATCATCATCATCATCATCATCATCATTCGTCGTCGTCGTCGTCGTCGTCATCATCATATTCATCATCATATGATGATGATCATCATCATCATATGAAGAAAAAGAAAGAAGAACCTCTATATTCTCCCATATCTTCTGAAACTTCCTGATTCAACACGACTGTGAAGTCAGCCCATGACAAATGAAAGACAGCACACTGACTGTATCACATACGGTGGGTTGGCAGTTAAATGTGATGATGTGCTCTCTCTGCCAAAACCAGCCCTATTTCCACATCATAAATCCACCATCCACAAGATGTGAATATAAAACAATACCATTTCAGTTTCAATTTCTCAAGATGACGTCTCCGCGCTCGAGACGAATTCCATATGCACTAACATGACAGGTGCCACGTGTATGGTAATCACGGCACAAGCCTTAAGCCTGCACATAAACCCATGAGCTGGCCAGGTCACAATACAAAACAATGCACAATATGGCATAACAGAGGGAAACCAAGGCAACACACACTATAATATCATACAAAGCAAAGTAACACGAAGCATGATGTGCTGCACCTATAACCAAACCATGGAAACAATCAATTCACAAACAGCCAAGAAATTCTTACAGAAACAGTTTAACCCTTTGACGCCCATACTCTATCCACCAACTGCAAAAACTTAGCCCTTTGACTCCCTTATCCTATCAACCAGCTTCCTGCAGGAAGCTGGTGCATAGGTTGAGGGAATCAAAGGGTTAAGTTTTGGCTTTGCTAGCACTGTTGACAATGCAGAATGCTGGTGGACAAGATGCAGGAGTCGAAGGGTTAAGTTTGTGGGTTGTTTCACTCATTCAAACTCCAGCATTCCTAAATGTTATGCTCTGGTGAACTTTGACACGATAAACAAAAAAATCTTATCAAGAATTCACCAACAAACAGAAAGCAGAACACCTCTGGACAACACATTTTCAACATACACACAAATGAATCTGATTCAATCTCCATCAAAAAACAAAAACGAAAACCACCAGACATGCACAGAACAAATAAACAAAACAAAAAGCAAATAAATAAATAAATAAATAAATACCTCAACTGAATGAATGTTTGTGTTTGGTGATGTACTGAAGACGTGGATTATGGTGATGTACTGAAGACGTGGATTAGTTTTGGACCATCAGCATGGAGTCAATACAACTAAACTGGTGTGGAAAGTTGTCAGCAAAAGATTTATGAAAAAGATAAACAAAAATCATAGCATACATTGTGGAGAGTCAGGTCATGATGTACCAGGTAGACATCCAAAGAAAAAACAAACAGACTGTAATGTCCTGTTTAAATCGAAAGGCTGAGCCTGAAGCAGGGAGAGATGGCTATTTCCAGGTGGCCTGTGAAGGTTTACGCAGGTCCCTGGCCCCCCGCACTGTGGCGTTGCTGGCTCCTGCCCTGGCCTTCACCTCCTGGTTCAACAGTTCTGCCTGGGCCAGCTCTTCATCATACCTGACAACATTACCATACAGTATTCTTCATGCCTGGACATATCAACATACAGCATATTCCTATCACTATTTCTATGACTACTACTACTACAACTGCTGCAGCTACTACTACTAACTACTGCTACTACAACAACTACTACTACAACTGCTGCTGCTGCTGTTGTTACTGCTGCTGCTGCTACTACTAAGACTAGTATGAACAGTAATAATAATAATAGTTGTAGTAGTCGTCGTAGTCGTCGTAGTCGTAGTAGTAGTCAACGCAGTAGTAGTCATCTTAGTTGTAGTAGTAGTAGTAGTTGTAGTAGTAGTAACAGTACTAGTAGTAAAGGTAGAATGGTTCAGACATTTACCTTGCCAATAATTACAAAGGAGAAGAGTGGCAGAATGGTTCACACGTTTACCTGCTAATAACTACAAAGGAGAAGAGTGGCAGAATGGTTCACATGTTTACCTGCCAATAACTACAAAGGAGAAGAGTGACAGAATGGTTCACACATTTACCTTGCCAATAACTACAAAGGAGAAGAGTGGCAGAATGGTTCACACGTTTACCTTGCCAATAACTACAAAGGAGAAGAGTGGCAGAATGGTTCACACGTTTACCTTGCCATTAACTACAAAGGAGAAGAGTGGCAGAATGGTTCACATGTTTACCTTGCCATTAACTACAAAGGAGAAGAGTGGCAGAATGGTTCACACGTTTACCTTGCCATAACTACAAAGGAGAAGAGTGGCAGAATGGTTCACACGTTTACCTTGCCAATAACTACAAACGAGAAGAATGCCAGAATGGTTCACATGTTTACCTTGCCAATAACTACAAAGGAGAAGAGTGCCAGAATGGTTCACATGTTTACCTTGCCAATAACTACAAAGGAGAAGAATGCCAGAATGGTTCACATGTTTACCTTGCCAATAACTACAAAGGAGAAGAGTGCCAGAATGGTTCACATGTTTACCTTGCTAATAACTACGAAGGAGAAGAGTGGCAGAATGGTTCACATGTTTACCTTGCTAATAACTACAAAGGAGAAGAGTGCCAGAATGGTTCACATGTTTACCTTGCCAATAACTACAAAGGAGAAGAATGCCAGAATGGTTCACATGTTTACCTTGCTAAAACTACGAAGGAGAAGAGTGGCAGAATGGTTCACATGTCTACCTTGCTAATAACTAAACTCAAGGTTCCAGGCTTCATTTCCTGCTGAGGCCTTGACTGCTTTCTCCTCAGTTTGACCTAAATATTGAACTGAATGTCTAGTCCTTTGGAAGGGGATGAAAAACGAGTTGGACCCATGTGCTTTCTGGCCTGTGCATGCTAACAATCTCACAGCAGTTGAAAATCGTGAAGAGCATGGCTTTCACTTGACTGCCCTGATATAAGATATTGGAGAGGTAAGTTAATGTCCAGGTCCCTCCCCTTCAAGGCCAACTTGTCTTCTTGCCTTTCTAAAGTCTTGGTAAAAAGAAATTGAGTGGTGCTGCACTTTGATGACACACTCCTGTAGGGGAGAACAGCCCAAGTTTCAATTGGTAAATCCACTGTGACAAAGAAATGAATATGCATATGAATATGAATATGAATATGATATAATATGAATATGAATATGGATATGAATATGAATATTAACAGAAATATGAATATGAATATGGATATGAATATGAATATTAACAGAAAGAGGTTGACACATGGCAAGGAAGCGACATCAACAAATGACAAAATAATGTGATTTTTTTCCCTGCCTTATCCTCTACAATACTCCTGTGTCATTAACTCCACACTGCTCAGTTCAGCTCTCCAGCACATCTCCAAAACCATCCAAACTGAAGTCAGCATGACAGCAGGCCACAAAGGGCTGCAGCATCTGAGACAGTTGTTCACAGCGCTATCATCAGGAGAATGTGGATGACAGGGGGGATGTTATGGAGACAGTGACAATGAAAACTGTTCACACACACAAACCCAACACTTACAGGAGGTCGAAGTTGCCGTAGTTTCTTGCCTGGCACTTATCCATCTACATGCAAAACAACATAATGGACAGTCAATACAAGTGAGAGAAGTAAAATTATTGTAAGACAGATCAATACAAGGAAAGGAAGTAATACTGTAATGGCAGATCAATACAAGGGAAGTAATACTGCAACAACAGATCAATACAAGCAAAATAATAGTATAATGACAATCAATACAAGCGAAATAATAATGTAAGACATATACAATACAAGGTAAGTAATACTGTAACGACAGATCAATACAAGTAAAGGAAGTAATACTGTAACGATTAATACAAGGGAAGTAATACTGGAAAGTCATGAAGCTGTGGTGTTCTGAACAGCGACTTGATGGTTGTCATCTCTGAGACAGATAGAGAGAGAGACACACACAGAGCGACACTAAGAGACAGAGAGAGACACACACACAGAGCGACACAGAGAGACGAGAGAGAGACACACACACACAGAGTGACACAGAGAGACAGAGAGAGACACACACACAGAGCGACACAGAGAGACAGAGAGAGAGAGAGAGAGAGAGAAGAAGAAGAAGAAGAAGAAGAAGAAGAAGAAGAAGAAGAAGAAGAAGAAGAAGAAACAAAACAACAACAGTAAAAGTAAAAGGTTTCTCTGGACACTGTGCTTCAGCTTTTTCAGTTCGGTTCGCACTTCCTGGCTTTCGGTCTTTTTCCACTGTTTGTACAGTCAGTCTCGTGTAGGATCATCTCCAGGGTTGCATAGTCTCTAATCATTTTACTGTTGTAAGTTCTTCTCTGAGTTGTATGCCATCAAAGCAGTACATTTGCTACTGTTATTGTGAGTCCGGACAGATAAACAGATGATGGTGATGATGATGATAATAATAATAATAAATAATAACAATGATCATCATAACAACAACAGCAACAGCAGCAACAACAACAATCATCATCATCATCATCCCAATAATTCCACTTACGCAGCACAGTCAATATCAGAGAACACTCATTGCACTTTACAACATCAACACAAAAGAGGGAGAGGGGGATGCTGCCCATAATCAACACATTTAATGCAGCACAAACACAGTCCGATACACACACCACAACATCAATTCATCATAAACACAGTTCATCAAAAATATCAACAGATCACAGCATGAAATTAGAAATATATTAGAAATTATACTCAACAAATATAATATTTCAGATGCAGACATCCACAAGAAAGCAAACAAGACACACATAAATGTACTACATGCGGACACATATCAGTGGTGGGAGAGCTACAGGGTCAATCTGAGTAACGTAGAAAAACAGATAATGTGCTTCTACTAACTGAGGAGAATGGACTTGCTAAATCAGTCCCCCTGGGAACTGTTGAGGGAGAAAACCGACGCAAAGACAGAACAAAACCCACAGACTGACAACATTATAGAATGGACAGAGACACCATTTGCAGAGACTCAGGCTTTGACACACAACTGACATAACTGGAGGAATCCAGAGAACAGTTCTCTAGCACAGCACCATAATGACACTTCACAAAGACAAGGGAGAAGACGAAAAATAAAGAGAAAAACACTCACTCAGGCAGTTCCCCTGGAGGAATGACGATGTTGATGACATCAGAGATCAGTTTGTACTTCATGATGCGATCGCTGGACGTGGTGGCTGTCAGTGACGGGGAAGCATTCACCTGGTGACAGACATCACATGATCACCTGCATTTATGATATTATCATGGGGTGTGATGGCCAAGTGGTAAAGACTTCAAATTTCCAATCAAAAGGTCTGAGTTCGACGCTGCCTGAGTGGCATCTGCTGGGTAAAGAATGGCGATTTACTGATCCCCCAGGTTAACATAAATGCAGACCTGTTAGTGCCTGAAACCCTTTCATGTGTACATGCACTCAAAACATCAATTAGGCATGTTAACGATCCTGTAAATCATGTAAGTGTTTGGCAGCTTAAAAAAACATGAAAATACCTAATGCTACCAATTTTGAAGAACAAGGTCTCCCAACAGTGTAAAAATCGCTACTCACAGTTCCGTAGCTTTCGATGGCGTTCTCGCCATCTTCGTCAGCGCTCTAATGCTGTCTGCGTGAATCTCTACTCAGATCTCGCGAACATGGGATGAACCCAGTTCACGAGATCGAATCAGAGAATGGTACACCGGGGGCAGGGTGTAACGGCCCCGGTCCCTGTTGAGGGGGGGTTGGTGGCTGCGATGTAGATGGCCTCCTTGACTCCTCGCTGGAACCACTTATTTTCTCTGTCCAGGATGTTGACATTGTCCGCACTGAATTGATGTTTTTCGGCGTGTAGGTGAGCTCCTACTGGAGAAGAGTCCCTCTTGTGTTCTGTTAGTCTCTTCTGAAGGGGGCGTTCAGTTTCACCGACATAATGTTGGTTACAGTCCTGGCAGTCTATTCTGTATATAATGCCAGCTTTGTCGAGTTTGCTGGTTTTGTCCTTGGGGGTGACCAGCTGGCTGCGTATGGTGTTGGAAGGTTTGGAATGTACAGCCACCCCCAGTTTTCTGATCTTTCTGGACAGAGCGTCACTCACACCTCCTACGTATGGGATGGTGATGTGTCCCTTGCGCTGGTGTTGTTTCACTGGCTGTTGGGATGCGGTGTTGGATTTCCTGCCTCCCGGGCTGTTCCAGGCCCACTTTTTGTAGCCCGAGATGGTGAGCACTTTTTTCAGGTGGTTTGTCTCCTTGTCTTTTGCCTCTTGGGTACTGCATATGGTGTTAGCTCTGTGGGTAAGGGTTCGAATCACTCCCAGTTTGTGTTCAAGGGGCTGGTGGCTGTCGAACTGTAAATATTGGTCCGTATGAGTTGGTTTACGGTAGACCGAGAAGGATAGAATGCCATCAGTTCTGGTGATGAGGGTGTCCAGCATGGCTATGGAGTTGTTCTGTTCCACTTCCCTCGTGAATTTGATGGCTGGGTGTTGGTTGTTCAGATGTCCTGTGAACTGTTCGACCAGTTGCTGGGGGAGGATAGTCATGGTGTCGTCTACGTAGCGCCCCCAGTATCGTGGTGGGGAGTGGAAAGAAGCCAATGCTTTCTCTTCAAAATCCTCCATGAACAGGTTGGCTACTATTGGGCTTACTGGGGAGCCCATGGCTGCTCCTTCTTTTTGTTGGTAGAATTCACGTTGGAAGGTGAAGTAGGTGGTGGTGAGGCAGCAGGACAAGAGTTCACATACGTCGTCCACTGTGAGAGATGTACGTTGGTGGAAGGTTTGGTCGTTTTGTAACCTTCGGCGTATGATCTCTATGCTTTCTTTCACTGGTACGCTGGTAAATAGGGCAGAGACATCATATGACACAAGGAGTTCATCATGAGCGAGGGTGTAGTTACTCAGTTTTTCCACTAGGTCAGCACTGTTGTGGATGTGATGATCTGTGTGTCCTACGAGAGGTGATAGGATGTCCGCCACAAATCTAGCCGTCTCATACATGATGGAACCTCTGGATGCGACTATGGGACGGAGGGGGACTTCTTTCTTGTGGACTTTGGTAGACCATAGAACTTGGGGACGTCGGACACAGTTGGGTATAATTTCCTGTACTGTTCTAATGACAGGCGGTCCGTCTCTTTCAGGCGTTTCAGTGTGTCTTTCAGTTTGTTGGAAAACTTGGAAGTAGGATCTTTCTTGAGGCGTTCATATGTTGTAGTATCTTCCAGAAGTTTGCTTGCCTTCTCATAGTACATGGGTCTAGGCATGATGACTGTGGCACGACCTTTGTCAGCTGGTAGGATCATCGTGGCGTGTTCGTTCTTTAAATCCGCCAGAGCCCGTCTTTGGTCCGGTGTTAAGTTGGATTTCGGTAGTTTGGCCTGTTTCATGATTCTGACACAGTCTGATCTTAAGTGTGTGGCTTCTTCTGAATTAGGGCCAATATACCTGCAAGCTGTTTCAATGCTTGTGATGAGGTCTACCACTGGAAGCTTGTTAGGGGCTACGGCGAAATTTAGTCCTTTCTCTAGTACTCTCCTGTTCTGGTTTAGTGAGTTGGCGATCTGATAGATTGATCACCCACCTCTCTTTGGTCTTTCTTTTTGTTTCTTCCGGTACAGGTGTAATCTCGCTTTTGTCATTCTGTTGTCTCCTGTTGTTTTTTGGTGCTAGAAGTTCGAATTTCTTTCGATGGCGTTGGCGTACTTTGTCCCATTCTATTCGTCGTGTGTTGTTTAGCCACTCTTTGATTTCGGAGAGCATAGCATCTGGTAGTGTGCTAGAGCTCAGTCTTTCCTCGAGGTCTTGGATTTTCCCTTCCAGACAAGTGATGCGGGTGTTGATTTGCTTGATGCGTTCGTTCATGAGTGCTCGTTGTGCCTGATTGATGATATTATTTGCTGCTGTTCCTTTCATCGAAGTTTTGATTTTTAGGCTGGTGGGAAAGACGCCGTGATGTTTGCAGTGCAGTGTGAAGTGTAGATGGTTCCTGAACTTCGCTAGGGAGCGGTGTAATTTCTCTGATTCACGAAAGGTAGTGATGATCGTCCGATCGTAATCGCGAATGAGACGTAGGGGAAGTTTCAACAGTTGGGGGGTAGACATAATGCTACCAATTTTGAAGAACAAGGTCTCCCAACAGTGTAAAAATCGCTACTCACAGTTCCGTAGCTTTCGATGGCGTTCTCGCCATCTTCGTCAGCGCTCTAATGCTGTCTGCGTGAATCTCTACTCAGATCTCGCGAACATGGGATGAACCCAGTTCACGAGATCGAATCAGAGAAAATACCTAGAATGCGCTCCCCTCGAAAGTGGAGCATACTGACTCTGCAGCAACATTATGCCTGCACAGTGTCAAGCGAATGACATGTAAC